>OZ024863.1:17198971-17486471 GCA_964017155.1 Oasisia sp. SBJ-2009
CAAACTCTGTGATAAATGTTACTTAACCTGCGTAATTGTTGTAATTTTAACTTGCTTGTCATATGATTGATCTGTAATCTGGTTTTTACATGTTCTTTACTAAGATCATACATGATTAATCTGATGTCTTCAGATATTGGGAAGCCAGTCGCAAGTGGGATGAAGCCTTGCAGCTGACTCCATTGGATGAGAAGATCTACGAGATGAAAGCACAGGTCAGTTCTTTACCTTGTTTTAAGGGAACTCAATAGTCAAGTTAGAATACTGACAACAAATAATTATTTTTGTTTAACCATATGAGTGAAATGATATAGAATAACGAAAACATCTTCGTGATATATACATTTCAGGTTGTAACATCTTTACATTCTTTTTTAACAGTAAAAAAAGAAATGTGCTCTATGACTCTTACTCTGCATCTTATAGAGTACAACTGAACAAATCATATAATATATTGTAAGTACCTGTATAGGTGTACACCCAATGTATCTACATTAAAACAAATCCAAATTACAACACATTTTAATCAGTGGTTTAATAAATTACTAATACTTACAACTTAAGCTTTGTAGATTATATCTTGAACAATCACCAAAATAACATTGTACTGTGACATTATTTATATTTAATTGAAAACTTGTGGTATTAAAAACTTTTCTGTATGATCTGTTCAGTTAAAATAGCATGGCAATACACTTGCAAGCTTTATAGGAAAAGGGTAACATAGTTTAACATAATTGTGACAAATGTTTTGTGTTTTGTTGTATATAAGACAATAAATATAATATGTTTACATTGTATAAAGGGTGTTGCAAATCTGTTGAATCTATCAAATGTCTTACCGGTAGTTGTCTTACCTAATTATTTAATTCACTTGAATCTTGTTGTCATGTTTAAGTTGATATCATGGATGATGTAGATAACATTGTTTGCTGCCAGGCCTATATGCAGCTGAATGAACTTCTGCCAGCTCTGAATGCCGCTATGCGTGCAGTTGAACTCAACGCCCTCTGGTGGACAGCTCATCAAACACTTGGTCGAACTCATCTGGGACTGGGAGAAGTTAGAATGGTAACAAAACAACTTAAATCTGTTGCAGTACTTAGTGTCAATACAGTGTAGGAGTAGGATGTTTAACATTCAAATTGTTACACCATTGGAAATAATGTGGGTATAGGTAATATCTTACATATCATTGTTTCCCACTAAATATACTATATTTGCAATAAAGCAAATTGTGTTTGGAAAAGTGGTAATGAGTTATATTTGTTTGAAGTCAATTATTATTTATCACGTAGCGAGATGTGATTGATTGATCATACTGGTATGTCCTTCCTGTAGGCCATCAAGTGTTTCCATGTCCTTCCTGTAGGCCTTCAAGTGTTTCCATGTCGTTCCTGTAGGCCATCAAGTGTTTCCATGTCCTTCCTGTAGGCCATCAAGTGTTTCCATGTCCTTCCTGTAGGCCATCAAGTGTTTCCATGTCCTTCTTGTCGGCCATCAAGTGTTTCCATGTCCTTCTTGTCGGCCATCAAGTGTTTCCATGTCCTTCCTGTAGGCCATCAAGTGTTTCCATGTCCTTCCTGTAGGCCATCAAGTGTTTCCATGTCCTTCCTGTAGGCCATCAAGTGTTTCCATGTCCTTCCTGTAGGCCATCAAGTGTTTCCATGTCCTTCTTGCAGGCCATCAGGTGTTTCCATGTCCTTCCTGTAGGCCATCAAGTGTTTCCATGTCCTTCCTGTAGGCCATCAAGTGTTTCCATGTCCTTCCTGTAGGCCATCAAGTGTTTCCATGTCCTTCCTGTTGGCCATCAAGTGTTTCCATGTCCTTCTTGCAGGCCATCAAGTGTTTCCATGTCCTTCCTGTAGGCCATCAAATGTTTCCATGTCCTTCCTGTAGGCCATCAAGTGTTTCCATGTCCTTCCTGTAGGCCATCCAGTGTTTTTATGTCCTTCCTGTAGGCCATCAAATGCTTCCATGTCCTTCCCGTAGGCCATCAAGTATTTCCATGTCCTTTCTGTAGGCCATCAAGTGTTTCTGTCGGGCCGTCCACCTGTACCCGGCCTGTGAGATGTGATTGATTGGTCATACTAGCATGTCCTTCCTGTAGGCCATCAAGTGTATCCATGTCCTTCCTGTAGGCCACCAAGTCTTTCCATGTCCTTCCTGTAGGCCATCAAGTCTTTCCATGTCCTTCCTGTGGGCCATCAAGTCTTTCCATGTCCTTCCTGTAGGCCATCAAGTGTTTCCATGTCCTTCTTGTCGGCCATCAAGTGTTTCCATGTCCTTCCTGTAGGCCATCAAGTGTTTCCATGTCCTTCTTGTAGGCCATCAAGTGTTTCCATGTCCTTCCTGTAGGCCATCAAGTGTTTCCATGTCCTTCCTGTAGGCCATCAAGTGTTTCCATGTCCTTCCTGTAGGCCATCAAGTGTTTCCATGTCCTTCCTGTAGGCCATCAAGTGTTTCCATGTCCTTCCTGTAGGCCATCAAGTGTTTCCATGTCCTTCCTGTAGGCCATCAAGTGTTTCCATGTCCTTCCTGTAGGCCATCAAGTGTTTCCATGTCCTTCCTGTAGGCCATCAAGTGTTTCCATGTCCTTCCTGTAGGCCATCAAGTGTTTCCATGTCCTTCCTGTAGGCCATCAAGTGTTTCGATGTCCTTCCTGTAGGCCATCAAGTGTTTCCATGTCCTTCTTGTCGGCCATCAAGTGTTTCCATGTCCTTCCTGTAGGCCATCAAGTGTTTCCATGTCCTTCTTGTAGGTCATCAAGTGTTTCCATGTCCTTCCTGTAGGCCACCAAGTGTTTCCATGTCCTTCCTGTAGGCCATCAAGTGTTTCCATGTCCTTCTTGTCGGCCATCAAGTGTTTCCATGTCCTTCCTGTAGGCCATCAAGTGTTTCCATGTCCTTCCTGTAGGCCATCAAGTGTTTCCATGTCCTTCCTGTAGGCCATCAAGTGTTTCCATGTCCTTCCTGTAGGCCATCAAGTGTTTCCATGTCCTTCCTGTAGGCCATCAAGTGTTTCCATGTCCTTCCTGTAGGCCATCAAGTGTTTCCATGTCCTTCCTGTAGGCCATCAAGTGTTTCCATGTCCTTCCTGTAGGCCATCAAGTGTTTCCATGTCCTTCCTGTAGGCCATCAAGTGTTTCCATGTCCTTCCTGTAGGCCATCAAGTGTTTCCATGTCCTTCCTGTAGGCCATCAAGTGTTTCCATGTCCTTCCTGTAGGCCATCAAGTGTTTCCATGTCCTTCCTGTAGGCCATCAAGTGTTTCCATGTCCTTCTTGTCGGCCATCAAGTGTTTCCATGTCCTTCCTGTAGGCCATCAAGTGTTTCCATGTCCTTCTTGTAGGCCATCAAGTGTTTCCATGTCCTTCCTGTAGGCCATCAAATGTTTCCATGTCCTTCCTGTAGGCCATCAAGTGTTTCCATGTCCTTCCTGTAGGCCATCAAGTGTTTCCATGTCCTTCCTATAGGCCATCAAGTGTTTCCATGTCCTTCTTGTCGGCCATCAAGTGTTTCCATGTCCTTCCTGTAGGCCATCAAGTGTTTCCATGTCCTTCCTGTAGGCCATCAAGTTTTTCCATGTCCTTCCTGTAGGCCATCAAGTGTTTCCATGTCCTTCCTGTAGGCCATCAACTGTTTCCATGTCCTTCTTGCAGGCCATCAAGTGTTTCCATGTCCTTCCTGTAGGCCATCAAGTGTTTCCATGTCCTTCCTGTAGGCCATCAAGTGTTTCCATGTCCTTCCTGTAGGCCATCAAGTGTTTCCATGTCCTTCCTGTAGGCCATCAAGTGTTTCCATGTCCTTCTTGTCGGCCATCAAGTGTTTCCATGTCCTTCCTGTAGGCCACCAAGTGTTTCCATGTCCTTCCTGTAGGCCATCAAGTGTTTCCATGTCCTTCCTGTAGGCCATCAAGTGTTTCCATGTCCTTCCTGTAGGCCATCAAGTGTTTCCATGTCCTTCCTATAGGCCATCAAGTGTTTCCATGTCCTTCTTGTCGGCCATCAAGTGTTTCCATGTCCTTCCTGTAGGCCATCAAGTGTTTCCATGTCCTTCCTGTAGGCCATCAAGTGTTTCCATGTCCTTCCTGTAGGCCATCAAGTGTTTCCATGTCCTTCCTGTAGGCCATCAAGTGTTTCCATGTCCTTCTTGCAGGCCATCAAGTGTTTCCATGTCCTTCCTGTAGGCCATCAAGTGTTTCCATGTCCTTCCTGTAGGCCATCAAGTGTTTCCATGTCCTTCCTGTAGGCCATCAAGTGTTTCCATGTCCTTCCTGTAGGCCATCAAGTGTTTCCATGTCCTTCCTGTTGGCCATCAAGTGTTTCCATGTCCTTCTTGCAGGCCATCAAGTGTTTCCATGTCCTTCCTGTAGGCCATCAAATGTTTCCATGTCCTTCCTGTAGGCCATCAAGTGTTTCCATGTCCTTCCTGTAGGCCATCCAGTGTTTTTATGTCCTTCCTGTAGGCCATCAAATGCTTCCATGTCCTTCCCGTAGGCCATCAAGTATTTCCATGTCCTTTCTGTAGGCCATCAAGTGTTTCTGTCGGGCCGTCCACCTGTACCCGGCCTGTGAGATGTGATTGATTGGTCATACTAGCATGTCCTTCCTGTAGGCCACCAAGTCTTTCCATGTCCTTCCTGTAGGCCATCAAGTCTTTCCATGTCCTTCCTGTGGGCCATCAAGTCTTTCCATGTCCTTCCTGTAGGCCATCGAGTGTTTCCATGTCCTTCCTGTAGGCCATCAAGTATTTCCATGCCCTTCCTGTAGGCCATCAAGTATTTCCATGTCCTTCCCATAGGCCATCAAGTGTTTCTGTCGGGCCGTCCACCTGTACCCTGCCTGTGAGGAGCTCTGGGAGGAAGACCTTCAGTGGGCCGTCAGTCTGCTCACAAAGAGGACAGCAGTTCAAAACGAGGTATCAGTTGCACTTCTTATTATATTTCGTAAAGGGATTGTTAATAAATTGTGATTATGGTATTAATTGTAAGTATTGAGACTTATTCCCCCAAATTTTGTTTGTGAAGGAGAAATAACTTTTAGTTTGACAGTTCAATTTTTATCAAATTAATTGCATCGTTAATCAAATGCCCAAATAGCAAGTGTAAGTAATGCTGAGAAAGGTCGTATATTGATGTATTTCATTATGATGTATATATAAATCTTACTAGTAATCGAACATAAGGCAGTAAGGCTGTGTCTACAAAAGCAATCATTGCAAACATATTGTTTCCTCATACAAATCGTAAATTAAAAAAAAAATGGTTCAAGACATTTTGGTGGTTGGTATGTTGTATATAAAATTATAATCTCTAATATGTTTGACATAGTTTACTGATAATATGCGAATGGATGGCTTCTCTTTAATCTCTTTTGTTGCCATGACATATCAATGAAATACACTTCAATTTGCAGCAGCTCTTGTGTAAATTTAACTAGATATGTTTTCAGATGATACTAACTAATCAAACTACTTTAAAGTCCATACAACAACCCCCTTAGTGTAAAGATAGAAGGTGAGTTCTTACATAGCACAGTCTCCAATTCTAAGGATTGCTCAAAACGCTTTACATTTTATTCCCTAGCAAACCTGTTCAATCAAACATTTTCTTGGTTCTTGTGGAAACACCCAGCCACACTGCAAGTGTCATAAAAGAGCATTTTAAAATGATATGTAATTATCAGTAGATGGCACCACTTGTATGAATCTTTCCGGTCCAGCTTATCAGACTAATTGTTGCTGGCAATAACAGTTCGAATGGTATATCCTTAGAGAACAATTTATTTTTATATTCATTCCATAGGCGGCGCCACCAAACCCTTTGACGATCGTAAAATTACGAAATGCACTTGCATGAAGTTGCATCTGTTAAGTTTAATTTCGAATTGATTGGTGATAAAATGTTATTTGTAAATGGCGAACCACACTACTCGAGCGTAAGCCCAATACAAGTACTGTGAGCAAGAATTAAGTGATATTTCAGAAAAAGGTTTTGTAATGTGCGTTATCGCCAGACTGACGACGTTGACTTGAGTCTTGACTGTTTACATCACACTTTGCATACCAACATAATCCGATATGACTAGTGCAAGCTACGGATTTCAACCAACAAAATGGTGCATGTTCGGAGATGATGTGTATTGTGTTTTGTGATAATGTTGACGCGCGTTCGTGTAAACAGATCCGAGAGCGGCTGGAGACGTTGGAGCAGCCTCGCATTGTGGAGTTGGACAGCGACGAAGGCAGGGCCGTGGACGTGAGACGACGCGGTGGACCACCGCCGGCAGACGGAGATGACGTCAGTGACACTACTGCAACTACACTGAACTGCTTGCCGGCGAACTATGTTGTCATGAGAGACTGAGCTCACCAACCGACTGTATGCTACCTTACGTTGTACAACGACTAGCCCGGGTATGCTTATCGTGGTAACTCGGACTGTTAGGCCGTTCACTAACTGTCAAAGACATTGCAAGATGATACCACACAGAGTTGATCTGTCCGTGCTTTAAATCTACGATCCCACGATCGATCCGTAATGCTGTACTTTGCTAAACGCAACCTCACAAGGCCTATAACTGTTTATATAAGCACTCAAATTACTATCAATGTTACGTAACACGTACCCTACGAACATAGGAACTGTTTATACAGCTTGACACAATCGTATAGTACTCACAATAATATTGCTCAGAGCGGCGTGATCTTCATCAAGCGTGCCTACGGCAGCCTTGACTGTTGCTGAGAACTGCGAACCTTTTGTTATGGTACAAAAAATGCACGCTTATTTACTTACAAAGATAAGATCTTGTGAAAGATAAAAGTTATTTCACATTAGGTGACGGCAATCTAACACAGTACGCTGACGTGACTTGAGCGGTGTGGTAGAACTGCATGACAGGTGCCAAGCACATCACGGGTGAATGGGTGGACGCACGAACGTTTGTGATACGTTGTTTATATAAATATATAAGTCTAGTGTTCTTTCATTTTATTGAGCTAGTTTGTAATGGAACATCAAGGAATGTATTGATTTGTATGTAAATAAATTACTATGTGTTTTTATAATTATAAGTGTTTGTTTAAGTTTGCATTTGTGATTGTGCAGCTTGTATCTAAGATAACAAGCAGTCTGTATCCAATACTTTGTTTAAGTATCGGTTATTACGTCAAGTGATAATTTTAAATCATGTAGCCCTAGTGTCAAAATGGTGGGGTTAGTGTGCAACATTTATCTTCCACCGTCGTCTATGGCCGACTTCGATTGAGCTAGGCGAGTTACTCGCGTAACCCCAACGTGGTATCCGGTTTATGATAATTTACACTGCGCGCGCAGTACTACGCGCGTAATCAACTGAACACCGATGATCGTGATCACGGACATAAAGTGATAAACCCCTTATGTAAATAAGTAAAATAAAGTAATATGTTGTTTAGTGTGTAAATTGTGACGTTCATCGTCTTGGACTTTAATTATAATTCATAGAATGTGTTGACTTTAATCCATATTTAAGTCCTTAAATGGTTGTGTCATGTAATGTTTAATTAATTTCTTATGCAGTAGGTGGCCTACGTAAGTCACTCGAGTGAATCCTGTAAAACTCGCGATTGCCTCGAGTAGCTAATCTAGGTCAAAAATGGTCACGTGCTCGAGTGATCTCGGCTGTTCGATTGGCACTCGGGTTACGCGAGTTACTCGCGTAGTTCAATCGAAGTCGGCCTATGTTGTGTTGTTCCCCATCAATGTTTACGGTCATGTATACGTGCAATCACTTACATAACAATGTTCAAGTAGCCAGTGTGCCAGAGGTTACACCCACTGCAAGGTACATAACGTACTTTCAGCAACATTTAAGTAACGTTTATTTCACGTACGTCGGCGTTTTATGTTAAATTTACAAGTTTACAACGAAGTGCAAAAGGGTTAGATCGCTTAGATGGCCATTCCTTGCGCATAATCAGTTTGTATTCGGCAGACTTCAAAGATTGGTGCTTTGGCACAGTTCTGCCTGTGCTAGCGACTTTGTTGGGCGCAGGTTCTAGGTTTATGGCATGACAGTCTCCACAGCACAAGTTAGTAACAACATCAATGTAAATATCTTGTAATAAGATCAAATGAGGCCTTCAGTTATATGACAAAAACAGCTCATGGAAATAGTTGTGCACGGTTTAGATTCAGGAGTTGGGTCTGTAACTTGGCAGCATGGTTGGTAAGTTCCAAAACATTAATGGCCGATTTAACCGTCTTGTTGGCGACTTGTGTGGCCTGTTTGGTCGCAAAAATCACAGGTCATCGACGGTTGTCTCTTTGTAGTATTTAAAAGTAACTTCCGTATGTAAAAACGTCGTCCTATAAATTTGTGTGCCTCATTGTAAATTGTTAGGGGCTCCATGTGAGTGCTTGTCGAGTCAAGCTGATTTCTTTGACATATGCAATATCCATCTCCATTTCTTTTTTAATTTTCATGATGACTTGTTTAGACTCGGCGGTTGTGTAAGTCGCAAACGATGGTCTTACGCCAATTCGTTCTCTGCCGGCCCTTCCCCCGGCCAAGCCTCCCCATACGCCTCTGCACACTACTGACGGGACTGACCGTTGTCCAGTTCATATTTTTATCTCTTCGGAATAACTACATGCATGCAGCAAACACGATCTCTTGTCGGAAAGCACCTTCCTCTTGCAGACATGTATGCTGTTTTGCCTTGGTGAAAGATCATTGCAACCGTTATTGATAAATATGGTGTAACCAACTTTAGTATTTCTTTTAAATATTCGTATTTGTTTTTCCATAAAAGGGACAAATAGAAACATACATATTTCAAAAAGCTACGTGAGATGTTCGACTGATTCATATCTTGCAGGAAAAACTAATCATCCTATGTTTTTAGTAAAACCTTTCTTGGACTTTATATACGTTAAATTGTTTTTGTTTTTCGTAAAAATGCCACTTTGAAGTATGCGTAGTATAAATCAGTTTCTTTTCGTGATATTTGTTACTGTTTTGTATTTTTAACAAAATATTAATCAGTGCATATAGTCTTATGTACTAAATAGATCTATACAAAACACTCGCCATTACTCGTTATCAGTTCGTGAGGAATGTACAAGGTCGGATTGTTGTGTTTGGAGATAAAATCACTGTGAAGTAAGAGTAGATGATAATTATATGTATTCTGACGTGGCAACAGCTCAAATGTGTTTTTATATAGGCCTAGCTAACTCGCGTAATGTAATATCACGTAGCCGTTATCTGTTTATGCAATTCGACCTTGACGTTCAAAAGATCTTACACAACACGGCATTGTGAACACGATAAGGAGTAATGACGCATATGTCTGTATAGGCCTATTTAGTACATGAACTATATGCACTGATTAATAACATTTGGTTAAAAGTACGAAATAGTAACATATCTCACGAAAATACTTACGCCATATTTTTACATTTGTGTTAGCAATCACGACCATTAGGGAGATAAAATGTATATTTTATATTTTATAAGGTTATCGCGAATAAATAATGTGTTTATTATTATATATGTGTATGCATATATGTATATAATATATATATAATATATAATAATTTATATATATAAATTTCGTGAATTAGTATATATATATATATATATAAATTATGATTCACCTAGAAATATATATATATATATATATATAAAATATATATATATTTGTGTATGAACGCCATATTTTTTAATTATATATATTGTGGTGTTCGCACAAATATGTATACATTTTGTAAGTGAATTATCAACCAGTATGTACACATTTATATTCACAATCCTACTTTCTCAGTAGCTGTAACAGTGCCATACACGCTGGGCCTACGTGATATATTTTATTAACCCCGGCAAGTGCACATGGTTGAACAAGTAGAGGTTAAGTTGCCCCTTTCAGGAATCTAAGTTATTATCGTCTGCCCCATACATCAATCGGTAGACAGGCTGTTACCTTGTTCAGCGATAATAGTGCCGAGTTACTGCGGCAGTGGGTGTACGTGCTTTGTTGAAATGTGCGGCGTAATGGCAGTTTCGCCAATCTATTTGCAGTTAGTAGGTTGATGCATAGAGTGACTTTGCAGTTATGGCACCAGAGCCGATGTTTCTCTGCAGGAAACTGTGTGACACAGCATGATTTGGGGGTTCTTACGAGCCGTCTATACAGGTGCAATGTCACCGTGACATGACATTACCGCCAACGAATTAAGCTGACCATATAATCATATTTATGCATGCAAGTTGTTATTTCTGTTGACCGGCTATTTTTTATTTTTTGCTTAATATGCAATGTCGCGGCGACATGACCTAGTCGTTAAAGAATATTCAGCTAATCGTGTCATCATATTTTTATGTGTTGTTATATCCTTTGACAGGCTATTTGTCAACTTCGCATAGTAGTAATACTAATATTTTTATTCATATTTAAATATTGCAAAAACAATCAGTAGTATCCATTCGGAAGGTGTTTACAAATATGTTTACGTGTGAAAAAAATATATAGGGCTCGCAAGTGATTCACGTTTCTGGTCCGCATTCAGCGATACTTAACAAGACCATATACATACAGAATTGGTCATCACCTCATTGATCGTAAGCGTATTACGAACAGTCGATGCTACAACAGAATAAAACAAGTAATTTGCAAGGATACTGGGTTTGTATGTTGTTATGTAATTAGTAAATGGTTCTAAAAACATGAACATGAGTCTGCCTTGTGTGGCAGTAATTTTAGACTAGTTGTATACTTGATGGTGTGTTTAATGACTAATCAATATAGTTTCAAAAGGTATTACATATATCCGTAATTGGAATTTGGGAGGGTATTAAGCAACGTTCTATGATAATTATCAAAGTTACAGTTGTTTCTTTAACTAAAAAAAACTTGAAACATATTAATTCGACTCACTTCACAAACGTAGACAATAATTGATTCATAACTAATCACAAATAACAAATATACAGTTATTTATTTCACGCATTAAAAATGAAAATGTTATAGTCTTAAAATACATGATCTAAAATTGTGATGACGAAACTAATTATTGTGGACTAGACTGAAGCTAGTCGTGATAGTGGAAAGTGTCCCGTTATAAAAAATAAAACCGAGCGTCAATGCAGACTCAGCATTGCGTTGTCATTGTCAGGTGTGACAATCAGGTTGACAATAATTTAACCAAAATAGAATCGTTTGCCACTGAAGGTATTTTAAGACGTCACTAGTAAATTTCGCATCAGTTGCTCGGTGATACATGCAAGATATTCATTGTGAATGTGATGGCTACCTGACATTGCGTCACCAGTGTCGTGTCGGGTCACAATGACCTACACGCATTTCTTTGTAAAAGACATTGCTACAAGGCTGGGTTTGACCTCCATTCGAGATAGGCGGTGCACTTTACTTTCACACGGCCACCAATCTTTGACGTGATTCACCACCATCAAATAACAGCTGATAAAGTGTGAATAGTTTGTACTTTTAATACATTTTCTGATTTAAAAAAGAGGCAGTGCTTCCGGCATTGCATTACAACTTCTATATGTTGTTGTTGTCGTGCTCTATATAACTTCGATTTCCAGATAGCGTTGTTCATTCTACGTTGACTCACAATCGTATTACATCTCAACATACCACTGTGTGTGCGTGCGTGCGTGCGTGTGTGCGTGCGTGTATGTATATTGTGTGTGCGAGGGTGAGTCGATGAGTGCATGATTGTGTGTGTGTGTGTGTGTGCCTGCGTGCGTGCGTGCGTGCGTGTGTGCGTGTGTGTGTGTGTGTGTTAATTATGTGTCACTGTCAGAACAATCCGTCTAAAACTTTATCATTGAGTTGATTATTATATTATGTGATTTGGCGAGAGGCTTAGCAAAAATGATAATGACGTCATTTACGTATTATCTAATTTAAAAGTAATAAATTCAGAAATAATACAACATTAATTTGCTGTTCGACTTTATAAAAAATCATAAAACAACAAATCGAAGGTGCAAATGAAATGGTATGGCCGAGCAGAGGTGCAAGATTGTTGTCTTTTACTAGCGTACACTTTAACCCAGATGTCGAGAACGAGGCTGAATCAACAAACCTGTAACAGCGTCCCTCGGGCGAGGCGGTGACAGAGTCGTTATCATAAACTCTGTAGCCAATGGGAGGCAAGAATGTGGCTAGACTCGACATCGCATCAAGCTATTGGTTAATACTTTTCGGCTAACATAATTTGAAGACTCGGTTCTATATATAAATGCCTGCCCGTAGATCAAACACATAGAGTCGACTGGTTTCCTCGGAACAACGAAATTCAGTGCCATTCTAGATTGGTAAGTACATATAACATAACATGTTGTACTTCTCATATTGTATATTATGCTCTACCATTTCGATGTTGATTTTGCAACACATGCATGTAATTTAATTTTAACATATGTCTACCAATATTGTAATATATAAACACCGACGCTTTGAGTGGATCTTGCTCTAAATGTATATTTAAATAGTTGTGTTAATAACAATAATTGTGCTTGTTGCTGTGCTATGTGCCCGGTATCAAAGTACCAATGTAAGGTACCAATTAAATTGACAATAATTTCATTTCGGTCAACAATTATGCAGTGCACATGTTATTCTCTTGTGATACATTTGTTTAAATGTTTCCTATTGTATTAACACTAACGCGAGCGTGTGTCTTTCTCTAGCCAAAACTATCAAAAGTTCAACATGGGGAAATTAACATCAAATATTGTTACTGTCATTTCGTTCCGGTTCGGCGATATTGCCAATAAAACGTGGACTGATTACTATATGTGAGCTTCTCCCTAGTGTCGTAGCTTTTAAACATTGTTACCGGGTTACCAACGTTACTACTAAAACAATTTGGCATTCACCATGTTTATCATACTATTATTATTATTATTATTAATAGCATTATTCTAAATAACAAATACAAACATGTGACACTGACATAGATGACATCACCATCAATGCGAAGCGTTTTATTGAAAAGAAGGATGCAACTACAACAACGCATGTTCCCAACAAATCTACCCCACTTCAGAAAAAAAACTAAATCTCCTTTTATGAACTGTGCACCATGTTACTTACTGGAGTGTATTCTGTTTAACAGACGCCTGCGGTTTGAAGACACCGTGACGACGAATATGGAGAAGACTAAGGCAAGTGGCATCGAATAGGATTCAACTATATGAATTCGTTTTAAATAAGCATTACAATTACATATACATTGAAAGTGTAAATACGTTAATGAGGGAACAACTAAGCACAACGCTAATTAATTATAAACAAAACAGGTTTAACAAATAGGTATGTATAAAGTGTGTGTGTGTGAGTGAGTGAGTGAGTGAGTGAGTGAGTGAGTGAGTGAGTGAGTGAGTGAGTGGTGTGAGTGTGTGTTTGTGTGTGTGTGTGTGTGTGTGTGTGTGTGTGTGTGTTTGTGTGCGTGTGCGTGTGCGTGTGTGAGTGTGAGTGTGCGAGTTATTAAGGGTCCGTTAACATTAGTCAGTTACACTACTGTTTATACCACAGTAACATAGCATGCCTTATAATAGACTGGCACACTTTCCTCATTAATCGGTTCTGCTCTGTCTCCCAGGATGACGCACCTTCGAAATCTTTCGTCTGGTGTAAACGAGGCGTTGCCGGTTGGTTCAAAAAGTTCTTTTGGGAAGGTGAGTCAGCGTCTGTTACAGCCAACTATTACATGTCGTATTTTTGGTTAAACCCAGGTAACATCATAGGAAAGACATCCGAAGACACGATGCCTTTTTCTAACAGCACTTCTTTCTACCTAACCTCATTGTGTGACTAATCAATCAAACGAAAAGGTTTTGCGATATGTTCGCTATCCTGCTTCAATTTAGTCGAGTGTTCGTGACCGTTCTCCAGTCAGTTTGCATGACGGAAGTAATCCGTCATTGTTTGAACGTACACGGCTTCGTTGTCCTTAGATTAGTCAGACAGTCTCCGCGAGTGGCTTCCGTGGGAGGAATCTGTTGTAAACGTGCATTTAGAAATGTTTTATAATGTAATATTGATTTATGGTTGACTTGGACCAAAGTGAGCAGTGTTCCATACCGAGTGTCGAATAATTGTATTACATATACAGTGTATTATTTATGTATTGTCTATGTGAGTCGACTGCCATAACATGGTTCATTAGAAAGACAAATGCTCAGAGGATCTTCCACTGAAGTCCCAAATCGCTACGTGCAAATACTGTATGCAGTTCGACGATTTCTAAGGCGGGTTACCATATTACAAACAAGGAAGAAATTGGTTATGTTACAAACTAATTCTCCTTTGAGATGATGAATTATACTTAGTATCACTTTGTCAACATTTACACAGACTGCGAATAAGAACAACTTCCTGCACTTCTTAGTGACCTCACACTCCTGCACTACTTCCGCACCGAAGTAAGCAGAATGTAAACACACTAGATAGCTTTAAAAACACCAAACCTTTTTAGGTCAGAAACTTCACGCAGGCCAGGCGGCCAAAATGGAGTCTGACTTGTCCCATGACGACTGGCACAAACGCTTCATGGCCCGTCACCGACGAGCCATCGGCTTCCTCGCTCCAGTATGCTTCATCCAGATCCTCTACTGGTCCGCCTTCATCAGTCACGGCCGCTGGTACATCTTCGCCGAGAAGTACGCCATGAGCATCACCATGGTGTTCGGAGCAATGATTGCCGGTAGGTGGGATCACCAGTAATGTTTCAAAACTGGTTCGGTAATGCTTTAAACAAGCTATTTGGTAATTACTCTGGCGCGGAATGGGGTTTAACTGATAGGCAAATGTAATTATGTAATTATCAGTAAAATAATTTATATTACTTCACTGAAGAACTGTTCAGTGGAACGGTGCAACATTTCGGATGTTCAAAATGTATATCCAATTGAAATACGGTAGACATGTATTATTGTGATATCACTTGCAACATCTCAGATGTTAATTTCTTTTATCTAGTAGAAACATGGTGGGCATATCATTGTGATCTTACTTAATATTTCACTCCTTGATAATTTCCAAAATAAATTAAAATAGATTTTATATATTTGCATATGAACTGTTTGTACGCGAATTTAGGCTTGGTGTCACGTAATAATAAAGCAACCAACGTGATGCCTATGTCCAATCATTGTTTTAAGTATCGGTTAAGGGAGAATTTTAACTCATATGTCTCTAGCGTCAGAATGGAGAGGTTGTGTAAAATTATCTTTCACCAGATCTACACGTCTACACACTATTGGTTCTACCTTGCAGTGTGCAATCACATAACAATGTTCAAGTAGCGATGCATGACGTGTTTTATGGTGTTCCGCCAGAGGCTATGTCAATGCACTCCAAGGCACATAAACTTCTTTCGACAACATTTACGTTCGGTTGAAATATTGTCTTTGCCATCGTCGCTGTGGGTAACTTTTATGCCGAAGTGCAGAAAGGTTAGCTAGCTTAGATGGCCTTTCCTTGCGCATAATAAGTTTGTTGTCGTCACATTTCAAAGACGGGAACTTTGGTACAGAAGGCAATGCATAATTGTGACGCTATTTTATGCCATTTCATTTGGTAAATATATCACAACGGTAAAGTTTAACATGTATAGGTAGCAGGCTTAGTACGACTGTCTGTATACGCCTGTCCGTCGTTGACAGGTATGACGAGTGAGGGGGGCGGTGCGGTGGCCTTCCCCGTCATGACCCTCGTCCTCGGGGTTCACCCGTCCGTCGCCAGAGACTTCTCCGTCATGGTCCAGGTAACGACTCTCGCAACCGTCAGCCAATCAAATTGCACTATTACTACGCCGTACTTTATTAATTTATTAAATATTTTTTGCAAATTGTATACTTTTAAGCTAACATATAGGCCCCTGTAACCGACATAATATTGTATTTAGGACTTTCGCTATACCGGTAAGCCAGCGACGCCCGAATACGCCAACAAATCTAACAATATTCTGTATATTCCCAGGCAAAACCATGTTGTCATAATGAATAGATCAATCTTGTCTACACAGAAGATTATAACGTCAAAACATTATCATAACAATATTGTGATGACCTACGTACTTCCTAATTATTTTATAGGCTTTTCAGATTAGCTTGCAACTCACCTCTATACGTTGCATTATAGCAATATCACTGAACGTTGCTTGTATTCCAACAGAATATCTGTATTTATCATTATATCTGTCCGCTCCAACAGGCTTGCGGTATGACAGCGGCGTCGTTTTCCATCATCCTACAACGGATCCACTTCGAGTGGTACGCCCTGCTCATCGGTTCGCTAGGTGGCGCTATCGGCGCTGTCAGCGGTTTCTACACCGTCGACCGGTATTTCGACCCGAAACAGAAGAAGATGGGATTCGTGAGCATCTGGTTCTCGTTCGCCTTCGCTCTGTTCATGCTCAACCGCTACAGCAAACGCAAGACGTACTACAAGATCCACAACATGCGGCTCTGGAAAGCGACAGTGCTGCTCGTGGCGGGAATCGTCGGAGGCTTGTTCACGTCGTTTGCTGGGAATGGCCTCGACGTCTGCTGTTTCAGGTAGGCCTAAGACAGGTCGACATTCGATGTGACGTGGTCTCGAATGGACGAAGATTGCGTCCGATAATAGTATTTGACATCTTTGCGATAATAGCATGTTTAATTGTTTACTATACTATAATACATGTATGGTAATAATATCAGTATATATTGTTTATTTTGGAATTCTATTCCTAGGCGGTCATCCCATACGTCTATAGTTCCGGTTTCTTTTTACTTTTATATTGCTAATACAAACATTGTTTTGTAACAACGGATGTGGTAGCTAGAATGATCGAAAAAAGGAGCGTTTGCCTGCCACATTAATACATGCATCGACTTAGCGTTCATGTTTAACTTGCAAGTTGGACTTCGGGTTAATAACAATATACTACAATACTTATTTGTGTCCTCTCACTGTAACTCTACTGGTTGGCTCCCGAAAGAAACATCTCATATATAGAACCCATAAAATATATTTATTATTTAGTAAGCTACTCATCGCTGCTAAGAACACTCCTTGTCTTCCCGTCTAGCGTGCTCACGCTGCTGTTCCGCGTCTCAGAGAAGGTGGCGACACCTACTTCCGTCATACTCATGGCCATCAACAGCTGCATTTGCTTCTACTGGCGCGGCATGGTGATGAACGAGATCTCGCAGGACGCCTTCGACTACCTCGGCGTCACGGTTCCGATCGTGACGATAATGGCGCCGGTCGGGGCGACGCTGGGCAGCCACTTCCACCGTCACGTCCTCGCGTCGTTCGTCTACATCCTCGACACAGTCGCCCTCGTCACCGCCTTCATCATCCTTCCTCTCGGCTCGACGCTCATCCTCGTCTCCGTCGCAATCGTCTGTGGCGGCTTCATTTTCTTCGGCGTCCTCACGTACCTCGGCTCCAAGACCATCGCCGAGTACGAGCGGGTTGGAGTCGTCGACACGTACGTCGAGAACGAAGACTCCGGCGTTCTGCCCGTGGACGCAGGCGGACTGGCCGGCCGTGATAACCTCGGCGCGCAGCTGTAGCCGCATCCCCCGTGTATGTGATGCGCACAAGACAGACTCTGTAGTTTATCTGATCATGTTATCTTGATATATTGTTTATAGTATATTATAGTATATTATATATACATGTGTATATTATATATACATATATATATATATATATATATATATATATTTATTTATTTATATATATTTATTTATATATATATATATATACATTCCTTGTATATATATATATATATATATATATATATATATATATATATACATATATATATATATATATATATATATATATATATATATATATATATATATATATATATATATATATATATATATACCCACTAGTTTGTAACATACTGACTGTACAAATACTATTAATGAATCATTATTGTTGTCGACGCTGAAGTGATTCTGGTAGAATCGTTGATTTCGAAGTTGTGGCGTCAGGTCTGATAGAAATCATAACTGAAAACGAACGCTTCCAATTACTGATACTATTTTATTATTATAGTACGGTATACGGGTCAGAATGGCGACAACCAAAATAGGGGGAAATCCAATACCGCAACAATCTATCGTAGGAACAGAGTATATAATAACGCCCGATCGTGTACGTTTTGACACACATTTATTTTGTCGCTGTTAAGACCAATGCTTGTACCCGCTCAGGCCGGCCCCATTACTTTATTTGGAATGTATATTTATATTTACGCCATTACCTCTGCACGAAAGCACTTTGGTTGAGAGACACCATTTCTCCAGCGTATGTTTGTATTTATAAAATTGTCAACAAAAGTGCAAATGTAGCTTAGACACTTCTATTGTTCAATTATATGTCATTTAATTTATATTAATTCAAATTATTATATATGTACAAGTTTCTACGTAATAACTTCTGTATATTTATAATTCACGATGTGGACTACATCAGATTTATGAGAAAATAAAACTAACGTTAAACTCCGTTGTACTTCTTTAATTTCTGCGTTAACCGTTAATTACAATTGACCACGGATTTATATACAAGTCCATGAATTGGTTTCTGCACCATATACAGTCTCAGTGGGCTTGTGCGATAGCACTCTCTCAGGTCTTAGTGCATGTCTCCCTTGAACACCAAGACCAAGCGAAATGTTACCTGACATTTGACACTATGTATGATGATCTAAGTAATGAACTTTTTGTGTTCTGTAAAATTATTAAATGTATTTGCAATATAAAAAATACAAACTTATACATTCCTTCCAACGTAGGATTAATTATACGCATAAACAAAGGTACTGTTGCCGCGTTCTTCCTAGTGGACCGTCCTGGATAAATCCGCTGACCAACCCGCTTATCGTGCCAGGGCTGCTTCGTTTGAAAGAGATCTGTAATTAGCACAATCGCCAAGCAGAGATTCGTTTCCGGTCACGTCGTCGCTCTCAAACACAAAGCGACATGGTTAATATCTCACCCGGCGCCATTTCTTTGGAGTGTGTTTTATCAAAAGTGTTTTACCAGTTGCGCTGCGCGGCGGGCAGTGCGTCGGGAGTGACGTAATGTTCGTGCATCGGAAGTGACGTCATGTTCTGTCGCGTAGCACCATTTGCAGTGCAAGGCCAAGGGATATCTATCTCCAGAATCCAAACTATACTTTACAACGAAAGATTACATTAAATATAATACAACTACTAGCCACGTTGTAAGTAGTAGGGCCTAGACATATTATCAAGTTGTATTTACCATGATGTGTAATACCTATACCTTGCTTATAGGTGCTACATATGAAACGGTGCTACATATAAAACCGTGCACTGCAAAACAGCAAAATAAGATAAGATAAGATAAGATAAGATAAGATAAGATAAGATAGCTTTATTGCCATGTGTTCACATTGTAGTTACAATAAAACATTGGAATGTGTAATGATATTGGTCGTCGTAATAGTACATTCACATGACAATACATTCACATGCACCAAACAATGATGTTAAAATATACTACTACATTAAATTAAATAAATAAGAACAATCACATAAAAATGTCCGAATAAAAAATTGCTCATTATAACATCGATAAATAATTGATACGATCTAGTAAAAATATAGTAGCTTAAAATGTAAAATATGAAATAAAAAAATAAAAATATAAAATACAATAAATTATGATAAAATATACATACTAAAACTCATCGGAAAGTGGACTATGTGTTTGCTGCGAGTGGGAGAAAATCACTTCTGTTTTGACAGGGCTTGAACGGCTAAGGGGAAAAAGCTAGTACTAAAGCGGTTGGTCCTGGTTTTTATGGATCTGAATCGGCGACTAGATGGGAGAGGTTCAAATAGGTCATGGGCAGGATGGGATGTATCTTGAGAGATGTGGGTGGCTCTTCCTAACAGACGCTGCTGATACAGTATTTCAAGACTGGGAAGGTCTCTGCCAATGATTCGGGAAGCAGTTTTCACAACTCTGTTTAATCTGAACGTTTCCTTCTGTGTAATCGATCCAAACCATACTGAGATAGAAAATGTCAGAACACTCTCGATTACAGCTCTGTAAAAGTTGAGCATGACCTGTGTGGTCAAACCAAACGATCTTAATACAGAGCAGTACAACGTAATACAGTACGTGTTTTTGAAACGTTACACAGACTACGAGCTACAAAGGTTTTCGCCACGTACTGAGCCCTGTTACTTGCATGCTGGTTACATAAGCTACATATAATTACGTAAGCACGCAAGGGCCGACAGTGAGCCCCTGCCACACAGACAGGATCCAGGGCAGGAAGCCAGTAAATGCCTGGTAGCCGTGTAGGCGTTTCGGATCACTGACATGTCAAAACGAGAAAGGAATGAGAGGGGAGGGGGGACCTGAGGCCAGTTCGTTCACCCTGTGTTGCTTGTTGTTGTCATGGAGTAAGGTGTGTGTGTGTGTGTGTGTGTGTGTGTGTGTGTGTGTGCGGGCGCGTGCGTGCGTGCGTGCGTGCGTGCGTGACTGTCTGTCTGTCAGTCAGTCAGTCAGTCAGTCTGTCTGTCTGTCTGTCTGTCTGTCTGTCTGTGTGCGTGTACGCTTACCTGCGTGCGTGCGTGCGTGCGTGTGTGCGTGCGTGCGTGCGTGCGTGCGTGAATGTGTGTGTGTGTATTTGCTTCCGGAAAACGTTTTACCGTTAAAAGTGCCCTTTTGAGAAGTTGCCGCCTATATGAAAATTCACACAAAAATGCCACGGTATTATATTCGACGTTACAAGATTTTAAATTACTGTGATAGCTACCGCACCAACCTTCTGCTGGCGAACGTTCCTTCTCGTCCAAGCAAACGTGTGTGCTTGCTACTGTTGACATGCAATGGCCTCACCCTTTTGTACCTGTGGCTAATCTTTTTCTAACACACTACTGTGACTTATGCCATTGAATTATTCTTAGCATCGAACAACTCTAGACGGGGACCACAGTAGATGACACTCAGACCGTCATTGTTATGTTGCACTTCCAGCCCCAGACATCTCGAATGTCATCGGAGGTTCTATGTCAATCATGTGTATCTGTTTAACCTGCATAATGGTCTAGAGAGCGGCGACGTTGAGCCTCTTTATGGAACGCATCTTCGGCGTGTTGCCTTCGTCGTGGCTCCTGTGGCCAGCAGGGTTGACTTCGGATTATTCGTGAAGAGACTGTGGGATTAAATCTGAAAATTGCTGGCAGGAACAAGTTGAAACAAATCTGTTTTGAACCACAGACACTGGCACTCAGGTTGGTGAAGGAAGGAAACAAAACCATTCCATAATTTTGGACTTACGTTAAATATCGTAATGCTGATGGTGCTTAGTCTGAAGAGTTCTTGCGCGACGCACGCGCATCAGCGAATTTCTATGTGGAAGTGACGTAACTGTTGCGTTACATAATTTCTTCCAACTTCACGGACAAGTGCAAACGCATATGTGTAAGATCTATCTGGATTAACCCGGAATTAAATTGCGATATCCAGCGAAAATCAAGCGAAACCATTTATGGTACTTCGAACAACCAATGCTGCTATCAACGTGGTAAGTCGACATGTTACTTAGTCTGTCTTAGATTGTATTAACCATGTGATGTAATAAGCTCTAGCTAAGGTGAGTCGTTGGGGACAGTCCAATAATCCAATTATTTTAACATTTATCCCGTATTTTTCTCGTCCATCTATAAATGAATATCATACAAGAGATTAATTTCCAGGGACGGATCCAGATGGTAGTTTATGGGGCCAAAACCCTCCAATTTAATTCCCTACTTGAGGATCTCATATATGTTTCCCTCCAAACGCGCCAAAACACATTAATGCTTTCCAAATATCTCCGGGGCACAATTCCAAATGTGGGTGTACGTGAGCGTCGTGAGGTGTCTTTTGTGGCAATATGTTTCAGTGTTGTTTGAACTGGGGGACTTAGTGCACCAGCAGACATTCGATGGCGAGTGGCGAATGATGTGCAGCATAGTCTTGTCCAAGCAAATTTAGGCACATTTTAGGCCCACCTATATGATACAGGCGCATGAACCCTAACATGGAAATCAACACCCCATGACAGTTTAAGACAGCTACCCCTTCTATTAAACGGCATCGGTACCCGCCGGTCTCTTTTCCCCTCTCTCTCTCTCTCTCTCTCTCTCTCTCTCTCTCTCTCTCTCTCTCTCTCTCTCCTTCCTTCTCTGTCTGTCTGTCTGTCTGTCTCTTTCTCTCCTCTCTGTCTGTCTGTCTGTCTGCCCCTGCCCTGCCCCTGCCCCTGCCCCTGCCCCTGCCCCTGTCCCTGTCCCTGTCCCTGTCCCTGCCCCTGCCCCTGTCCCTGTCCCTGTCCCTGTCCCTGTCCCTGTCCCTGTCCCTGTCCCTGTCCCTGTCCCTGTCCCTGTCCCTGTCCCTGCACCTGTCCCTGTCCCTGTCCCTGTCCCTGTCCCTGTCCCTGTCCCTGTCCCTGTCCCTGTCCCTGTCCCTGTCCCTGTCCCTGTCCCTGTCCCTGTCCCTGTCCCTGTCCCTGTCTCTCTCTGTCTCTCTCTGTCTCTCTCTGTCTCTCTCGCTTTCTCGCTTTCTCGCTTTCTCGCTTTCTCGCTTTCTCGCTTTCTCGCTTTCTCGCTTTCTCGCTTTCTCGCTTTCTCGCTTTCTCGCTTTCTCGCTTTCTCGCTTTCTCGCTTTCTCGCTTTCTCGCTTTCTCGCTTTCTCGCTTTCTCGCTTTCTCGCTTTCTCGCTGTCTAGCTTTTACGCGTGGATATCGCTGTTCACTTGCAGCGTGAACACAGAACAGCGAGTAAACGTCGAAATCTTTGTTGGCAAATGTTGCGTAACATTTACTAATATTATATGTTTTTTGTTAATTTAATTGAATTACAACATAATTTAACATTCCAGAGCCTAATTTGAAACTGTTTCGTTGAGAGCCATCGAATAAAAGACCCATCAAAGCTGATTCGGGGTTCCACATATAAAAGCAGTATTTGGTATATGGTCTACAGCAGCAAAACGTCATGCACTATCGGTTCACCCGTCTGTCTGCCCGTCACGTCTGTTATCTGTCTGTTATGCACCTCTTTCAACTGACTGCACCCCTTTCAACTGATGGACGACCAGATTCATTTCATTGTCAACATTTCCGTTCAAAACATTCATTCAAAACACGAAGGGATCTTTGTCTGGTGACGCAAGTCACGTGTATGTCTGTCGATGGTTTATATAAAGCTGACACGCGCGCCTGTGTCACAATGCAATCCCTGTTGCATGCTGGAGACACGTTTTCTATGGGTGTCAGGTACTACTTTTTGCGTAGTTAGGGGTATTTTGACACCTCGCGATATGTTTTTACGATAAACGCTGGAAACCGAGAACTGCTAGAATTGCGCACAGTCAAAGACATTTGAAAGCTATCCGAAACGTCGGATAACGCATACTGCACACGTTGCAGGGTATGCATTTGGATTAGACAAGATAAACATATTTAGAATACCGTGAATCATGTACTACGAACTACCACCTTGCTGTCGAACAAGCGATAACACCAAACATAACTTAATACACCCCTAACTGTATGCTCCAGCCCGCAATTTTGCCTATTTAAGAATTCAGGGTTTCATTACAAAAATAATTAACATTCCACACTATCAGCATTGTGCAGCAGTAATACAGAAAGGTCGTCTGCCCGTGTGAAGTGTTCAGCAAACCTCGACCTTTTTGGTGAAAACTGCCCTACTTTCTGCACGGCTCCTACGTGAATTGTATGACCCAAATCTAGTTGTCTGGTGACTGTGTTTGTGTGTGCACGTAGGTGTCACATTTTGAGTGATCTGCGACGTTCACAAATGTATGAAACGAAGTCAGATTGGAGGAAAAAGCTTATATATATACATTATATACATTACATACAGTATATACATATACATGTATATACACATACGTATATATATATATATATATATATATATATATACGTATATATATATATATATATATATATATATATATATATATATATGTATATATACGTACATATATATTATATACATGTATATGTGTATAATATATATATATATATATATATATATATTTATATATATATACGTGTATATATATATATATATGCACATACATGTCTATGTGTATGATATATATATATATATATATATACGTATATATATATATATGTATATATACGTATATATATATACATGTATATGTGTATAATATATATATATATATATATATATACATATATATGTATTATATATATGTATATATATATATATATGTATGTATGTATGTATGTATGTGAGTACGTATGTATGTATGTATGTATATATATATATATATATATATACGTATATATATATATATATGTATATATACGTACATATATATTATATACATGTATATGTGTATAATATATATATATATATCTATATATATATACGTGTATATATATATGCACATACATGTCTATGATATATATATATATATATATATATATATATATATATATACGTATATATATGTATATATACGTATATATATATACATGTATATGTGTATAATATATATATATATACATATGTATTATATATATATATATATATATATGTATATATATATATATATGTATGTATGTATGTATGTATGTATGTATGTATGTATGTATGTATGTATGTATGTATGTATGTATGTATGAATCAGCGACATTGAATGTGTTCAAATAGGCGTTCTTAGTTCAGAAATAAGCATAGTCGTTCTTCTTATTTAATTATTGCACGTTTGTTTTATTACATTGTTTCGATGCTGGAATGCAATATTCAATGAGGACTACACCTTTGCACAGCGGTTAATTAGTATTTATACATGGTATTTCTCATAATTAGAGACAGAACGTCATTACATTTGTAACAGGAATTCCGCATTGACCTGAATATTCCATGTGATAAAGTTGTCACTATAAGTATTGTTTATGATGATTCCTAATATCCTCGTGGTTTCAAAAAGATTTTTTTCATTCATTCCTAATACATAACTAAGCAGCAGCAGTATTACATCGGTTTTAATTTGAAAACAAATAGAAGGTACTGCATACATGAACACACACATATTATATATATATATATATATATATATATATATATATATATATATGTGTGTGTGTGTGTGTGTGTTAATATATGTGTATACGTATGTATGTATAGCCCTACACACACACATATATATATATATATATATAATATATATAATGGTATACATACATATATGTTAATATATGTGTATATGTATGTATATATATATATATATACATATATATACATATATATATATATACATATGTATATATATACATATATATGTATGTATATATATATATATATATATATATATATATATATATTACATACACAACATATAAATAATACCATTTTAACATATAGCTCAGACATACGTATACATGCGCCTACAAACCATGTTTATCAGATAAATACGTAATAATAATAATAATGGGAACAATGGTATAGGCGACTCCTACGAAAACAAAACTGTCGCTGTTATCTTTGTCATGGCGGTATTCTTGTATCGATATTTGTATTTTGGTGCTACGTGGTATTTTTAACTCGCCAATTGTTCAGACATGAATAGCAGTTTAACAGCGTGTATATATATCACAATATATTTGTAAATAAAAATATGTTTACAGACTTACGTAATGCGAATCTACCTAAACTACGAGTGAATATTTTATTATTAACAATTTCGGATAGATTAAGTTAAGATAAGAATACTTTATTAATCCCCGCAGGAAATTTACAGTTCTGCTTATGTGCTTGTAATAAACATGCAAAGTCAAATATCACACCCAAAAATTTACGAAATATAAACCACACTAAAACACAGACATAAACATTAAAAATATAATTATTGAAACATAATAAAATCACAGCAAAGCATAAATATTAACAATTAACAATATTAACAATTAGAATAGAATACACCCTCCTTCATTCATTAAATGTCATATCTACTTCTACCTATCGTCACGTTAAATACGTTTATTGCCGAATGCACAAACCAACCAGCATATGTTGTTCTAATCTTTGGCACTCTGAAACGTCTGCTGCGTTGAATGATTTTATTGTTAAAGTCCGTCTTCAGTGGGTGTGTGTAGTTATGAAGTACGTCTGTCAGTTTGTTTGTCAATCGTCTCTGGTAGTATGTGTCAAACTTGTCTTGTCTCTTGCCTATGACACTTTCCGCCTTCTTTATGATCTTATCCAGTCTGTCCCTATCTTTGAGATATTTCCACCCCAGCAGACACAGCTGAAAGTAAGCACAAATTGAGATGGAACAAGTAAAAAACATTTGTAAAATCTTCGGATTGATGTCAAACGATCTTAATTTCCTTAAACAGTATTCAATTCAATTCAATTCAATATCTTTATTTCAGACTGTCAGTGTCATACAGATGTCCACATAAACATTAAAAAAAATACAAGTGACTAGAAAACTATAAAAGTATTGCACATGGTAAATAGAAGAAAAAACATTGCACAATGGTACATTCAGTCAAAACTCAACAAAAGCTATTATGTATATACAACATTTTGATCCAATGTCGTCTTATCCTGGATTGCCATTTTATATCACTGTTGATAATTGCAATTACCAACTTATTATAAGAGGCATCAAGTCTCCGCATGAATTTATATACAAGGTTTCTAATTACAGCTTTACTATCTGGTACATGGTATTCTACAAACATAGTGGAGGCACTGCAATATTTAGGCTGATTTAGCAATAAGCGAAACACATTATTGTAAGCCACATGAAGTTTATGTATACTTGCTACTGTGTAATTCCACCACAACTGAGCAGTATACATGGGAGAGCAGAAAGTTCTAAGCAAAGTCAGCTTCACTTCAGTGGAACACATGTAAAATTTCCGCAATAGCGTATTACCCCTAGCATATAGTTGTCGGCATTGGCGTAAAATATCTTTGTCATCACGTAATGTATTAGAAATAAAGTGACCCAAATATTTCACATTATCCACTTCCTGGATTGTTTCACCATTAATCTTAAATGATGGAACATCAACATTTTTCATAAATTTACTTTTAAATATTAACACAGCACTTTTCTTGGAATTGTACTTGATATCATGATTTAGCCCATAGAGTCCACATACCTGCATCAGTTCAGACAGTCCTGATACAGATGGAGACAGAATTACCAAGTCATCAGCATACATAACATTGATAGTTGTACTACCTATTACACACCCTGTGTTACATTTGTTTAAAGCTATGGTTAAATCATCCATATATATATTAAAAAGGTACGGCGAGAGTATACCACCTTGCCTGATACCATTTGTAACACCAAAATGTTCCGACAATTTACCTGACCATCTTATACACATAGTCTGATTTGAATACCAATATATAAGTAGTCTAACAATATATCCAGGTACTCCCCTGTCAATCAACTTTTGAAATAAGATAGAATGTTTCACTCTATCAAAGGCTTTAGAAGCATCTAAAAAACATGTAAACATAGACCCATTTAGACTCCTATGCCTGTCAATAACTTCCTTTAAGACATAAATACACAAGTCTGTCCCGTGTTTTTTCTTAAATCCAAACTGATTGGACATTGTTGACAGCGTAACTGACATTCTGTCTAACAATATGTTTTCAACAATTTTTGACACAATACTAGCTAATGCAATAGGTCTGTAATTGTCTTTGCTGTTAATCTTGCCACATTTATCTTTGATAATAGAAACCAGCACAACAGATAACAAAGAACTAGGTAAAAATCCATGTACAAAAAAACCAGTTATACTCATAGCAAGTAAAGGCACAATGCGCTTATCACAATGTTTAAGGTGTTCAGCATATATACCATCCATACCACAAGTCTTATTTATATCTAGGCATTTAATAGCATTTTCAACTTCGCTAACTTCCACAACTATATCATTTGTATATTTGGCATCACATTTGATTTGTTGAATATCTATATCCCTAATACAATTAAAAAGCTGTTTGAAATGAGACCGCCATAATTCAGTATAATCGAGTGTGTGCCTTTTTGACAATGGTGTTAGTATTTTCTTTCCAGCTTAATTTTTTTTCAAAGACGACCCTTATATGTTGATACTTGTATGTATCCACATACTCGTATGTAAGTCTTGTATACTTGTATGTATCCACACACTCGTATGTATGTCTTGTATACTTGTATGTATTCACACACTCGTATGTATGTCTTGTATACTTGTATGTATCCACACACTCGTATGTATATCTTGTATACTTGTATGTATCCACAAACTCGTATGTATGTCTTGTATGCTTGTATGTATTCACACACTCGTATGTATGTCTTGTATACTTGTATGTATCCACACACTCGTATGTATGTCTTGTATACTTGTATGTCTCCACACACTCGTATGTATGTCTTGTATACTTGTATGTCTCCACACACTCGTATGTATGTCTTGCATACTTGTATGTCTCCACACACTCGTATGTATGTCTTGTATACTTGTAGGTATCCACACACTCGTATGTATGTCTTGTATACTTGTATGTATCCACAAACTCGTATGTATGTCTTGCATACTTAATTGTATGTCTTCACACACTCGTATGTATGTCTTACATACTTGTATGTATCCACACACTCGTATGTATGTCTTGTATACTTGTATGTATCCACACACTCGTATGTATGTCTTGCATACTTGTATGTCTCCACACACTCGTATGTATGTCTTGTATATGTAATGAAGCACATCAAAGATAGCTCGAACAAAGAGAAAAGGTTTTTGCAGAGAAAAAAAGAGTTAAGCTAAGAGAGGTACAGAAGGAATTGAAGAGAGAGATAAGGGCAAGGAAATTAGGTACAAAAATAAACTAGAAGAACACCTTCAGACAAACAATACGAAAAAGGTGTAGAAAGCGCTAAAGGTGAAAAGAGGTTGCAAAAAAGACAAAGAAAACCAGGTTAGCTCTAGCTCTGCCGACTAGGCCAACGACTTCAATAGATGAGTAGTAAGTAGCCGCTTTTATGGATTCTTTGCAGTTTGCCTACCGAAAGAACAGAAGTATAAAAATAATTATAATATTTTGTTATATATAACCGTGTATTTTATCTCCCTAAGGGTCATGATTGCTAACGCAATTGTATTGTAAAACATAATATTCATGTACTAAACAATTTGATCGACTACCTTATACATTGCGTAATGCGTTAAAATATAATGAATAAAAAATTACTAACAATAAAACGTTTAGTAAAAGTGTTCATTGAATCGTGCGCGTCACTGTTTTCTAGTTAAAAACATGATGCATATATGTCGTCTTAAAGGCAGAGAGAGAGAGAGAGAGAGAGAGAGAGAGGGGGGGAGAGAGAGAGAGAGAGAGAGAGAGAGAGAGAGAGAGAGAGAGAGAGAGAGTTCACGTTTCTTATTATTGGATCTAGTTCATTCCATATGTGTGTCCCATTTACAGCAATGGAGTTTTTGAAAACATTCGTTCGTGCTTTAGGGACATACAAGTCCCCTCTTTCATTTGACCGCGTTGTTCTGGTCGAGATGTTTGAGATCGGTGTGAACAATACAAACATTTAGTCTGGTGCCAACCCGTTCACTGCTTTATACACCAACTGCGACTGTCTGTATTTGACGCGCTCCTGTAGTGGCAGCCAGTTTAATTGTTCCAACAGTGGATCACTTGGAGCCCGGTATTCAGAGTCTGTTATTATTCTGGCAGCACATATTTGGAGTTTGTAGATGCGATCTGATGTTGTTGCATTGCCCCAGAATGTGCTACAGTAGTCCATATGGAGTATAATGTAGCTGTTGTAGAACGTTTTCCTTGCTTTGTATGGAAGGTATAGGGCGTGTAAGTCTCGCGCGCGAAAACGAGGCTGGGGGCAGTTGGGGGCAGAAAGTCCATATTCTCCATGTTAACGTATAGGACTTCGTTTTGTTTTTGGTTGTAATAATCGAACTGTTCCAGTCTAATTATTTCAGTTACACTGTCCGAAGGATTATTACAAGCAGAAGCAGTTGAACACTTTGCCGGTGACAATGCTCACGGAAATCATGAATTGTAATCGATTATAATGATGGTTGCCATGACAACGCCGGCTTGTACTTGTGTTTGGCGATCTTGACTAATACTGAAAAGTGCCATTTTTCGCGCAGTACAACCTGTTTGAGGCAAACGCATACATGTGTTATGATTATGTGCATTTAGACAACTTGTCAGATATAAGTGTGTGGTAAACTCAATATTAAATCGGACATTTAAGATAAGAAAGGTATAACACAAGATATTTATGTCCTGATTTTCCTAATATTCATCAGTCGGAAGTTACAACTGTCATCCATCGAATATTATTCTAATGATCAGTCCCCAAATCAGCTCCAATCGCGCGGAGTCTGTGTCGTGACTCACTTACGGGCCCTATTGTTTTATCCTGCACAGAAATGCGAGTTTTCCGGCAATCGTGTTGTGTATATTTTGTATATGGGCCTTCCAGGTGAGGACATTATCAACATGAAGCCCAAGTAGCCTCTCATTTTCGACCACTTGGAGTTTATCTCCCTTGATACATATGATAACGTCCGTTTTGTCGAGGTGTTACCATTTTTGCCGGGTCGTGACGATCATAATCTTGGTTTTTTTTCAATATTGAAGACCATACTATTTTCGTCACACCAATTCGATATTTCCTGTAGGTCGTTGTTTAGCTTTAGTTCGATTTCCTGTACGTTCTTCCCGCAGGCACTGGTGGTGGAATCGTCAGCATACATGTCCACATTGCTTATTGTTCTTATGCACATGGGCATGCATGTTGTTCATTAACACAACACAGAACAGTGGTCCTAAAATAGAGCCTTGAGGCTTGAGGGACTCCCTTTGTTATTTCAGATAGCTCCGACTGTTTGGCCTTGAACAAGACAAACTGTTTGCGCTCTGACAGGTATGACGAGAACCATCACATCGAATAGATGTGAACATCCATATAGGGCCAATTTATCCAGCAAAATTGTATGGTTCACAAGATCAAAAGCTTTACGCAGGCCTAGCAGCACTACACCATTCACAAGACCTTTGTCAATCGCTGACGCCCACTTGTGCACCATGAGGTTCAGTGCTGTCTCGCATGAGTGCTTATCACGGAAACCCGATTGACCGTCATGCAGCATGTTGTGAGACATGAGATAGGTATACAGGCTGTCATGTACATGTCTCTCCAATATCTTGCTGAGAGCACACAGGACTTATATCGGTCGATAATTCCTTGTTTTTAGTAGGCCACTTCTTGTGTATCGGGGTAATTCTCGCAAGTTTCCACAGTGTTGGAAATTTTCCACTCACAATGCTATTGTTTAGTAGTGTTGTGACGGACACTGTGATGGCAGGCGCAGCTGCTTTTAACAGTCTAGCTTGCACTGATTTTGTCGGCTCCTGTGGATTTGTCAGAACGGATGGCCATGAGTGCTCTGTACACCGTGTGCTGTTTGATTTCTGGTATCGACAATGATGTATCCAGCTTGTCACTGACACAATGTTTGAGCTATGTGTGCTGTTGTTGTCGTGTGTGTTGGCTGTCACTAGTGTATTGACTGGCTAAGTTTGTGAAGTATTCATTGAACGTATTTGCAATGTTTTCAGGTTCTATGATTTCTTATACACCATCCGTGATGATGCATGGCTTTCTTGTAACATCCCGTGGACATATATCACGTGATGTTATTTTACATACTTTAAATAACGTTTAGTCCCATTTGGAGAAAAAAACTGGCACATTACAATTCAGTTTCATCTGCTTTCAGAGAAACTGTTAAACATGAATATCCATGCATTCACTATAACGTGGATTTTAGATTATCTTACAAATCGCCCACAATATGGAAAAGTGAAATCAGAACACACATTTTGCAGTAACCAGTGAACCATGGCATCAGAACAAAATGTTATACCAGTCGTCATGTGGACCAATACAGAAACTCCACAAGTTTATATTTTGTTTGTTTATTTATTATTGTTTTATTAGTCTATTTATGGCACGTTGATAATGGAGAGTTACTTTTAGTCATATGTTTAAGTAATTATTTGTTTATGGAATATCTACTACATGTACACGTAAAGCACTCTGAATAGTTTTAACTAGGTTTGGCGCTATATAAGTAATATATATATATATATATATATATATATATATGTGTGTGTGTGTGTGTGTGTGTGTTGCGTTGCGTTGCGTTGCGTTGCGTTGCGTTGCGTTGCGTTGCGTTGCGTTGCGTTGCGTTGCGTTGCGTTGCGTTGCGTTGCGTTGCGTTGCGTTGCGTTGCGTTGCGTTGCGTTGCGTTGCGTTGCGTTGCGTTGCGTTGCGTTGCGTTGCGTTGCGTTGCGTTGCGTTGCGTTGCGTTGCGTTGCGTTGCGTTGCGTTGCGTTGTGTGTATATGTATGTGTATGTCTATATGTATTTATATGTGTATGTATGAGTGTGTATATGTGTGTGTTATGAAATGTAAACATATTACATAAAATGTAAAGTTATCATATTCTTTGACTGACGAATATATGTATCCAAAATAAGATCCAGATCACGTGACCCTTGTCCACCCCTGCGAACGCGGATGAGAGCATTTGTTAGGTCAGCCAACTGCTGACCTCAGCCTCAGGTCGGAATCTAATTTGAAACAATCTAAAAGTTGACTTGTGTTACAAATGTCATGCCATTAGTGTTTTAAAACCTCTACTACTGTTTTGGTGATTGCTGAGAACTGTAAAAGGTGAGTCAGCCAGGGTTTAGGAACAGTTTCTGTGACAGAGAGACGAGAAGAGAAGCTACAGGTAGCAGAAGACACTTGTGTAAGCTAGAAGGAATGTTAAGGAATCGAGCGAAGAGACTGATCTAAATAAACCGAGTTAAATGAAAGCAAATGGAAGCAAACTGAATTAGGCTGAACATGTACAAAGAAAGAACAACAACAAAGAGGAGCATGGAAAGACGAAGAGGAAGACAAAAATTACGAGAAAGACCTCATTGGTATAAAGTGATAGCATGGAATGAGATAGCGGAAGGGCATATGTGATTAGTTAAGGACAGAAGACCCGAATGCAAAAGCAGTTTGAGAGCAAAGCAGAGGACATTTTCGAATACCACCAGCCATGGGAGCTAGATGAAAGAAACTGATGTTGTATGGTTGTAACATAAAAATGTTAAGTGACTTGTGGTTATCGATTTATGCAACAAACTAATAACGTTAATTGTCCGTTTGAATAATTTTTTGGGGACCGTTTTGAATTATAGAGTATGTTATTTCATTAATACATTAGTCTGTATCTATAATTATTTAGGGACACAGTTATGCACAAAATATAAAAATATCTTTCTTCTCAAAATATGTATCAACATACGCCTAGATAAAAGGTACACATATATATATATATATAATATATATACACATATATAATATATATATATACATATATATATATATATATATATATACGTAAATGTGAAACATATATATCATTATGCATAAAACAATAACTAATTTTTTATAAAACATCATAAATTATTCATTTTAATTATGTTTTTTAATATTGTGATGTTTAGGTTACATTATACATTAATGTAATTTTTTCCCCTGTAAAATGTATTTTTCATAGATTTTACAACAATGTTACAGGTATATGTACATAAAATTCTAGTTTTTTCGTTGCAACATATACGTATATATAGCGTGACTGTCCTAAATAAAGAAAACTGGGACAAAGTACTACATATATTTTCCCTATATCTTACGACATAAGTGTACGTTTTATCATGCTAACTGATTGTTTAAAGCATCCATACCATACGTATTATCATACCATAATCTGTAATCAGCCAGCGATTGTATCGCAGCCACTTGGGTGGCCTCCTTTGATGTGCTGCCTGTAGCTGCCTGTAGTTCACGAGAGCTTCCATGTGTTTAGACAACATTATGTTTATTGTAAGACTAATGTGATATATATATATATCACATTAGTTTTACAAGAAACATATATATGTATATGTGTGTATGTATATATATATATATATATATACCACATTAGTTTTACAATAAACACATACATACATATATATATAATTATATATATAATTATATATATAATTATATATATAATTATATATATAATTATATATATATAATTATATATATATATATATACCCACATATATTGTATGGCGTAACTTCAGGCATGCATTATTTAACCTGGATAGTTATGCTTTAATTATACTTTATAAATTTAAACTCTACCATCTATCGCACATATAATAATAATATTATTATTATTATTAGTAGTAGTAGTAGTAGTAGTAGTAGTAGTAGTAGTAGTAGTAGTTGTTGTTGTTGTAATAGTAGTAGCAGTAGCAGTAGCAGCAGCAGCAGCAGTAGCAGTAGCAGCAGCAGTAGTAGTAGTAGTAGTAGTATTGATGGTGGTAGTAATACAAATTATAGTATCACTTCATTTATACTTGCATTCAAATACATTACATCTAAAGTAATCATTGAATACAAGAACCACTCAAAAAGTGTTATGAGATACTTATAAATGTAAAAATCTAGAAATAAATAAATGTGTGATATTAGTTTGATGTATTGTATATATATACATATACTATAATATTGTATGCATTAGTTTGTCGGGGGTGCTTGCAGTTTTACGTATTATATTTATTCAATAAAATACACAACTTTTTCTTGATAATTCATACCGGAAAAGGTGATTATTTTTGCATAGTCTATTAGTTCTCAAAGTGTCGTTCATTAAAATATAAACAATTTCAATATATATATATATATATATATATATATATATATATATATATATATATATATATATATATATATATATATAAACACAATTTTTTATTATATATATATATAACGTGAAATTCATTTTATATTTAATTCGTTCAATTATAACACATTCCAACTTCAGGTTCAGGTTGGGGGTAGGTACTACTTACGTTCAATACATCCATTTTCAATTGTGATTGGTGCCACACCACATGGCAACTTTACGTAGTTAGTTTATTTCTATTACAATACTTGTTGTCTTATTTGTGACCTGAAGCCCCTGTTTGTCTTGTAATAGATACAGTGCACCATAGGTGTGTTTTATTATAGGCTTTTCATTAACATAGTTTTTTGTGTCAGTAAAATTATGTATATTTAAATAATTATAACGGTGGTATATTTCGAAGCCCACCAGGCCGTCACCATAGTGCGATATTGTATAACAGTTAAAGGCATTCCTCCATTAAACTTTAGCTTAGCCATTAATAAACCCAAAGCTGTATTCGCCGTACTAGTTACTGTTTTACTATATCTTCATAATCAACGTATTTAGTTAAAATCAGCCTTAAATAGTTATACTTAGTCACGATGCATATATGCTTTGATCCCCGAATACAAAGTCAAAACAAGTTTTAGATATCGATAAATTACGAAAATATACAATTTGAGTTTAGTCTGATAATATATATATATACATATATATATATATATATATATATATATATATATATGTATATATATGTATATATATATATGTATAAATATATATATATATAATATATATAGACAAGCAGAAGTTAGTGCACCATTTTTAGATAACATTTAGCAATGTCCGCAGTTCTGCTGCTGATTCTGCTAGCAATACAACATCATCTGCGCATACAATTCCACATTAAGCATAGTAGGAAGTAGAACACACCCCTGCTTAACTCCGCAGTTAGCATTGAATCAGTAAGATTTTTAGCTGTTGATGCTAACACAATATTTCTAATTCTTTAATATGTCTTTGAAATCACCATTATTATATTGGAATGATTTTAAAGTGTCAAACATTTTCACATGTAGGTATGTTAAAGTTACTCTTTCAAACGTTTAAGTAGGCATCAGCGCGCGTAACGTTGAGGTTTGTTTCATGGGTTTTTGTTATCTCTTATGTCAGATCACTATAACAGCCATCAGTCAGTTGGCCTAAGTTCAAGTCTTAATCTCCGGTAACGATATGGATGTCAATATTGCATTCTTAAAAGAAACTAATTTGATAAAGAGTTGATAACACAAAAATCATATTCCTGGGGAAAACTTGATAAGACGTTGATTACACGAATATCACATATCGATCCTGTTATTCTTCTAAGAAATTGATAAAGTATTTATTACATGAAAATCGTGTTTAACCTATATACTAGGCCTATCACGAATCCCGTACACTTCAGTGAGGTTGGTTCACACATCAGTGTTCTGTTACATATGGAGGATTGCTGGTCATCAAGGTGACAACATTGCATCGTATGTTCGAATGGTGAGAATAAATCGCCAATGTTTTCCAAATTGCCAATGCCACTTAGCGTGAAAGAAGAGTGGTGTTCTTTTGCTGGTGTTATCTCATGCCGTACATACTTTACATGACGAAACCGTCCGTGGAGGTTTCCCGGATATCAGCATTGTGCGAAGAATCTCTCGGATGACGACACTTCAATGTCGTCACATCACATACAAAAGACACATTTCTTAATTGTTCGAGAAGATATAACGCTAAACACGACTTTCAGCACCCTGACATTTTTTTTACAAGGATGAACATTAAAGCCTAGACACAATGTATATAAAATGATAACGATTCAGCCGAAGAGCGCTGAGCTATTGGTTTAATGAAGTCTCACATATCAAAGGTGACCGAGAAGATTCAACCAAGCACAAATACTTTGTTTGTCCTACGTTTGAGATTACGTTTATGATTGGGAAGTAAAATAATAGCTAATGTTACATAAATTTACTATTGTTAAGCATATCAAATTAATTATGCGACTAACTTTTCAAAAGTGTTCTTTTCGAGTAAACACATACATGACATAGAGTGATAACTGCGGTTTTGTTGCCTCGGTCAAGCGCTAACGGTTACAAAAAAAAGATTAAATACCGCTTGTCTACGTGCAGTATTATCTGGAGGTATCCCAAGAACACAACGGATGAATTATGGGATAACATACATACGCCGCAACATACTTTTAGATAGCATAATACTATGCCTTTGTTTACAGAAACACGAAGTCATGACCTGGATCTATTGCACAAGACTTTCATCTGAATTTTCTTTTGCGATTTTGCGTTAGATATGATTGTATAAACTAGAGGGGACGAAATATATACTGCGGTACAATTAAGGGAACAACCGTAGATCTACGGTGAAGTAATTCATTTGATGCTCAGATTACAGCAACATGTGCAATGTGGATACATGTATGGGTTATATTCATAGGAATGTGAGTTTGCACTAGAAATAACGCGTCGTCTATAATTGTTGCTGTGACAACTCTTTGAATTTGCCCCGTCTAATAATTAAACGTGAACGGCTGGGTAAAAGGATTGCATGATGCGTGTCATTGGCGGCTTCATTTTCAATTAATTATTTCCTTATGATGACACGATAGACCCCAACCGTGTTGTGTTCAACGCAACAAATAGACTGACAAACAGACAGACATGTGATTGCATGCATGCAGCACGTATGATATATCCATCAATAATGACCCGATCACAACAATAACCGATGACGGTAGGGTAACCTGGGGCAGCGCGGCCCCCCTAAGGGAAAAGTTGTGTATTTTTGTATCCATAACTTGTCGATGCATAATTGTGCATTAATAGTATTGAGATGTATATACTTTATGTATGACACAAGTCTCTGAACGATTGAATAACCAAAACGTAAGTTATAGCAAGTTTAAAATGTGCTTCAATAAAACCGTCTTGCCCCATGCCTGGGGCAAAACGGCCCCTCGCCTGGGGTAAAACGGCCCCTCGCCTATTTACTATAATATTAGGTTTAACCGTTGTAATTATATAAAAACAATGTGTTTTATCCATTATTTATTTAAACCGTCATTAACTACTACTATTATTATCACTCATCGTGAACAGAAATAATCACCACTCCGCATTACTCGACATTACGATCACCCTTTGGCATCTGCATCATCACAGGCATTAAAATCATTATAGTGTTGGCATGCAGATACTTCGCGGCAGATACAATAGCCTAATCATCAATCGAAACCACTCATCATTAATTATAATGTATAAAAATTACAGTTGTCATTAGAAGCAATATTCTTCATTATCATTACACTCGTCACTGAAAACACTCATTAGCTAGCTTTGGAATTTGCATCATCACAAGCCTTAAATTCATTAACATTAACTGTATTAACGAATGGCTTGCACATAGTCTACTGTCTAATCACACTCTGATTCGCGGTTGGGACACATGAAATACGGGAGCCCTGGTGAGCACTCACTATGAGCCCAATTATTGCATTCTTAGCATTGAACCCAGACTTCTCGTGGCCGACTGCAACTGAATGGTTCTCCGGACACCAAACAAGGCCATTCCTCTTCATCGCTGCTTTCGTCGACTTTCTGTCACGTTTTATTTAAACTAGTGTGTGTGCTATAAATACATCACAGCTTTATTGCGTTTACATACCATATTCGTACTGCATGGCGGGGCAAGACGGCCCCGGGGCCGTCTTGCCCCGTTCATACGGGGGCCGTCTTGCCCCATACACACCAGTGCTGACTTTTTTACCTTCACACATAATCCTTTAATATCGCTTCCATTTTCGATGAAAGTTATTGAAAACGTATATAGTTGTAAGTGCATTAGTACCAGTCACTGGCTTACCATCACACGGTAGACATGTTAGCATCAATTTGACTGAAGAGTGATTATTAGATCACAGGGTATGCAAAACTTTAAAAACAGTTTGTGAACTTATTTTTGGTAGCGTTTGGCCTTGCGGTCACTAAGAATATTTGCTAGGTAGCAGCATCATGCTACACTATTCAATGTTAGTTTGGGTTCACTCGTTTTTCAGATAAGACGGGGGGCCGTCTTACCTCCAGGGGCCGTCTTGCCCCAGGTTACCCTACATCACATACTGAACTGTCTTTAGCCAGAGTATATCGAACATTGTGTCAACCGATGTCAACGCTGAACTCCAGTGAACGCCCGCTATTTCCTGTCATGCGCACAAAGCATTGCCGGGGTGACTTAGTGTTGGTATGAATGGACAACGACTAGCGTTTTTTAAATATCAGCTTAATATTCATGCACCTTTTCTTTACAATACATCATGTTCAGTTCCACGACCAACGACTGCTGGAATGGCGTCTTATAAAACAAACTAATAAAGTTTGATTTTATTTTATTTTGGTATTTGCGTATGCCAACTTGTCGGTTGAACCAGTCCAATTTTTCGTAATTCTTCTTCTATGACAGTCGCATTTGTTAACACTGCAACGGCTGTTACTACTCGGAAGTGAAAATGTTCTGGTGTATTTAAACAACAGTTAAAATGCAGCTGTATTTATTTAATCTAGAAACTGTTTTATCTTTAGAACGCATTGTATCGAAGGTATCAGAATGAACTTTTAATATTACATAATATGAGCCTTTAACTAATACAATTATATCTAGCCCATCTAGCACTTCAATTGATATGTTCGCGATATTAAAGGACCTACATCGCAAATGTACAAAGCAAAATCATTAATCTATTATTAATCAATAAATTATCAACCAATTAACCTATCAATCAGATCTGTAATATAAGTGATATGTGTTGAAGAACTAGCGTGTACTTTCTGGACCGTGAACTCATGTGAAGCAGCAAAACAAACAGCAGAACCAACAAGAACACAATACAAACACAACATAGCCACAGACACGGCAACAAACAAATCACACAAATCACCCACGCACACGCACACACACGCACGCACGCACGCACGCACGAAATCCAGACACAGACATACATACAACAGAAACAATTACAAGCATGCACGCACACACACCCGCACAAGCATACACGCACGCTCGCCACACGCGCGCGCTCGCTCGACCGTGAGCCACTCACACCAAACAAACCTGCACAATGGGCGGGCCGGGAGTGGGTAGTCTTGGGACAAAACACTCCATTTCTCCCCAATCTCGCGAAAACATACTTGCTGGCGCGAGCCGGGACAAAATTAATATTGCGAAGGCTTATATAGCAGGAAATTCAGCACAAATTTGTCGGGGGCATGTGTGTATCCCTAGGCCTCATGCACCCGCCTATTAGCAGCACACGTACACACCTACACACACGCACGCACACACGCACGTACGCGCACACACACGCATAAACGCATACACTTACGCACACCTACGCACACGCACACGCACGCACGCACGCACGCACGCACGCACGCACGCACGCACACACACACACACACACACACACACACACACACACACACACACACACACTGCTTATATAGTTGTCAGCCAGAAAAACGCCGTAAATTATTTGAAATGTTTATATATCCGTAATGTGCACGGTTATTCATAATAATAGTTAATATTATTATTATGAAGTCGTGTGACTATGCTCACGCATGACAATTATACGACATCACAATTTCGTGTAGATTATATGCGGCGTTTACAGTTCGCGCCAGCATTCACGAGTAACAAAAGCCACGTACGCAATGCTCATGAATGTTCAATACTGTTCACCAGACACGTACGGTTGGGTTGGCACCTTTGAGCTTTATGTGGCAAGAATACTATCCAGCAACTACTTGCGTCATGTAAAAAATAAAGAAGCGGGAAGCACATTATAATAAATAAACGATACGTCGAATTGTATAGCGGTTGCAGTTAATCTTCCAAGCAAACTCAAATAAAAATGTTTTTATAAAAAAATTGCGAGTATTACAAGACTCAAGATTTTGTAGCGTGTGGAACATCAGAGGATGACACGCATGGGTAGCTGCATCGGACTTTTGATCTTTTTGTGAAACCTTGGGCAAGTTTTTTCACTCTACATGGCTCCAGTTCACTTAGATGAATGAATGAGTACCTGGCTACAGACAGTGGTGAATATTTGTGTACAAGCAGTTTTCGCGAAATTGACGCGTGGCTGAATGCTTCCCAGAGAAGCCGAGATGGTCTTCGATTGAACAGGGAGTAAAGTGTAAAAATAAGCGATTTGAGCAATCCTAAACATTGGTTACTGCGCTATATAAGAACTAATCTTTACTTACTTTTATGAATTGTCGTTTCCAATGTATGTCTTTATTTTGGCAATTCACATAAATGTAAGTGAATCTAAGTAGTCTATCTAGTGAAATTGGTCCATAAGTATAAGTCTACACCACTGCGTCAGTGTACCTAATCATTTCATCCTATATGTCTGTATATCAGTTTAAAGGGATAGTGTCTTGCTCAGGTGACATCAAAGTTAAACACGCTGAGATAGGATCTCACGTGACCAGTGACTATGAGGTCCCGGATGGCAGATGTAGTAAAAAAAGTACTTCATTAAAATGTATGGCATAAAATTACTTGGTTTACCTAAATAACATGTACATATAATAACATAGTGTATAACTGTATGTATAACTGTATAACTGTATAACTGTATACAGTCTAAATAACGTACATTAAAAAAATGCAATAAATAATTAGTAGAAGAAAGAGAAGTACTTATGGGACACAAATGTCAAAAGTCATTATATTTTAACACAATGCATTTAGCAGCTTATAAAGAATTGCTTAAACACAACGGTCTAACCGAGGATTATTTTAATAATAACATACTGTATTATTGTAATATCAAAATAACGGCACCTTCCAAAAAACGTTCCATAGAAAGAAAAATAATTAACAGTGGTGCCACATGGTGGGCCTGGGACTAGCTGTGTAAACGACTTGTACAGTGGCGCCACATGGTGCACCAGAATCAGTCACTTTCCAATCCCACAGTTCAACCGAAACGGAAACAACTCGAGACGGACGCGTGTGATTTCGTGGAGAAACACTGCCAGACGCATCAAAATGGTCGAATTTGCGGATCCAAAAGGCCCTGTCAAAGAAGGGATCGATAACGCCATATTTATATTTCCGGCTATCATTGTAGTGACTCTTGTGGGTAAGTATTACTAGAAAATGGTCAATGACCGATACCATCTGTTTGGTTAAACCCACTCGTTGACAGTGAGTGAGTTACTGAGTAGTGACACCCGCAGTCACTGTGACTATCACTGGGACTGACTCGGTCACCACATCACTGCCCTGGCATAAGCAAACACAAGCACTACCATTTGCGATATTTGGTTACTATATCATATTATTAAATAAGCCCATACATCTAATATCTATAACAGTAATGTGATCTGGTTATTAGTGAAACATTTCCGATTTCGGCTCCACTCCAGTCTCCAGTCCTTCCTTGTTTGTTACAACGAACGTGCGAGTGGCTTTTTGTGATGTGTGTACATAATCACAGTCTTTACTGTACATATTAGCGATATTATATTACCTTTAAGATACATTATACACAAATCACTTGAGTGCTCGTTGTTGGAATAAGCAACCGCTTACAGCTACAATATGTCAATAGATTATACAAGTACGACTGTGGTACTCGAAATAAGTGTCTACAGCTACTGTTACAGCAGTTAGTTAGTACTTAATCTAGGATATGCAAGACAAAATAGTTGCATGTTAGAAAAGCAATTACACTATTCTGTTTGTATTCAGTGTTTCCCCCTAATAAAATGATATATGCGAGGTGGTAGGATGCTGAGCGACCACCGAAAGTGTGATGCGCCACTATGTGGATCTGGGGCATGGTCACACACAATTTTTTTAATTACCTTCAAAATGGTGCATTCTAAAGGGTGTTTTTTCTCTCGAAGCAAATCAAGATTTTTTCCAACACTGGGCCACTATTTGTTGTCACTCTTGTTATGTCTTCACCATAGTTTGATAAAAGACGTCTGTGAAGGATCACTAAAAAAGTTTCTTTGCCTTGTAATGAAATTGGATAAGTTATGATAAATGTTGCTATATAAGTGTTCTGTTGAGGTAAACACTGTAAATGGCTGCCTGTCTCCAGAAGTTCTCTGACACATGAAACTGGTGTGCGATTTCGGTCAAGTCCTTAGCCAGAAAAAAATGTGTTGCCTGTTGATTAATCAAGTGTTCCTTTCAGAGCATAAACGGTTTAAAACCTTCACATCAGTCAGTCATACTGTGGGGGGGGGAGGGGGTGCTTCCGTTTACCTATGAGATAAATGGAATACTCTCCAGTTTAGTATCTTTATTATCTAAATCTATGCATATTTCAACAGTTCTATGCACTAATCTAATCAGTAAGTAAGTAAGTAAAAGCTTTATTTCTTGATGATAACCATGTCACGTGGTATATCGTGATTTTCAATGGGCCATCATCATACATGCATACATACATCATATACATACATACAATAAAGCTTTAGATAATATGTATATATAGTTCACAACAATATAAACATAACCGCTGTAGCAATAAATAGATAAAAATAGATAAACTGTAATTATAAACAAATACATATTATTAAAATATTATTAAATATAAAATATTAGAATAATAAAAAAAATACATTAATAAATTATTTAACATTATTTAAAAGAAAATGTATTGATTATAATAAAACAAATTATATAAAATAGATCGATGGCACTATTGTATTAATAATAAAAAACAATAATAATTAAAAAAAATCTTTTATTATCAAAAATTTTCCTTTTGTGTTTTAAAATCTAGCATATTATTAGTCCCTGGTGATTGTGCAAGATTTTCAGTATTTTTCACAAACGTGTTCTATTCATTGACTTCAGTCATCATGATTCCTCCTTGGATCCATCAGCTTCATCTAAGCTTCCAATTAGTGTAGCAGTAATGACAAATATGTACCGTAGCAAAAGCAATGATGCCTCTTCACATCAGATTCTACAAGCACACATGCCTGATTAAACATTAATTAACCTGATTCTATCCAAATCTCTTAGCAATAGCATTATTAATGCTTCTATTAGTCCAGTCATCATTACCACCAATTTGATCCTTACCTTGGTTCCTCATAACCAAAGACATTAGAGAAGCATTCCACACATTTTGTTAGCTGTGGGCCAAATGCTGTCCAGTTATTTAGCTGTTAACAAGGTCATTGTCAAAACAAAATGGTCATGCAGCCAGTTCTAAAGAGAATAACCCAGTTACAACTTGGCAAAAAAGCAATGAGATCGCAAGTCGCAAACAATGTCGAAGGTGTTCTTTATATTATTTTTCATGGGAAATTTCAATGCCAATTCAGTCAAATTATGCCAAAAAGTACCAACCATTTTTGCAATGTCTCAAGCAATGTTGAAAATCAGGCACTTTTTTGCTCATAAAAGCAAGAAAGTGTCCTCAAACCATGTTGAAAGCCTTCATCCTCCTGCAAAGCAGGTCTGTCGTCTCCAAATAATTAAGACAACTTTGATAACATGTGTAATCGACTGAACAGTAGGAAGAAGTTGCAAGGTCAGCTAATTAAATACTGATAGCAGTCTGTAGGACTGACAAGCATCAGGTTGGAAAATTCAGTACGTGCATCTTCTTCACTGCAAAATTATCTGGTGAAGTTCAACTGAAGATGATGTTGTCATTCTCGGTGTGATAGCCTCAAATCAAAACTTCTTAGTATACGTTGCTATTTGCTATCCTGTGTTCAAAGGAGAAGTTAAACATCCCACCACAATCCATAATTATTATCCCACTACAGGAAAACTTAGCATGACAAAACCAGCCTTGTTCCAGAATCCATATAAAATGTCCCCATGCAAACATCCATGTTGTACACAGTGAAATTGGCCCCACGACTTGTACTCAGTTGATTCCATTATAGTGTAGTGTGAAATTTGAGGTACCCAGTAGAATACTTTGAGAAGTGTTTTGACTGTATGCGTCGTATTTGCTCATTGCTCAAAGCCCATTGCTCAAAGCCTTATTGTCTTGTTATTTGCAGGTGTATTTGTCTACAAGCTGGTCCAGAGCCTGAAGAACAAACAACAGTTACGAGAAGAGAAGAAGAAACTGAAGCAGCAACGAAAGGAAAAAGAAATGTCAAAGAAGCAGAAAAGGAAGTGAGGAAATGTTGCTTATTTGCAGCACAGACTCGTGCGTAACCAGCAATTCGGTGTTTGTGATAAAAATCCTCGTGGGGGGTGAGGACACGGGACACTGACGAACGGCACGCGCGATCATGTGGCAGTATTTTATGACACGTACGCTGGTTCGTGTTGCATGATATATCTCAGTCTACAGTTATTCCACGATGCTCAAAGATCCGATAAGTCGTTGCGTGGTTCTGGTCAGTAGTGGGACACAAGTGATTCCGGTTTCCAGATGGTGGGATTGACAGGAAATGACCATGACTCTGCGAGAAAACAGTGGGTTGGTGGACATGAATATGAAGCGGGTTCATTCTGTGGTGTGGATCGTTGTGACATCACACGTCTCATCGTGTAGACTACAATCTCAGTTTCTGCCTTACTCAGTCACCAATCTCTACAGCTGACCCTCAGCACTCCATACATTGTAATCATGACCAACCAACTCCCCAATTTAGAATAGAGCACAATATTATGTGAGAGCATTTGCAGTATGGAATTCTACAATACAGAACAGAAAATAATGTAACTACAAGAGCAACTGAAGACAGCGTCTAAGTGTAAGACGAAGAAGAAGAAGAAAAGACAGATTCAACACTGGTTATTTCAAACTAATTGTGCTCCAGTTTGGAAATCCAAATCCATATTTTCCGGGCAGTAGATACGATTTTTCATATGTGCGGCTTGTTATTTCTGAATAACAACAACAGGAATGTCATTGTATTTATTTTTTCCCCAAAAGTGGTTTATGCTCACTGCAGTGACTCAGTATTTTAATGACATGTAAAGTTAATCACTAAGAACGTGCCATATAGCACATTTCAACTTTCAGATTTTTATTTCAGGTGTCTGCAATCCAAATAAGTAGGGAATCATTTTGGTAGGGGCTTCTGTTGATGAATATTTGTAGAGATCAATATTCAGCTCCAGTCCTTTTCAAATATGCTGAAGAGAAATAGGAAGGTTCCCATGGCCATGTTGCAATGTTCCGTTGTAACAATATTATAAATGTTTTTTATTACACAGAAATTGTCCCTACATATTAAATGTAAACATACCTCAAAATAAAATAATTAAAAACATTATGTCAACACTAGGTTTTTATTAAATTATACATTGTTTTTATGTTTTCACATCTATTTTACTTATTGATCCCTAGTTATGAAATGTAAATGGAACGAAACACTGTGAAAAAATTCAAACTCTATTTTCCTATATCAGTTTGTATCGAAAGTGTTTTATTTTCTGATGTACTACCATCTATTTAGCACTGTGGCACAGTGGCCATAACATTGGACTCTCAATCAACACCACCCAGGTTTGAATGCTGTGTTGCCATTTCAGACCTCGGACAAGTCTGTTCATCCTGTGTTGTGCCTGTTCATTCAGTTATGTAAATGACTATGTGGCTATAAACAGTGGTTGATATTTATGTACAGATAGTCTTCATGCATTAATTGCAGCAGTTTCTTAGAAATATTGAACTAATAAAGGGTAAAGTAGTCCCAAAGACTGAACACTGATCTGTATAAACACTTTGGCAAAATAATTGAAACCACACAGCATATTTAGTAATATTATGTTTTATGTAGTTTATCTCTTTTCTCAAAACATTTTGTTCACTCTAATTTCTTCAGATGATTAATGCTAGATGATGTCACAGATGTACCTCACCTTATAGTCACCTATAATGACTTGGGTGACTCATCATTGTCGTATTGGTAGTTGAATCATCAATTAGCAGTAATTATCTGAAGTTCCCTGATTGTATTTGAAATGTTATGAGAACATGTTAATTGATTGCGAAATATATAAAAGAATAATGGGTTGAACTATCCAGTTGAATCTCTACGTGTCATAGATATACAGTATTTTCTATGTAGAAAATACAAGTCTGATAACACTAGGCTTGTTAGCACCCTGGGTTAATGCAGTCTAAAGTGTAATGATTCAATTTGGCCCCATCTACGCCCAACAAATGTGAGCATTTCATCAAAACTTAATTGACTGTCACAGCAACTATGTACAGGGTGGCATATATTGTAGATATATATTGCCATAGATATTTATATAATTGTGAGCATTTCATCATCAAACTTAATTGACTGTCATGGCGACTATGTTTGGGTGACATTGTGTATTGCCATTGGTCCAATAATAGGTTGCATGTTGCCGAGAAAGTGACATATCACCTACACCAATCAACATCATCAACTTGGTACATTGCTTGGTACTTCACTGACATGTTCAGAGTCGTATAATCAAATATTACTGTCATGAATGAAAATGTGATTACATTTGACACATTGTATATGTGTTGCTACAAAAACACACGTGTTACTGTTAGTTAAATTTACAGTATTTTATAAATGTGTTGCCGGTGTTTTAATTTACATTGATGGTGTTTTTGAACACATAGGTACATGTATAAGAGTCGGAATGCGGAACAGTGCATGCATACACTGGTGCTAAAATTATCCACATGCATGCATATGGTTGTGTTTGAACGTAGATCATCTGCATGTTCATCATCATATTTGCAGATCCATTTAAGCATTTTCCTACATGTTTGTGTTAGGAAAATTCAGTGGTATAAATACAAACTTGTTTACATGAGTAAAAACATGCATGTGAAATGTTCTGCATTTGAGGAGAAAGGTGAATAATGTTGACTATTGGATCACAAACCAGGGGCCAGTTTCATGAAGCATACTTAAAGTTATGCAATTACATGTGTTTGCGTAAACTGTTTATTGATTAAAAGGTGCATCAGATTCTAAAACTATCATCTTAGCTTTAAGAGCGTTCTTGGTGGCTTCATGAAACAGCCCCTGGAGAAAAGGTAGACTGTCTGATAGCATGACATGGTGCACACATTGGGCAGTGCACTGCTGTCTTCTATAGCATGACATAGTGCACACATTAGGCAGTGCACTGCTGTCTTCTATAGCATGACATAGTGCACACATTAGGCAGTGCACTGCTGTCTTCTATAGCATGACATGGTGCACACATTAGGCAGTGCACTGCTGTCTTCTATAGCATGACATGGTGCACACATTAGGCAGTGCACTGCTGTCTTCTATAGCATGACATAGTGCACACATTGGGCAGTGCACTGCTGTCTTCTATAGCATGACATGGTGCACACATTAGGCAGTGCACTGTTGTCTTCTCTTTCTTTCAACACAGTGTCTTTTGTTAACCTCTCTGTGCATTCATTGCCAGCAAACTAAATCCTGCTTTTGTAGACTTCTTTCATGTTATGGCCTTGCTAGTAAAGAAAAAAGAACCGTACAGCTTTAATTGAGTTGCTTTTATGTTCTAGACAATCAACTTGTTTTTTATTCATGAGTCGTTGTTATCTTGGTTTTGTTTTTATGCAAACATGTTTTATATACAAGTCACGAAACGTATAAATCACACTGATAGGTATTCTTAGTCTGCTGATTTTTTTGTGATGGTCAAAATGTCTTCACTTTCTTTAAATGGTCAATTACCAGCAATGAATATTAGTTTGATTTATAACTGATTTCACTGTTACCATTTTGTTCTTCAGAAACTCAGTCCAGCTACCACGGTATCTGAACGTTTACCTGTTTCATTGAATGTCGGTTTTCCTGCATTGTTATGTAGTTTGAACAGTCTAATTATACTTTGCATTTCTTGATGTGTATTTCCTACATGTTGTGATTTGTTGTCATTGTTCATACATTTATCATTAGTTCAAGTGTAGTGTCATGGTTCTACGTTACTATGTTCAAAGATTGTGTGAGTGCTTGCATGTGTAGCATTTCTTGATGTATAATTGTATTTCCATAGTGACGTGTGTGTTTATGTGGAAACATTTCTATGATCTAGTTTTGAGAATGGTCATATTATTATATAATTAAGAACTAAATGTACCAAACAGTTGATACCTGATTGAAAACAATTTCTAAAATATCCCCAATTATTCCAGTAGAGCTGTAACTATGTGTTTAAAGTGATTCTAGTGGTCATCAATGTACATGTGAAACAAGATATTTTCATAATGGCTGCTTCTTCACAAAAAGTGGAGTTGTAAAATATATTTTTGGATAGCAATGTGGTCGTAATTAAGAAATATGTTTTCTTAATATGCCTACAGTATAAAATGTTCATATGTTCTGCACTACTTGGCCTAACAGGAGTATGACTGGATTATGTGCTTCATGTTTATTCAGTTGTATTACTAACATACCAATTGTTGATATTATATTGCCATTATCTGTAAGCCAAATTGTTTGCGTTGTCAACAGTACCTGCCTGGCATCTAGATATGTGCTGCCATCTGGTGTTCAATGACAGCGAGAATGCTTCAAGACAGTCATCTGTAACGAATTATTTCTTTGATGGCTACATGGTCGATTGTTGTCGTTGATCATTCTCTCTACATTCCATCGTCGTTGATAGGAATAAATAATATATTTATGAATGTTGTTGCAGAATTTATTCACACTGCTCTTTTATGTTGTAGTATTCAAAGTTTGTTTTAGAAACATTTCCTAAATGTTACCAGTTTCAGATTCTATCGCATGATTATTCCCATTAAATTTTCATTTGAGATCTCCCATTTGGTAGCCAATAAATCAACTAAAACTGGTGCCACATTTCTGTGGTTCATCTCAGAGCTGTAACAAGTACATTTATTTTGTACTTGAGTAAAAGTAAAAGTAACCCTAGAAAAAGCTACTCAAGTAAAGGTAAAAGTACTTCTAAAATAATGTACTTGAAGTACAAGTAAAAATATGTACTTGAAGTAAACACAAAAGTACTTTTCTCCTGAAACTAGTTCTCACTGTTGTGAATAAAACAAAACATTCACAATTATAATTTAGTGTGTACACGCTATGCATAAAATATAATATTTAATTTTAAGAACTATAATGATGCAGACAATACTGCGTAGGCCAACTAGGCCTACAAGCTGTATATACACCATGCTTTATTAATAATAGGCCCACAGCAACCATCGTATTCATAAGTTGAACTAGAAGTAATTCACGTTGTCATAGGTGTGTTACATCTTTCTTAAAACGTTCTTATCATCGTGGGTTATAGATGGATGTATGATTAATTTTATCCTGTGTTACTTGAAGGAGGCATTCGGTCTAGATGAATACTTATAATAACGTACGTGTCTTTTGAAATATGTCTTCATTTGTAATAATTACTAATTGTAACATTTATAAAAAACTTTAGTTAAATTAAACAGTTACAAACACTGATCTATATTAAAAATAAATAGAAATTATAAAGATGTGGTTCCCCAAGACCGGCAGGTTTGCGGTTGGCGATAACAGGGAGCCTTCGATATATATAGCATGTGCAGTCCACAGTGAACATCTAAAGCTAATCAACTGTGTCAACAATGTGCAAGACACAAGAAGACAAGTAAGGCAGCTGTTTTTCATGTCTACTCAATGCAAGGCTTTAAATAATCTCAGGGCCAATGCCATTCATGGGCATTGTTGTCTTAGAGGCCCAGTCAGGAAGTCTTGTAACACTCAGTTCAGGCTCAGCAGCACCAGTGCCAGACCCCAGATTGCAATTATCTCACTGGCTTCATCAGGTGACAAAGCAAATCGTTTGTACAACTGATCTGGCGAGTCCAGGACACTTAACATATCTGTTTGTTGTAAGTTCCGGCTGATGTTTATAAATAAATCTATGCTAACTGCAGACATTACCTTGCTTCCGACAGGTGCTTTTAGGACATTTGCAAATTTAACAAAGAAATTATGAGTACTTCACTACATTTAGATAAAGTACACATATTTTGTACTTCGTTACAAGTAAAAGTACTTCCAAAAAAATGTACTTCGTTACTCAAGAAAAGTAAACTTTTCTACTTAAGTAAAGTAACGAAGTAAAAGTACTTCGTTACATTACGGCTCTGGTTCATCTACAACCCCACAAAAGACCAATAATATCAGTTATTTCTTTTTTTAATTCACCCTGCTAATGCGCTTTCTGTTAGCAATTGTATAACATTAATGTTGTCAAAAAAAAAATACTTAAAGCACCCTCAGCTGATAAATGGATGGTTTTTGTAGCCTGGGACAAATGAACAAAACACGCATCATTGCGTGACAATCTGCAAAATGCAAAAATGATCAGTACTAACACTTTGTGAAATTGTCACCACTGTCAGTAGTGACCTCTGGCTGCACTGTTTCGAGCCAGGCTGACAGTCGCAGATTAGCTTGCAAAATGCCAACTTGTTCATTCCTAAGGATGGTTTGATTGCTAAGTACATGTAAAAATCAAAGACACCCAACCAGGCTACTGCTGATGGCTCCTTGTTAAAACAGACACAGTTTATGGTGAAACGTTTTATTCAAATAGGGAATACAAAAATGTTCTTTCCTTCATTCCGTTCAGATGAAAAAGCACACTTTGTAGATTACCTGACATCAACAACCAGTGTGTACCAGTCAACATCATGTTACCTTTTGGCAACACAAAACGAAGAATAGAAAGAAACTGTTGCAGCTAAAAGTGCATAGCAATATGTATAATTGTATTACTTAACTAGAAATCTGCCAGACCAAAAAACTAGAAAGTCTACTTTGTGTGACTGACTATGTAGTGAAACCTCTGAGCTGGAATGTTTATCACATACTTATGTAACCTTGTATTAATTACTATCAACATGGAATATCAAAGAGTTGTCACACACATGGGCATGAATAATTCTGTCTAAGCAGTGTTGATCTGGCGTCCTACACACAATGACCATAAAACATACCAAGCTCTCCAAGAAGTTGAATGTCCTAATAAATCGCTCAATATCCTAATAAACACTCACTGCATGTGACTGGTGCAACAGTCAATGCGTGTCGTCACCCAACAACACAGAAAACAACATCTCAAGTCTATTTTGAACAGTGCTTCAAGTCTTGCTGAAACAACTACAAAGACCGACTGGTCATCTAATGAAGATATCATTAAAAGTTTAAACAAAATGATCATAACAGTCACCTCTTATCCATAACATTTCCCTAGTACTTACCCAAAATGAGACCCACAATGTCAACTTGAATTAGTTCCGTGAAATCATCGTCCAATTTGCAAGGGACATTTCATTAATGCCACACATAATTGTAGCTAGAATCACACGCCAGACTCCAAAAAGAGTTCGGTAACATAAACAAACTTGAGACACTACACATGTTGGCAGCTGGTGATATATAATGATAACAATAAAGGTACAAAAGTAAATAAGAATTTATGTCATAGGGAATACTGAAGAACAGATCACATTAATCACGCAATATCAGCTGTCAATAAAATACCACATCAACACAACAATCAAAATAAATATACCCAAACTCTGCACTCGGAAGTCTACAAACACACATCAGTCTAGTGCACGAGAAATAAGCTGTTGCAATCGTTTTCTTACAAGATACCTACTTACCATGGTATGAAACATTAATTGCATGATGATGAAAGTCTACCACCTAAGGTGCAGTATCTTACGTCTAGTCCAGTTAATAGTTGCTCAAGATTGAGCATTGAGACTAGTATGCTTAAAACCTGTACAAATTGAGCAACTCGTTCCAGTATTGCCCCAGGCAGGACACATTTGTAATTCTACCACCAAACATTAGAGTTCCTCTGTCATACAAACGTGTGTCAGTTTGAAAAATCCCAAATAATCAAGAGCTCACTCAATGTAATGATCACTGACACTCAAAACTGAAACATGCATTGACTCAAAATCAGCTGATTAAAACAAAATGTAAAATTGGCAGTAAGCAAAACGACCGACAGTCAATGACATAATAAAATCAACTGATCCAGCAGTTTGGTGTAGAAGATTTGGGGTTTAGTCGACACCATTATTAGTTAACAAAAACACAGTCGCAAATATAACAGCTGTAGCATGATTAAGGATTCATCAAGAAACACTAACTAATGATAACTCACCATTGCACGCATGTTTACAATGATTGTAATTATTAAATTTGTACTTAACATGTTACATTTGAACATTGTCTTTGAAGTGAATACGACAATTGTGCCTTAATACAATGTACAGTCAGACCTTAACCCAACAACTAGTAATATCAATTCTACTAGTAGAGGTGACCAGATACCAGTATTGTCATGATAAACTGTAAGAATGTGTTAGTGGACGCCCCTTTACAAATCCTTAACTAGCCGTTACAGTAAAGATTTGATGCACGGTCATCATTTTAAATATCTACAGTATTATGATTAAAACACTTAGTCAATTACCTTTTGTAAGGGTATGTGTGTTTTAAGTTGGTTACAGTTTGTGAAATGAGCAGCAATTTAACAGAGAACCAAGTAACTGACACAAGTATGTCCCGTCTGGTGTGTGACCTGTACACACCTTAGTTCTTTGCAAGAAACCTAACATTTCTCCTAAAGGGGACTCGTTCTTGACAATGACATCCAGCTGGTTGGTTTTTATATATCCATGGGTAGTAGATGCTCATTGCAATAAACACACAATTAATATATCAATTTCATCTTCGTTCTGCTCCGCAGCAAGGTAAATGTCAACGGGAAATGTAGAAAGAAGGAATAAAATCATCATGGTAAATAACAAATCTCTTGCACTGCCTATGTTATAAATGTGCAAACATGAGAGATAATCCAAACACATTCCATCTCATGTCAATTAAAATGCTTCGAGTTGAAAGGATATATCATTCACTTGACGATTAATAAGCAATGTAATGGAATGCTAACACTCTGATCACACTTGATGGGATCCACACAACAACAACACAAAGTACCTGAAACAAAAACTAAACCTTTGCCTAAAGGCCCAGCCCTCACAGAGGGGTGGTTGTAAGCTAATGTCAGATTGTCGGGATGACGACAAGTTCTCACAAATAACACTGGGTAATTCTGTTTACCCTAAATCCTGTGACCAATCAAAATATATTCACTGTTAAATGACTTAATATTAAAATAAGCGGGTCATATGTGACTGCAGACATGGCTCAAGTGTATAATACTGTCAGACAAGATTAATTCACCCGCGTAGCCCGGATTATCTCTAATCATTAATGAGTAACTCAATGAACTACTTGCGGAGTTAAAACATGCACAGAAATGGTTTCTCTGAGAGACCCACATGACTGTCGCACTCATTGTACGCATGTGACATGTCAGTGACATCACTGACGTCATAATCATGACACTGACGTTATAACCGACATGATGACCCAGTCAACAATAGAGGTGTCTAAGAGAGAGACACTCAGCGACAGTGATTGGCCATGTTATATGTATGTTAGTCTTAGCCAGTGTGTAACATAAACAAGATAGGCATATTCCATACAGTTGGAGGACATAGCCCCCCCCCCTATGTACTGTGACCAGCATTACAAGGACCAAATCTTACCCAAACAGTGTACACACATGGGGGGTCGCCCTCCCCCAAACACACACTACACAAGATCCAATCTCACATGTTCAACATGCAATGCCATTCGTCATTTGTTTCGGGTCGACGTCGATGGTGCCGTTGATGACGGCGTCCATGTCGTCCGAGTGTAAGTCCGGCTCAAACAGCTTGCGGATGTCCCACAGACTCTGGAATATGAGTCGAGTGAAGCGGCGGGCGTCTGTCATGCCACACGACTTCTTGGCGGTGACGTGGAAGAAGATGAGTTGGTTCCCGGGGATCATGTAGGACACCCCGTAGCCCTCGTTGGACACCGGCCCAAACCCACCACCCGGGCAAATCTGGAACACAAACAAAGTTGGGATTAGTCAGTCTTTAGTGTAGCTTGCCTGGTATACAGGGGTCACTGCAGCGGTCAGTGCAGGGGTCACTGCAAGGGTTACTGCAGGGGTTACTGCAAGGGTCACTGCAGGGGTCACTGCAGGGTCACTGCAGGGTCACTGCAGGGTCACTGCAGGGGTCACTGCAGGGGTCACTGCAGGGGTCACTGCAGCGGTCACTGCAGGGACTATGAATGAAGGGCTGCTTGGTGGAAGTTCTGAGAATGCAGATTTTAATGTGAATTCTGGAAAAGCAGATTTGTTTAATTTAATTTCATGGGCCTGTTGTTTTTGACATTCTGAATCATAAGTGTTTATTAAAGTTAATGTACAAAATACAGATTTCAACCACAAAATTCAATCATGTCAGTGATCAGATGATATCACCATGGAGATAGCGGTAAGAGGATATCACCATGGAGATAGCGGTAAGAGGATATCACCATGGAGGTAGCGGTAAGAGGATATCACCATGGAGATAGCGGTAAGAGGATATCACCATGGAGATAGCGGTAAGAGGATATCACCATGGAGATAGCGGTAAGAGGATATCACCATGGAGATAGCGGTAAGAGGATATCACCATGGAGATAGCGGTAAGAGGATATCACCATGGAGATAGCGGTAAGAGGATATCACCATGGAGGTAGCGGTAAGAGGATATCACCATGGAGATAGCGGTAAGAGGATATCACCATGGAGATAGCGGTAAGAGGATATCACCATGGAGATAGCGGTAAGAGGATATCACCATGGAGATAGCGGTAAGAGGATATCACCATGGAGATAGCGGTAAGAGGATATCACCATGGAGATAGCGGTAAGAGGATATCACCATGGAGATAGCGGTAAGAGGATATCACCATGGAGATAGCGGTAAGAGGATATCACCATGGAGATAGCGGTAAGAGGATATCACCATGGAGATAGCGGTAAGAGGATATCACCATGGAGGTAGTGGTCAGACAACATAACCATGGAGGTAGTGGTCAGACAACATAACCATGGAGGTAGTGGTCAGACAACATAACCATGGAGGTAGTGGTCAGACAACATAACCATGGAGGTAGTGGTCAGACAACATAACCATGGAGGTAGTGGTCAGACAACATAACCATGGAGGTAGTGGTCAGACAACATAACCATGGAGGTAGTGGTCAGACAACATAACCATGGAGGTAGTGGTCAGACAACATAACCATGGAGGTAGTGGTCAGACAACATAACCATGGAGGTAGTGGTCAGAGGACGTCACCATGGAGACAGAGGTGCATGATGGGAAGGCTGGGGTCATACCTGGTTCTTATACTGTGGGTCGTCACATGATGGTGATGTTGCGATCTGCTGCTGTGGCTGCTGACTCGTGGAGAGGATCCAGGGGATCGCTAGCGCCCTCTTCAGGAAGTCACACTCCTGAAAGCAGATGGTGGTCAGTCCTGGTGCTCTTCAAAAATTGTATATCATTAATTACGATAATGACTGCTGGATTTGTTTTGTAACGGATGCATCTAATGGTCCATAATATTCTGAACATATTAGAATCATTGCTTACAATTTGTGCTGGCTCTTGCTACTTTCTTTACATTTTCTACACAGATTTAATTATTTGCGACATGTTAAGACACTGAGCAACGAGCACATTCACCAGACCGCGGTCTTACACAGACACATATCTTTATTTGTATCCATATATTTACAGATTAATATAATTCACATACCACCAAAAGTCCAAAAGATTCCCATTCAAACACAGCTTGTTGTTAATATGGAGCTGACTTCTATGAAATGTTTGAACAACAACAATAACATCATTATATAGCAGTAATCATAACTCAAAGTTGGTGAAGTAACTAATTAACTGGTTTCATAAATTACATAATACACTAACATAAATAAACATGGCAAATATTCAATATTATAATGTTTACTGTACACTAGTCATTGTTTTTTAAAGGGAGGTGTCTGTTCCACTGCACAGGAATTAGCTAATGTATTAATTTCTAACAGGTGATCAAAAGGTGTTACAACTAACTCGGCTTACCTCAGGATTATTGCAGGTAAAGCTTGTTTTGAAATTGAATGTTTTCTTCATATTTTTGAACAGTGGAAACTTTCAAACTGCGGAATTTTTTTTACAAGCTTAGTAAAATAACTAAACATAATTTGACAGCCAGTAATACTTCAACATAATTATATGTTAGAGATTAACATAACATAAAACAGGATCCGTACACATTTGGACATTTGAAATTCAAGGCTGTTCAAGAGTTTTAAGGCTATTTGAAAAAGAAATTCAAGACTGTTTTAACGACAATGTACTTTTAAGCACAGTAAATTAAGTTAACATTATAAATTTTACTCTACTAAGAAAACAATTGTGCCGACCACAATGAAATGCCGATTGCCCAATGTGCACATGAGTTGTTTTTGGCTGTTATTCGTCACAACATTTAAGTCAAAAAAATGTTATTGACCACAATTAAATTCAAGACTTTTCAAGACTACTTTGTAAAATTCAAGGATTTCAAGGCCTTGAATTTGGTCCAATCAAATTCAAGGCTTTTCAAGACTTTCAAGGCCCCGTACAGACCCTGATAAAAGCATAAAACCTACAACCAAACACCCCCGTCTGAGAGTAGAGACCACCCTGTACTCACCAGACCCAGCCCCTTAGAGACGACGTACAGTCCAAAGAGATGTCTGTCGACACCCTTCCCCGTCATGGCGTCCCGGTACAACAACTGGTGCTTCTCAGACGCCACCCGCAGCAGTTGTATCCGTTCCTCGGTTGTCGCATTCTCGTCAAACATCGACCTTCAAAGGACACAGCCACATGGATGTCACTCACACATGCTGCCTTTCTCTATCAAATCAATATTACTTCTTGAAATACTGTAGAAATTTGTAGAATAGTTTTTGAGAACTAGTCCAAATGCATGGAAAGTTCTTTTTGAGAAGACACAAGGGTTTCATTGTGATTTTACCGATTCCTGTGGCCACTACCAGAAATGGTTTCATATGCATATAAACTTACACAGTTCAATAAAAAGACAATGGTTCTTATGGTTGTAGAGAACATTTTGTGTTTGGTACTGGCTCAACACATGCATGCACACATGCATAAGTGCACACACATACGCCAACATACACCCCCATCCCACCATTGTCCTTTAAGTTAAAATTATTCTCGTGGGGTAAAAAAATTAATCTTCAGCATTTTAACAAAAACCTGAAAACATTTTTCCGTAAGATATCACTATGCTAAATATCTCATATCTAATCTCTCAAACTTGTGCAAAGAAACTGTTTGAACATTTGTTCATGATTGGCGTATAAGGTAAATGAATTAGTATCAAGTTTTTAAGATAAGATCATCTCCTCAAAAGGATGTTGACAAGAGGGTGTTGATTGTTTTCATTGTTGTATTTCCTTACGTCTGTCTTGGAACACATAACTTGAAAGAATACACAAAATTACATGGCTTGCACAACGCTAGCTAGAATGCGGATGCCACAGCAAGATACAGGTGTGTATTTGAAAGGAGTGTATTAATTGATGTAAGACCAGAATAAGGTGTTCGTCCGCCATTACCCGACCAAAGAGTACCCTATAAAAGCAGCATTATGCAGGTTGTCTGAATTTCTGTGAGCACATATGTGGTGTGGAGTGAGTAGAAATGATGTTTTTGTGCAGCGTGGCATCAGAGCTGTCAAATTATGACAGCTGTCAGTCGGTGCATTTCTGCATATTAATACAGTTGTCATTTTGCTTGGTAATATAACCAGGGGCAATCCGTGGGTGATTCAAGCAGAAATGGAGGGATGTAAGGTTTGAAAGAAGTTTGTGGGAGCCGGAGGTACTAGACGTTCACAAATTTTTCACAGAACTTCTGTCTATGGAGGGTAAATACGCTGTGAAATTGTCAATAACATATATTATTATCAAGATTAGTAGGAAATGAAGGAAACGTTATAATGGTCGTCTATGGAAAATCCAAATGTGGTCTGACTCCAATTACGAGTGGTACTCACTGGACAAAGTTGCATGACTCCTGTGTGAGGGAGCGGACTGTCTCAGTGCGGCCGTGCAGGAACAGTCGAGTCATACTCGCTTCGTACGTCAACACAAACCTGCCCGCATCACGGTAGTACGCCAACTGTAGGGCCAGCTGGATGTAGGCATCTGGACTCACCTGGACACACAGGGGAGTGGACAGTGGTCAGTGTAGGTAGTGGTCAGTGCCACACATCACACAGAAGGGATCAGTGTTTCTTATAATTTGTCCGAAAGACACACGCAAAGTGGAAGTCATTGAAACTGATAAATCTATCTTTGAAGTGGTAGTTAGTGAACTCAGATTGGTCTACTCGATCAAAATTCTGGTTCTCCACAACTGTTGTTCTAATGATAATAATAATAATTAGGTAACTACTATTTCTCTTAAATCCTTAGAAACCAAGCTCAAGGTTAATGTCTCAAATTCGACTGAAAAACCAACTTAATCAACTATTTGAACCTACTAACCAACATGGACTACATCGATGACTTTTTCAATTATAACCATCACAGAATGACAACATTATTAGGCAATGTCACAACCATTCTGGGAATAATTTAGCAAATCTTGTCTTATGTTATACACCTGTACTTGTGGTATTTAGGTATGCAACACAATTCTTGTTTGCCTTTTCAACATCAACTATAATTGTGTTTTTGTCTTGTTTTTGTTTAAATAAACACCCGCTATTAGGTGCGAAGCTTGTATGTTAGACTAATAGTTAGGGCAACAACTGCTTATGTTTCTAAATGGTCACAGCTGTGAATATATTAGTTACTTACTTTGCATTTTTTAATAAACCCCTTGCCATAGGCGGAGAACTCTTGCATACAGAAGTCAAGGTCATCGTTGTTCTGCAAGAAACGCAGTGACATGAGCATCTTTAGCAAGAAGACCAGTATCACTTTCAATCATTCATTTTACCATTTCTGTGGTGATTACTTAACTTCAACACTGCAAAACTGTTCTAGATGTTAGTACAATAAATAGTGTATATACATGTTATAATGATATCATGTTTCAGTTATATATTCACATGTCATGCCTGTCATGCCATTTCAAATGTTTTACCTTAGACAGTTGATGCCATATGAACTGCTAAAAACTACATTACATACATTGTCTGATATACAATAGTGCATTCTGCCATATTTCCATAATTGTTTTTATAGAAATTACTGATAGTAGTGAGAAAAAAGATGTGTCCTTGCATGCATGCAAATATTGCCAGGCTCAGGCTCGTTTTAAATAGTGCTGATTATGTTAAGTCATAAACTGTAATAAAAGAATTTTCAACAATACACCAGGACTTATAGATCATACCTGCTCACTGATGGTCAATGCCCTTTGAACCTTGACCTCCAGGTCACCTGACATGTCCCACACCAGTCTGATTGGCTGGCGGACTGCAGCCTGTTTGACACCAGGCTTCGCACGACAGAATCCGTCAGCGTCGTACAGATTCAGCAAAACTCTACGATAAGAAACACGATGACATGACATAGCAGAACAGTGTTGAGTATGACCAGATGGTATAACAGACAGGACACACACTGACCAGGAAACAAACGGCCAAAGGTAGTTTAAATAAACCACAACTACTTATGTTCAGTGATAACCTTATTCATTCTTGACAGGATTATAAGAATGACCCTCCATTTCACGTCATCACAGGATTCCTAAACATGCCACTGGACCATTCTAATTAAACATAAACCGGTAATTATATATTGAAATGTTAGCATGATGTTGTTATACTCACTCTTTGATGAGTTGGCATAATGTTGTTGTGGTATGTTGTTGTAGTCACTCGTTGGTCAGGTGGTATGTTGTTGTACTCACTCGTTGGTCAGGTGGTATGTTGTTGTACTCACTCGTTGGTGAGGTGGTATGTTGTTGTACTCACTCGTTGGTGAGTTGGTATGTTGTTGCACTCACTCGTTGGTGAGTTGGCATGATGTTGTTGTACTAACTTGTTGGTGAGTTGATATGTTGTTGTACTCACTTGTTGGTGAGGTGGTATGTTGTTGTACTCACTCGTTGGTGAGGTGGTATGTTGTTGTACTCACTCGTTGGTGAGGTGGTATGTTGTTGTACTCACTCGTTGGTGAGGTGGTATGTTGTTGTACTCACTCGTTGGTGAGGTGGTATGTTGTTGTACTCACTCGTTGGTGAGGTGGTATGTTGTTGTACTCACTCGTTGGTGAGGTGGTATGTTGTTGTACTCACTCGTTGGTGAGGTGGTATGTTGTTGTACTCACTCGTTGGTGAGGTGGTATGTTGTTGTACTCACTCGTTGGTGAGTTGGTATGATGTTGTTGTACTCACTCGTTGGTTTAGGTGGTATGTTGTTGTACTCACTCGTTGGTGAGGTGGTATGTTGTTGTACTCACTCGTTGGTGAGTTGGCATGATGTTGTTGTACTCACTCGTTGGTGAGGTGGTATGTTGTACTCACTCGTTGGTGAGCTGGCATGTTGTTGTGCTCACTCGTTGGTGAGGTGGTATGTTGTTGTACTCACTCGTTGGTGAGGTGGTATGTTGTTGTACTCACTCGTTGGTGAGGTGGTATGTTGTGTACTCACTCGTTGGTGAGGTGGTATGTTGTTGTTGTACTCACTCGTTGGTGAGGTGGTATGTTGTTGTACTCACTCGTTGGTGAGTTGGTATGATGTTGTGGTACTCACTCGTTGGTGAGTTGGTATGATGTTGTTGTACTCACTCGTTGGTTTAGGTGGTATGTTGTTGTACTCACTCGTTGGTGAGTTGGCATGATGTTGTTGTACTCACTCGTTGGTGAGGTGGTATGTTGTACTCACTCGTTGGTGAGGTGGTATGTTGTTGTATTCACTCGTTGGTGAGGTGGTATGTTGTTGTTGTACTCACTCGTTGGTGAGCTGGCACGTTGTTGTGCTCACTCGTTGGTGAGGTGGTATGTTGTTGTACTCACTCGTTGGTGAGTTGGTATGATGTTGTTGTACTCACTCGTTGGTGAGTTGGCATGATGTTGTTGTACTCACTCGTTGGTGAGTTGGCATGTTGTTGTTGTACTTACTCGTTGGTGAGTTGGCATGTTGTTGTTGTACTCACTCGTTGGTGAGGTGGTATGTTGTTGTACTCACTCATTGGATAGGTGGTATGTTGTTGTACTCACTCGTTGGTGAGGTGGCATGTTGTTGTACTCACTCGTTGGTGAGGTGGTACTCGTTGACGTGTCCCATGACTGGAGCGTCGGCCCAGGAGTGCTCCGCGTTGATGCCACATCGGCCGTCGGAGAAGACGAGGATGTTGAAGCTCTTGTCGAACCAAATGGAGCTGCCGTTGCCGTGCAACATGTACTTGCCCCGCTCACTCCACGTCTGGCAACGCTTCGTGTCCAGCACCACCTGGCGGCATAATCCAACATTACAATATGCCTTAAATATGCAGCGAAATAAACCACATGTGAGCTACTATATGCTAGTATGTGTGCGTGTGTGTGTGTGTGTGTGTGTGTGTGTGTATGTGTGTGTATGTGTGTGTGTGTGTATGTGTGTATGTGTGTATGTGTGTGTTTACGTATAATGCATGAGCATGTCAGTGTTTTCCTATTAAATCTTTGACATACCATGCCAAATATTTCAGGAGTTCATATATGACACCACTAAAGAAAAGTAATTTTTATTCCCTGTGCGAAAACAGTTTTGACAGTACATTAGACAGAATTAATCCTCACGACATTACATGTTATTTCTGTGATTTTTGATACGCTTTAGACTTTAGACTTTCAAAAAAACACCTTACATGTATGTTATAACAAACTTCACATATGACTACTTTGGGAAACCATCTTCTTCCTCATTGTACATGTCACATCAATGGGAAAAGGACGGGCATTTTAGCAAGTGGTCATAGTGTAGTACATAGAATAATGACAATTACAGAGAACTGACATTTTTCAGCATCATCTTCATCATCACCATCACTGGGTGATGAGAACCATGTTACCAACAAACAGTTTCCATAACGGTTAATAAAATAAAAGATGCAAGTATGATATAAAGAGATTCACATATCAGTCTTGATTAAGTTTTTGTTTCTCTCGGTTATAGTGTAGCAAATAATCAATATGACTTCAGTAAAGCGCCACCAGTGCTGCCACCTACATGGAAGAGAGCACTCTCGAGGATGTCGAGTGAGTCCTTGTTGACCCCTGACTGGAAATGTTGATGTCTCATCCGGGCCCACTCCGTGCGGTCCTGGGCCGTGAGGGCTGCCAGGGCCCTCGCTCCCTGCGAGTACTCACCTACAGGAGACATATCAGTGTAAAAAAGGCAAGTTCTTAATCTTATATAGCGCAGTATCCAGTCCTCAGGACCGTTCAAAGCACTTTACACTTTACCTACCTGACAGACCTGTTCACTCAGACACCATCTTGGCTTCTCTGGGAAGCATCCAGCCATATGCTACAGTTAATGCATGAAGGCTGCTCGTACACATATCTACCACTGTCTATAGCCAGGTACTCATTTATGCAGCTGAGTGAACTGGAGCAATTTAGAGTAAAAAAACTTGCCCACAGGTTTAACACCGCAGCACAGGATTCGAACCCGGGTTCTCGTGGTCGAGAGTCCGAAGCTCTACCCCTGAGCCATTGCGCTCTACGGTTGTTGGTGAGTTGGTATATTTGTTTGTACAGAATGTTCACCACTGTTTGTACTATGGTAAAAGTAATACAAGTAAATGGAAAGGTGTAGCTGACACTTTGTTGTACACAATTAAACTAGCGAAACTAAATCACATACGGGAATTGTTTGCATAAAAGATGAAAGTTTTATCATTTATCATTAAATAAATAGTGGGAGTTGCACACACTTAAATAGGATTTTAAAAAGAAAATATACAGTACGCAATAAATAAATTACTAGAACGATGCATTGTAAGTTTTCAACTTAAAATAATAAAATATGTTGTGATCTTAGAATTCTAGTATGTGACGCATGAAGACTAATAATTACAAGCAGGTTTAAAATAAAGTTTTTTTTGGTCAAGTGAGTATTCTGTGTGAGAACAAAGGCTAATAATAATATTCTAATAAGGCTTCAGCAAGCTACTTCCAGAGCTGCCTGTCTTCTGCCAGATGGCGCCCAGCCAGGTTTCAGGCGGTGGTACGCAATGTCCACTGGTTCTCCCACATCAACAATGTTAAATTATTAAGATTACATCCCCCACAGCAGTAAACTGCAGAAACAACATGATGCAGTGTCACCACACACACACCTTGGTGACTCTCAGCGTCGTCAAAGATCCACTGCATCTGTGTCTCCCAGCTCTGGGCGGTCAGTGGCTGACCATCAACGTCCAGCACTTCCACCAGGTAGTAGAGCCCCAGTCTCTGGACAACCATGTGCTGTGACAAAAAACAATAATAATTTTATTTGTAAAGCGCCGTATATCCGGAAAAATTTCCGCTCAGAGGCGCATAAAATACATTGTAACACATACATATTTAAAATATTCATAATCAGTTTAAACTTGCACGTAAAGACAAAATGTTAAATGATAATAAATAAATAATTAAATAAAGCTTCTAAAAGTCCTAGTTCATAAGCTAAACTTATCAGCAATAAATAGATAAAATAAAATAATAAATAAACAATAAAATATTAATAGCATTAATAATATTAATAACTTAATAATAAAGTAAGTAAATAAATTGCAAAACTATAATTACAGTTAAAATAAATTCATTATAAAATACCCGACAAGTAGTTTACACATCCGGCATTACAAAGATGTGTTTTTAAGTTGGACTTAAAAAGTTCAAGTGAGTGTATTAGGCACAGACTATATATCAAGATGTTCAAAAAAAATATGACTTGTAGAGATCAGCTTGATCAGTTTGTGAGTGTCTCCTAATGTTTCAAACTGCTAGAAAGAGTAACACTGTCACACGGAACTTTGTCAAATTACTGGTCACTCCCCACAGGTAACAGCTTTCACCTGCCTATGCAGACACAAACTAATAAGAAGAATTATTACAACTACAGCATTTTGGTCTTAAAACTCCATAACTGTTCTGCCACCTGGAGAGCAGTTAACCACGCAATTCTCTTAGGTAGGAGAAAGACCCTCAATGAAATCAGTCTGCATGTCACATACCTTGGAGTTGGCGGCTTGCACCAATTCATCCACCTCCTCACCAGGGATTCTGGAAGTCAAACAATATATGATATACAAATCACTGACAGAGCAAAGTGGACTGAAGCTATGTAGAGAGACATCTGCCACTCCATGTGAAGGGTCAACATGACATGGGCAAAATGAAGTAAACTATACTGTTGAAAAGGTCAGTGCAAAACAAACAGAAATTGGATGAACAGAAATCACAGTGCTACAAACAAGGTACCAAGAGAACCTAGTGTGAAGAAAATGATTAAACTAAATTACATTCTGACTAACCCTGGCTTGAAAGTTAATTAATACGTGGAATATGATGGCAACATTATGTGTTGATATGTGTTGATATGCACAGGTGCATTGTAAATTTTCTGACTCATGGTGATATGATGTATCTTTAGTTCAAGGACAAACATTGGTAAATATAGGTAGGTAGACAGGTAGATAGGTTGATAGAGAGGTGACACTTGGAAAAATCTGGTAAACATGGCGATAAACGAGACATAGTAGATGACCATTATCGATCCCAGTGAGCAAGTAAGTTAGTCATTCAATAGACAGTTATTCAGAAGTGCATTATAAAACCTTCTGTTTTACCTGGTGGTACCAAACATCCTCTCGTACTGACTCATACACAGGGGGATGGTGTTGCGGATGAAGAGAGGAGGAAGCTGCTCCCTCTCAATGAGACGCTTGAAGCACAGCACCTCATGTGTCACACTGGCTGCCCTGGAAACAAAACAGGACTTGGTATGTGACACTGGTTGCCATGGAAACAACACAGGACTTGGTATGTGACACTGGTTGCCATGGAAACAACACAGGACTTGGTATGTGACACTGGTTGCCATGGAAACAACATAATACATGGTATGTGACACTGGTTGCCATGGAAACAACACAGGACTTGGTATGTGACACTGGTTGCCATGGAAACAACATAATACATGGTATGTGACACTGGTTGCCATGGAAACAACACAGGACTTGGTATGTGATACTGGTTGCCATGGAAACAACATAGGACTTGGTATGTGACACTGGTTGCCGTGGAAACAACACAAGACTTGGTATGTGACACTGGCTGCCATGGAAACAACATAGAACTTGGTATGTGACACTGGTTGCCGTGGAAACAACATAATACTTGGTATGTGACACTGGTTGCCATGGAAACAACACAGGACTTGGTATGTGACACAGGCTGCCGTGGAAACAACATAGAACTTGGTATGTGACACTGGTTGCCGTGGAAACAACATAATACTTGGTATGTGACACTGGTTGTCATGGAAACAACATAGGACTTGGTATGTGACACTGGTTGCCATGGAAACAACATAGCACTTGGTATGTGACACTGGTTGCCATGGAAACAACATATAACTTGGTATGTGACATTAGTTGTCATGGAAACAACATAGGACTTGGTATGTGACACTGGTTGCCATGGAAACAACATAGCACTTGGTATGTGACACTGGTTGCCATGGAAACAACATATAACTTGGTATGTGACATTAGTTGTCATGGAAACAACATAGCACTTGGTATGTGACACTGGTTGCCATGGAAACAACATATAACTTGGTATGTGACATTAGTTGTCATGGAAACAACATAGGACTTGGTATGTGACACTTGCTGTCCCGGAAACAACGCAAAAATTGCTATGTAAGTGTAACAGAATATGACAGACCACTGACAAAGACATAAAGGTAGATGTCCAGTGGTTATTTTATCTTGTTTTTTAACTGCACAGGTGGCAACTGAATATACTTCTTTATGTCTCATGAATACATTAGCTATCGGTGCTGAATATCCATTTTTTTCTTAATAATTTATGCACAGCCATAAAATATTCACACACAAGTCACTTAGTGGATATCATATATCATCATGTGAGATTAACCATCTGACATTGTATACAATGAAAACTTACTGCGTTAACCATACAACTAAACAACGACGACTGTGAATGTGAAAGCTGACTGGTACTGGTGACAGGTGTAACTGACAGGTGCTAGTGACAGGTGTCAGTGGGTCCTACCTGGACACCTGTCTGTGAGTGGGCTGCCAGTGACCCAGGTCCCCGATGTAGTAGTTGCTGTTGATGGCCAGTGGGGCGCGACACATGTGGTACACGTACTTCTCCCTGCCAACATAACATTCTCATCATAACACTTGGATATTAGTACCTTGCTGAACTTTGGGCTCAAACTTTGTACATTTACACAGTTTGGTCCATGGCCTTGGCTTAAATTCTAGTTTGCAGGCCTCATTTGATATATTTTTCTGGGCATGGCCAGGGCCTGGCCTAGAAATACCTGGTGCGGGCTGCACTTGAGCAAAGTTTCTAGAATTGCTCAGTGTACTAATATATAATTACACTTAACCTAATTCAAAGACCAAGAATAATTTAAAACTTCACTATTACCATTTACAGTCCAGTCGCACAAACAGTGTCACAGTTTGTTGGTGATAACTTGTTGTAACTTAACTCTAACTATTCTAACATATTTCAAGACACATAAAAATATACTGTGCGTTTTCAGAAAATGTTCAATGTTCTTACGTTTCATTATAGTATTTAGATGCCTCTGAACATCCAAACATAATTTCCTGTTGCAATTACATTGTGTTAGTCATCACTTAAATAGTCTTTGATCTTGTATGCAAAACCTGCTGCAAAATGCTGTATTTTTGAATACCATAAAAATCTATAAAAGCAGTAATTTCTTCAATAATGTGTTTTTGGAGAGCTGGGAATAAAAAAATTGTTGTTCAAATAGACAACTTTGTTATGATAATCAAGTGACTATTTATTACTGTGTTAAACTTTAATTTCTACATTCTCTGTGATTGTCATTGAAATAACCTTTTCCTACAAAAGATGTATCATTGACTTATCAACCAACAGGGTTGTCATTAACCCATGAGCATGTGTCGTTGACTTATCAACAACCAGGGTTGTCATTAACCCATGAACATGTGTCGTTGACTTATCAACAACCAGGGTTGTCATTAACCCATGAACATGTGTCGTTGACTTATCAACAACCAGGGTTGTCATTAACCCATGAGCATGTGTCGTTGACTTATCAACAACCAGGGTTGTCATTAACCCATGAACATGTGTCGTTGACTTATCAACAACCAGGGTTGTCATTAACCCATGAACATGTGTCGTTGACTTATCAACAACCAGGGTTGTCATTAACCCATGAGCATGTGTCGTTGACTTATCAACAACCAGGGTTGTCATTAACCCAGGAGCATGTGTCGTTGACTTATCAACAACCAGGGTTGTCATTAACCCATGAGCATGTGTCGTTGACTTATCAACAACCAGGGTTGTCATTAACCCAGGAGCATGTGTCATTGACTTATCAACAACCAGGGTTGTCATTAACCCAGGAGCATGTGTCGTTGACTTATCAACAACCAGGGTTGTCATTAACCCAGGAGCATGTGTCATTGACTTATCAACAACCAGGGTTGTCATTAACCCATGAGCATGTGTCGTTGACTTATCAACAACCAGGGTTGTCATTAACCCAGGAGCATGTGTCATTGACTTATCAACAACCAGGGTTGTCATTAACCCAGGAGCATGTGTCGTTGACTTATCAACAACCAGGGTTGTCATTAACCCAGGAGCATGTGTCGTTGACTTATCAACAACCAGGGTTGTCATTAACCCAGGAGCATGTGTCGTTGACTTATCAACAACCAGGGTTGTCATTAACCCAGGAGCATGTGTCGTTGACTTATCAACAACCAGGGTTGTCATTAACCAATGAGCATGTGTCACTGACTTATCAACAACCAGGGTTGTCATTAACCAAGGAGCATGTGTCGTTGACTTATCAACAACCAGGGTTGTCATTAACCCAGGAGCATGTGTCGTTGACTTATCAACAACCAGGGTTGTCATTAACCCATGAGCATGTGTCACTGACTTATCAACAACCAGGGTTGTCATTAACCCATGAGCATGTGTCACTGACTTATCAACAACCAGGGTTGTCATTAACCCAGGAGCATGTGTCACTGACTTATCAACAACCAGGGTTGTCATTAACCCAGGAGCATGTGTCACTGACTTATCAACAACCAGGGTTGTCATTAACCCAGGAGCATGTGTCACTGACTTATCAACAACCAGGGTTGTCATTAACCAATGAGCATGTGTCACTGACTTATCAACAACCAGGGTTGTCATTAACCCAGGAGCATGTGTCGTTGACTTATCAACAACCAGGGTTGTCATTAACCCAGGAGCATGTGTCATTGACTTATCAACAACCAGGGTTGTCATTAACCCATGAGCATGTGTCACTGACTTATCAACAACCAGGGTTGTCATTAACCCATGAGCATGTGTCACTGACTTATCAACAACCAGGGTTGTCATTAACCCAGGAGCATGTGTCACTGACTTATCAACAACCAGGGTTGTCATTAACCCAGGAGCATGTGTCATTGACTTATCAACAACCAGGGTTGTCATTAACCCATGAGCATGTGTCATTGACTTATCAACAACCAGGGTTGTCATTAACCCAGGAGCATGTGTCACTGACTTATCAACAACCAGGGTTGTCATTAACCCAGGAGCATGTGTCATTGACTTATCAACAACCAGGGTTGTCATTAACCCAGGAGCATGTGTCGTTGACTTATCAACAACCAGGGTTGTCATTAACCAATGAGCATGTGTCATTGACTTATCAACAACCAGGGTTGTCATTAACCCAGGAGCATGTGTCGTTGACTTATCAACAACCAGGGTTGTCATTAACCCAGGAGCATGTGTCGTTGACTTATCAACAACCAGGGTTGTCATTAACCCATGAGCATGTGTCATTGACTTATCAACAACCAGGGTTGTCATTAACCCATGAGCATGTGTCACTGACTTATCAACAACCAGGGTTGTCATTAACCCAGGAGCATGTGTCATTGACTTATCAACAACCAGGGTTGTCATTAACCAATGAGCATGTGTCACTGACTTATCAACAACCAGGGTTGTCATTAACCCATGAGCATGTGTCACTGACTTATCAACAACCAGGGTTGTCATTAACCCATGAGCCCTGCAGCCCTGGAGTCAGCATCACATCCAGGCACACTGCACTGTCATTAACATGCTCATGTTTCATTTAGCTAAATAGGTCCCCCTGGTGATCAATTACTACACTAATTCACTCCCGCCACCAGGGGATTAACAGCTGTCTCAGATCCTCTCTTTCATGGCTCCTTGTCTTGCAATTTTGTTATTCCACAGTAAGTGATCTATAGCATTCTGTTACATTTAAAATCCTCGCATCCTTGTTAGCAACCGTATGGATGCCAACCATATGCATGACCAAAACAAGTAATTCAATTTATTTTAAAGATATGTACCTTGTAGCAGAAAGATTTTAGCAGTTCATCACAGACTGCATTATAAAACTGTTTACGTTCCAAGACCAGCACAAGGAACGACATATTTTAGCATTTCAATGGCACGCTGTAGACACTGTCCATATATTTAAATGCTACTATGACTTGCAATAAGAAGACATTAATAATTAAAAGGATACACCGAGTGACGGAAATGCAGCTGCAGGCATTGGACCGTATCTAGGTCAAATCTCTGAGGAGTTAAACCACTCTCCAATTATTCTGCATGCAAATTGGTTACAAATAATAATCATCCAGGTTGCAAGTAATTTAGTGGGTGTCAACAAGTTAAATTCCCGCAAGTGTTAGACCTGTTTGATAAGATTAGTTCCTCCACTTACCACCAGTCTGTGATCCAGTTCTGCGCCCACCAAGACTTGAGAACTAGCGCCCTCTGGAGTTTCACCCCAACACCACTCTTGAACTTCTGCAGAAAGCAAAACATTAATTTCAAGAAAAAAATTCTAAAAACGAGTTTTTTTTTAAATGGGCTAAAAAAAATAAAACTATGTATTGCTTTGTAAACCATTAAGTACTTTATACTTTTTGGAAGTCCTTTTATGTTTCTATTGGCTAAATAGGGAACCTAACTCTATTTAAAATCAGAACATTTTAACTATTCTTTTTAACCATGCTTATTTACTTTGTTCTCTGTTGTCATTATTATTGTACTGTGATTTAAACATTGCCTAATATTTGTGCCATGATGTTGCTTTGGCCTTGGTGGATTTATGCACAATATGTTATTTTCTTATTATGAATTTACGATTTAAAAAAGCATATAGACAGAAATTAGACACATGCATTATTAAGTAGAGCATCACAGATGCGTGGCCTGGTGTAGGTTGGTTTCCATGAATTTAACCACAATACAAGTTTACAAGTCAATAAAAGCTTATAAACTGCATTATTCAGTTTGGGAGTACCGGTTTCACCAAATGTAGACACGCAACAGTTGTAGCAGGCTGTTGTGTGACCTCGACAGTATCAGCAGTCCATCAGTGCAACAAAAGGGTAAAGGGCCACTGTTTCACCCTTTCCCCTACTGCCCTTTACTCAGGTCTACCAGCTGTCTGGGTTAAATAAAGACCTCACAACTAATTTGAGCAGGGACCATGTGTGTTGTTTTCAAACCGTACACTGTACTCCACAGCCCTTGCTCCATTAAATGTCACAGCGCATTGTGCTACTGGGCTGGGAAGTATAAACCAATTGGGTTTGATATATAGATTGCCTAGCCTTGTACACATTATTTTATTTGAATGTTATTTCACTTGAATTTAATCCAATCTCACGTCTATGTAAAGACTTATAATGATATGATAAAGTAAAACATTACTAAGAAATTCATCATGCTATAACAAAACAAGAGTCAGAGATTACACTTGCATCAACTCCAGAATGGGAATTCTCATCTAAAAACATAATACTTCTCTACCTCATTCAGATGCTTTTGTTATGCAACATTACCATAGTAACCATACTGGTCCAAATAGATGTTTAGTGTACTACTGCAAAGGTTTAGGTACATGTCATTGGACCTTCAACCCAAAGGACTAAAAAGTATGCAGAATGTTTCCATCATCCAATGACATCATCGTAAGATGGTATAATTATCTTTACAACGATGTAGTAAATTATGAATTTTTTTTTTAAGTTGAACCTCCTGAGTTCTCCAACCCCTTGGGAGAATTAAAAAAGTCTAAATCTACAAACCATACAAGTAGGCCAGTTGGGTGTCATTCTCCAACCCTAGGAGAATGTTTAAAAAGTATAAATCTATGAACCATTCCTTGCAGTCTGCTAGATCACATGCACAATGTCAGCCCAATACATTCAAAACTGATGAAGATGTGGATCCATAGACGGACGGACGGACGGACGGACGGACGGACGGACGGACGGACGGACGGACGGACGGACGGACGGACGGACGGACGGACGGACGGACGGACGGACGGACGGACGGACGGACGGACGGACGGACGGACGGACGGACGGACGGACGGACGGACGGACGGACGGACGGACGGACAGAGAAACACTCGTTTTTTTTATTACCAGACCAGACCAGACCAGACCAGACCAGACCAGACCAGACCAGACCAGACCAGACCAGACCAGACCAGACCAGACCAGACCAGACCAGACCAGACCAGACCAGACCAGACCAGACCAGACCAGACCAGACCAGACCAGACCAGACCAGACCAGACCAGACCAGACCAGACCAGACCAGACCAGACCAGACCAGACCAGACCAGACCAGACCAGACCAGACCAGACCAGACCAGACCAGACCAGACCAGACCAGACCAGACCAGACCAGACCAGACCAGACCAGACCAGACCAGACCAGACCAGACCAGACCAGACCAGACCAGACCAGACCAGACGCATTACCATACTGACATTTAACGTTGAAAACCTGCGTATTCACTACTAAAAATCTATTTTCATTCATGGTTTCACCTGTATAAAATAATGGTCCCTGTCTAGTGTGTAACAGGCTATGCATGTCTATTGGGGACAATACAGTGTCAGTTTCACTTGCCTTGGCCTCTGTCTCAAACTCGAGGTATTCGTCGGAGTCCTTGCCATAGAGGGCTCGGAGGGACACGAGGAACTTGTCAACGGCGTCGTTGAGGCCGGGCAGTGGCAAGTAGGGCAGACTCTTCTGACAGCTGTACAGGGTGGGGTGGTACCCTGACAGCAGCTTCACACACGTCCCCCACAAGTAGGTCCGCATGGAGTGGGACCGGGGCATCTCATCTGTCCATCAACACAAGTGACATCACATACCACACAAGCGCATAACATGCAAAATACTGGTTTTGACCTTCCAAGCGATACACGACCTAGCGCCCGAATACATCGCTGACATGATTACGGAATATATGCCGGGTCGCCAGCTTCGCTCCGCTGGAAGCCGTCTCCTCCGATTACCACGCCACAATTTAGAACGCTATGGTCGGCGTGGCTTTTCAGTGACGGCTCTGCGGCTATGGAACAATCTACTGGACAGTCTGTGCCTAATAGACTCACTTGAACCTTTTATGTCCAAATTAAAAACACATCTTTTTAAGGCCGCATTTGTGAGCTACTTTTAGGGTATTTTATAAGGAATTTATTTTAACTGTAATTCCAGTTTTGCAAATTTATTACTTACTTTACTTGTTATTAATATATTTTATTATTTATTTATTATTTTATTTTATCTATTTATTGCTGATAAGTTTAGCTTATGAACTAGGACTTTTAGAAGCTTTATTTAATGATCTATTTATTATCATTTAACATTTCGTTTTTACGTGCTAGTTTAATTGATTATGAATATTTTAAATATGTATGTGTTACAATGTATTTTATGCGCCTCTGAGCGAAAATGTTTCCGGACATACGGCGCTTTACAAATAAAAATTATTATTAACAATTATTATTACCTTTACCACAGTGCTACGATTGAAATCAAACTGTAACAGAGGTCAGACATGTCACAATTGTATTGTTGAAATAAACGAATTATGTGTAGAATGATGTCAATCAATATAACATTTCATTAGTTAATCGATTGATTCATATTCCAACTGAATAAAGTCATCTATTAAGCCGAATTATTCCATAGGAGACAGAACACAACAAACAACCATTTTAAAGATTTTGCCCAAACAAGGACAACAAGTTTGTTTGTTTAGACACAGGTTGAGCGAGAATACCATTGGGTTGATACAGATACTGACAAATCCTCAAAAAACAACATGTACGAAAGAGAGTTTGTGTTAAAACAAGATAAGCGGTGTCTGTTTAAAACAAAATAAAAACATGATTATATACATTCTCAGCCAATCACCATCACCTCGCCTTGCCACATGTGCAAGATGGTGCAACCAAATACAGTGAAGGTGCATGCTGTATGGATGTACCGAGTTTTTAAAACAAAGTCACATCTTGCATAACAAACCTGCCACAAATAGTTCAGATTTTGCTTGTCTTTGATTTTTAATTCTTCACACATAATATAATGAACTCCATTTATAGATTTGAATGTTAATTTTGAAGATAACAAAACACACAATTCTGTTCTCAATATCAGGAAATTTAATATCAATTGCGATTGAAATAAAAATGTCCTAGATATGTCAGGTTTTTGTAAACCCTATTTTTATTATATGAATTCTGCATACATATATAGAGGGATGATAGACCACATCATATTTTCATTGGTGACTCAACCAATCCTGTTTCCAATGAACGATGCAATCTATTATTAGTATTAAGCTGAACTATTCCATGAGAAACGCCCACGTGGGAACATCTGCAGTGCAGAGCTGTCAGGGCAACCAGTGAGTGCCACTGAGAGGATCACTGCATGGATACACTTGATGCAGAAATATAAACATGCAAGCACCTTATCAGATCTACTGTCCTGGGCTGTTGTGAATGTCAGAACACATATGTATTCTTCTTCACACTGACCAGATCCATCTGGGGCAGTTTCTAGCCAGTTGTGTCCAGCCAGTGATATCTGGCCAATGACATTGTCTAGCCATGGCTTTGTTGCCTATGCAGTGCATGTGTGGCATTGTTTGCTAACAGAACTCCACATTAGATCAGTGACCACAAGTGTTATAAGATGGTCATCGACCTCCAGTATTCACTATCTGGAGGAAAAGACAAGTGTAACAAGGCGGTTGACCCACTAGGCTCTATGGTCATTCTTTGGAGGCACCCCATAGGTACTGTACTGTAGGGTGAAGTGGTCAACTCCTGATACAGCTGGTCTCCCCCAGAGACGTAGGCTTTGGTCCAGAGGAGATTTCCTCAAAATAAGAACATGTGAATATAACATGTTGCCACTTCAGTTAAATCCAAAGATGATGGATGATGATTACTCTTGCACAGAATCCCATTCAATACTGAATTTACCATTCTGCCTTTCCACTGATGGTGAAACTAAGCCACTGATAATATCTTTGCACTGTGGTTCATTTTAATTTTTGGGCAAACCGCTGCATTGTGCAATGTCCTTCATTTCACTAGTACTTCTACAGTCTTCTAGCAATGACGGCTAATCACACAGCCCATGTGAATGCTGATAGCGGACTGTAAACATTGGCAGTGGCGTTGGAATATAATCATTACTGAGGGTATAATTAACCATAGGAGCCGAGAATATCTCTTCTTTCCAACACAGCCTGGTGCTGCAGTCTCACAGGGTTCTCTGCCAGCTAAATCAAAGTAGCACCTGCGTAGCTGGCACAGGGGACATTACAACTTCACCTTGCATTGCTGCTGGACTCACAGACACCCCAGAGACCTGTGTAGGTAGTTACTGACCAGATGGTCCAGCACACTGACCAGCTGGCACATATCTGTATTTGCCAATCAGAATCTATGTTTCCAGTGCTGTTTCTGCAGGAAGCACTTTCAATCTCTGGAGATGGCTACTCTCTCTCTGTGTTTGTCTGCGTCTGTCTGCGTCTGTCTGCGTCTGCCTGCGTCTGCCTGCGTCTGCCTGCGTCTGCCTGCGTCTGCCTGCGTCTGCCTGCGTCTGCCTGCGTCTGCCTGCGTCTGTGTTTGCGTCTGTCTGCGTCTGTCTGCGTCTGTCTGCGTCTGTCTGCGTCTGTCTGCGTCTGTCTGCGTCTGTCTGCGTCTGTCTGCGTCTGTCTGCGTCTGTCTGTGCGTGTGCGTGTGCGTGTGCGTGTGCGTGTGCGTGCGTGTGCGTGTCTGTCTCTGTCTCTGTCTCTGTCTCTGTCTCTGTCTCTCTTCCCATAGTCCATGATAGGCAGGTCTAGACAGCTTCCTTGATAGTTCCCGTATTCTCCACATGTCTGGTGCAGCAACTGTCAGTGCAGTAATATGTCCACAGGTGGTCCCGCGTCCATAATTACCACTTCACAAAGGGTGCTTGGAATCCCGTCTCAGGTGTACATCAATTAATTACAGACTCTGTGCCTCACAGAAAGGTACAATCATCCCCAGGGTGCCAATGTCACATGACAACAATACACATCCATATCTCACACCTGTCAATCAACTGCCAGCTAGGATACAATGATACTGAGTCACTGGTGGCATCCAGTGGAGGTGTAAGGACACACTACTTATGCCACCTTACTCTCTCTTACAACAGCATTCACACATCGCTGTAATACCTGCATAAACTCAGCTTGTAAAATTACCATTTGAAGCTCCACACATTGAGTACTGTGCAAACTGAGATAACACGAAAGGCAGGCAAGAGGCTGTTTCTACTGCTACAACTCAAACGATCAGGCATTCCCGTCGAAGACCTTCTGACGGTATATACAACGGTGGTCCGGCCTACTCTGGAATACGCATGTCCAGCATGGTCGACCTCACTCACATTGGGTCTCCAAAGTGATATGGAACGAGTACAAAGACGTGCTATGAACATCATATACCCGAACACTACCTATACCGAAGCATTAGCGAATGCACAGCTGCCTTCACTGAAACAAAGACGTGCGCAGTTATGTGAACATTTCTTTACACAAATTGAAGAGCCGCAGCACAAACTGCATAAACTTCTACCAACACCAAGAACTGCAACATACAATACAAGATGCCGTACTCGATATCCTTATCCCAGAGTCAAAACCAACAGGACCAAGAACTGCTTCATTAACTGGTGCCTTTTCAATCAAAAGAACTCAAAGTGACACTTTGCAAACTTTCGTGAATGCTGATATAGATGGAAATGTGTAAAATATTGTAAAACCTTAATTTATTCTTTAGATCTATTTATTTTAATGTTTTAAAGTATTTATTAAAATATTTTATTAAAGTATTTTTATAAGTTTAGTTAAATAACCACAGAAAATATGTTTTAATGTCTTAACCTATTTAAATTACCTTTATAGATGCATTTCAAATAAATTATTCTCTACTTTTTTAATTAATTTTATATTTATGCTAATGTTTTAAATTATATATTATTTCAATCTATTTTAACAAATATATTTTGCATGTTTTATGTACCTATTTCAATCTGTATTGATTGCCCAGAGAATGAAATAAACCATTATTATTATTATATTTAATTATTATTAAACTATGCAACTTTACATTATACTTAATTCAAGACATAAAATATGTTCGAAATTCATAATGGACATCTACTATAATTAACAGTCATGTGACATAATTATGGAGATGACTGTGATAATAAGAAAATCACCAGAAGACATAATCATCCATGTCACACATTAACAGTATAAAAAATAGGCAGAAAACACAACTGAAAACACCATTATGCAATTTGTTTAGGATACAATCTTTTATTGCAAAAAATATGATATTATATCATTTCAATGTCCTAGTTTTATAATACAACTAGTCAACTGAAAGTGAAAATCTTCCAGCTAAAATGAGTCACGAGTATGATTATATATGTGATAACAATAATAACACACCTCATTGTGCTGGATGACCTCAATTACCAAGCCCATACAGCGTTTCCCTTGAGTTAATGAGTACATTTAGCACACTGAGCTAGGGCCTGTAGGCTTTGGGCTTCAATCGACTACCATTTGGACTTGTCTTGAAAGCATTCAGCCAAGCTCCAATTAGTGCCTACTGTGGGGTATTTGTACTAGGCCAGTGCTGTCGATTGCCAATTGTGCCATAGGTGAAACAGTTTGCTATTTGGCAAAAATAAATAAAAACTCTTCGCCAAATGGGTGAAATATATTCCTGTCATTATTATTTCTGCATTAGTCACCGCCCTCATCTGGCTAAAGAAATGTCTTACCTTTAGACAACAGATTGTAGGATCAGCGCTAGACTAGTTGTATGCAAACATCAACCACTGTCTATAGCCAGGTACTCATTAAAACAGCTGAACAATGTAGGCTGGAAAAACATGTCCAAGGTTCAATACATGATTTGAACTAAGGTTCCCCCGACTGAGAGTGCGAATTCTGGCCTCTGCAGAGAGCAGTCCATTCTGACGCACCTGCGCTCCACAGAGAGCAGTGCATTTTAACACACCTGTACTCTACAGAGAGCAGTGCATTCTAACGCACCTGTGCTCCACAGAGAGCAGTGCATTCTAACGCACCTGTGCTCCACAGAGAGCAGTGCATTCTAACACACCTGTGCTCCACAGAGCAGTGCATTCTAATGCACCTGTTCTCCACAGAAAGCAGTCCATTCTAACGTACCTGTGCTCCACAGAGAGCAGTGCATTCTAACGCACCTGTGCTCCACAGAGAGCAGTGCATTCTAACGCACCTGTGCTCCACAGAGAGCAGTCCATTCTAACGCACCTGTGCTCCACAGAGAGCAGTGCATTCTAATGCACACCACAAAGAGCAGTGCATTTTAATGCACATGCGCTCCTCAGAGAGCAGTGCATTCTAATGCACCTGTGCTCCACAGAGAGCAGTGCATTCTAACGCACCTGCGTTCCACAGAGAGCAGTACATTCTAACACACCTGCACTCCACAGAGAGCAGTGCATTCTAACATTTATTTATTATTTTATTTTATCTATTTTTTGCTTATAAGTTAATCTTATGAACTAGGAGTTTTAGAAGCTTTATTTAATTATCTATTATTATCATTTAACATTTCGTCTTTACGTGCAAGTTTAACTGATTATGAATATTTTAAATATGTACGTGTTACAATGTATTTTATGCACCTCTGAGCGAAAAAAATCCGGATATATACGGCACTTCACAAATAAATATCATTATTATTAACACATCCCTGACAATGAAGAAGCCCTGAGCTACTCACACAGCCAGCCGTTGTAGGAGAGCAGCACACGCAGTAGCAGACGTCGTTTGTACATGAGCACGATGAAGAAGAGGATGCCTCCGATGGTCGACATGAGGAGGACGCTGAGAGGGAAGGGAACACCTGCGGGAGAGACAACAGACAGGTGTTAGTAGAGACAACAGACAGGTGTTAGTAGAGACAACAGACAGGTGTTAGTAGAGACAACAGACAGGTGTTAGCAGAGACCACAGACAGGTGTTAGTAGAGACAACAGACAGGTGTTAGTAGAGACAACAGACAGGTGTTAGTAGAGACCACAGACAGGTGTTAGCAGAGACAACAGACAGGTGTTAGTAGAGACAACAGACAGGTGTTAGTAGAGACAACAGACAGGTGTTAGTAGAGACAACAGACAGGTGTTAGTAGAGACAACAGACAGGTGTTAGTAGAGACAACAGACAGGTGTTAGTAGAGACAACAGACAGGTGTTAGTAGAGACAACAGACAGGTGTTAGCAGAGATGACATATAGGTGTTAATCCATCTTATCTACAACACACATAATTTTACTTGACATTTCATAATCGTAACGGTCTCATGTAACATTATTATTATCTATTTTATCTGGTTTATCTATTTAATTAATAATAAACATTTATTATATTGCCTGCACAGTGCATCAAGAGAAAAATTGTAATATGTATCAGATTTATAAAGTGCTCTTTTTATACATTAAAAGCTTGCTCAAAAATGCTGTACACAATCAATAAAATGTAAAAAGGCAGTAAAAATAAAATATACAATCATTAACAAAAACAATAAAAAATACTATAATAACAACACTGGCAACAATGCAATGTACATAGTCACATACAATATACATGCCAGAAGCACTGTGTTGTGCTTTCACATCTCAGTCCCAAACAAAACCTTATCTCATACTGGAAGCATTAAGCCATATTTCAAATAGTGCACACACATTATTACGTGTTAAAACAATCCCATGATTTTGTTAAAGCAAATCTACCAAATTCCCTACACCTGGGTAATCAATCTATACGTCCAATGTCTTCAGGGCTTTATGCAGGATAAAATTATTGCCAGTCACACATGTTTTGGTGGACATATGGATGTTAACTGTTAAACTAGTTTACGAACTTTCAGATGTGCCTCATGACCTGAAATGGGCTACAAACACACCTATGACACCATTTACACTCACTTTCAAGGCACAACTAACAATATCTATGGTTTTGGAAGCCTTTTTTGCTCCTTCATTTTTTTACCCGTCCACCCATATTCCTGCCGTCCATATTCGTTTTTACCCGTCTTAATGATGGGTGGACGGGTCTCTACATAAAGCTATGAATGTCTTTCTAAAAGTCTCCGCTATTCAGCAGCAGTCCTGATGTGTTCCTGACCTTGAATTTTCACATGCAATACACAGCCCGTCTACCTCGACGACACAGATGTTATTCCTAGACACAGGTGTCAGTGCATATATAATTACAACTGGGTAACACGATGCATTATTTATGCCTGGGTAGTTGTGGCATTGGTCCCTTGCCATTTACCTAAGCATCAGAGGCAGGTTGGGGTCTTTCTGTGCCATGAGGATATGCAAAGGTCTACACAGGCCCAAGGCTTTATTGTATTATTGAACCAGTGTTTCTTCAGCACGACACAAGAAATCATTATTGTAAATGTTTCTAAATCGATACACAACAGTTTGACAAACAAAAAGACTACAGTAAAATTGAGACTCTTTCCATCATAAGTTTTAAGAGTATTTATATTATCATATCACTAGTTTTTATGCTATTTTTTAAGTGAGATACGCACAGAAAATCCATTGTCAGATTCATGTTTTACTGTTTCTACTACGACGGGTTAGTAGCAGATGATAGACTGGAAAGGCATTTATAGATAGGCATTCATCTTTCTCTGTGGAACAGCCTCTCTCGACATATCACTCCAGGCAGCACTAGCAGAAGTCATTTATTTCAGTAATGCAGTTAATCTGCCCGATTAACAGACAATATAATATGGCCACCACCCACTCCAGGGATTAAGTCAGCCTGTTGAAATTGTCCGACTGCCTCTATCCAAGAATCTTGCTGCACAAATAAATGTAAAATCTCTTTCTCATGATAATAATAACGAATCACTTCCACATGGCAGTCTGACATTTCGTCTTAATATAGACGTGTTAGCTTCGTCACAAAACATGTTTTCTCCAGGAAACTGGCTACAACCAGGCGAATCCGGTATTATCAGGTTTGCCAGGTATTGTAGGACAACAGATGGAAGATGGAGGGTGAAAAATGACACATTTTGTTTGCGGTTTGATAACCGATATCAGTAAATCTACCACAGCAAATTCATGAGCTGTTCATTGTGCGTAATCTCTTGGAAATGTTGGCACTGTGCACTGGTCTTGTACTGTAAGGATTCTATTGTCCGCAGCAGTCTGCTAGTTTCAATGCCATCAAGGGACTTGTGTAGTGTTCTTAATTAGCCTTCATTGTCCATGAGCCATGAGCCATCTGGAGTGTATTAACTACAATGTCAAATGTATTCACTATCTGTATCTGGAGAAAGAATCTGCAAAGGTCTGCCACTCTAGTTTGTGTTCTGATGCCTATGATACCATAGTTGTATTCAAACTGTTGCCAGAAGAGAAACTACTACTATTAATGTATTACCATGATATGTGTGCATGCATTCACATGTGCATACATGTGCACATTCAGGCCAGGATACATAATTTTGCCATGTATGTAGTGCACATGTACAGGTGTGGAATTATGTTAAGAAGCTTGCCAATTCACGATGACACCAAATTAACATGCGCATCTCTATAATTAGTAGATTTATGTTGAAAAAAGATCTAATATTCAATAATATGTTGAAAACATTTTCTAAAACCTTGTCTCCATTTTTACAAACTATGCAGGAAAATGTAAGAAATCACAACAAAAGGTCGTCTGGATAAGCTGTATCCGATAGAAGTCATAAAACATGGCATGGATGATAGCTTGTAACATTTTGGTACACCAAAACTCCAACAAAAGTGTTTTCTAGAGACGTTTTGATATCATCTGCCCTGTCTATAAATCATCAACAAAAACAAGGACAGAAATAATACTCAAGAACTATTTATAACGTCCGAGCAATCTAATTGATCATGCATGAACGATCAGTGCCCAGCCTATTATCTTCTAATCAAATCACATGAAATGGCATTGCACATTTAATCTGATCACTCTTTGTAATGGTGCTAATAATCGTGTCGTAATTGTACTTATAATTGTATCAATTTCACTGTGTATCGGTCAACCAACTGGCCAACAGTTAGCAAATCACACAACAGATCTCCCTTTGTATACATCCTTCTGAATCTACATCTCATATAGTGTACATGGTAGGCCTAGCCATCTTGCATGTAAGGGTTTACAGAGTAGCAGCTTACCTGATAAGCACAATGTTTATATTATCATCCAGTAAAGTGCATTTTTCAAAGTCCCTTAACAAAAAAGAGCTTTCTTGGGCCCGTACTGTTCAAGGACTACCTTGCTTGAGAGACAGGTATAATTGGTAATCCCTCATGTGACGTGTGAGTTTTGTAAAGTACAAACACAGTATTCCATCATTCTACGAATTCAGAATAAATTTATTTGATCTGTTTAAACATGTTACTTGTGGGAAAATACAAATACTGAATATGGTCTGGAATACATTCATGATAATCACTTTATAGACTACAACTGGTTAATCTTGCCAATGTTTGTAGGAAATATATAATGCCCAAATGAGTTCCTGATATGAGGGCCTCACAAAAGCCCAAAACAAGATGGCCACTGGCAGCAGGCCTCCACATGACCCCCACCCCCAACCTCACCCTCACCCCCACCCCCACCCCCACCCCCACCCCCACCCCCACCCCCACCCCCACCCCCACTGAGAACAAGAACTGTATGGGGAGCTGGAGTAGTTGAGAAGGACCATAGCTTTATGCAGAGACCCGTCCACCCATTATTTGGACGGGTAAAAACGAATATGGACGTGTAGAAATATGGGTGGACGGGTTAAAAAAAAGAAGGAGCAAAAAAGGTCTTCCAATCCAAAACCATAGATATTATTAGTTATGCCTTGAAAGTGAGCGCAAATGGTGGCACATGTGTGTTTGTGGTCCTTTTTAGGTCAAAAAATGCATTTAAAGTTTGTGAACTGGCTTAACAGTTAACAACATGTCCACCAAAACATGTGTGACTGGCAATAATTAGATCATGCATAAAGCCCTGGGAAGGACTGTATCATTCATTAGGGTGACAAATGTTTCCCATCTAGAAATGAATGACAAAGAAAGTAGACCTGTGACGTACCGTCGTGTAGACAACACACATTGCCAATGGTCCACAGTTGGGACGTGACAGGTTTCGCCCAGTCCCAGTCTCCTGCCAGGAGGATGGAGAAGAGAGCCACACACACCATCAGGTTCCAGATCGACGTCGGCCACATCCCATTCCGGATGAGGTTCCTGAAACATGCCAATCTGTCAATACACAAATCTGGAGTATTTTTCCGGATTCTGATCATGTGTCGACTGTGAGGATTGGGCAATCAGCATGTGTCAGGCCAATCTTAGATGTCCATAGAACATGCATTTAGTGAACTAATTCAGTCTAACATGGGCAGTAAGTAGAATAAGTTCTGCTAATAATATTTGCTTTGATATGATACTGTAAAATCTAGTATCATAGTTGAGTTGTCACACACAAAATTTACATCATCAGCGACAACCCACATACACTACTAGTTGATATTATATTTAAGCATGACCTTAGCACCTTGGAAAGGATGCAAAATGTGTACTACATTTCTAAGCATACTACAGGTGTTATCAATTATAGTACAGATCTGATTAGATCTGGACTGAAACTTGAATAATATGAACATGATTAATGAGAATTCTGAATGCTACATAATGAAGAACATCACACATTACAAGAAAGCCACTTGTCCAGTTAATTGGCAATAAGGTCATAAATGAGCAAGACACTATTTATAAAACAGGGTCAGTTCTACCAAGTGGTTCTACTAATTGAAAGGCAGACTGAGGTCGTTTGGTGCATCATCTTAAATGTATTGGTTTAGATGGACTTTGTAAAATCAACACACAGGATGTATTGAGCACAGTTGAAATGACATGATTGCTGTGTTTTTGGATTTATTTCAGGAAACAATAAGTTCTTTTTTATATCGATCATTCAGAACAGAACCTTTTAGTAGGCCTGTTTTCGTTTAACCTTTAGGGAACTGTACTGGTCAGATAACATCCACATGAAATGAGTTCAGCATATATTTATAACAATAACACAACAGTACAAAGGCCTACTATATGCCAAGTGCTGTAAATAGGTGACCAATATTAATGTGTACAGTCTACAATAGGGTGTAAATGTTCTTAAATTTGGGTGAGTTAGTATTCAAAACATGTAGTCACTCTGTAGCAATAACAAAACATCTTATGTGATGAAAGCTTGTCATGCTGTACATTAGACTAAACACAATCTTGTCTGGGATCTTGTCTGGGCTTTGCAAAATATCAAAAGGAAGTGTTTAACCCAACTGAAAATTGCATTATGCATAAAATTACTGAACTATTTTCAGAAAAAAACACATGTGTTGTTTAACTGAAACAAAATGCAAGCATTGATATAATTATTCAGTTTCTTTGTTTTATATTGTAAGTAACTTGTAAACTGGAACTGAAAGCCGCTAGAACAGGTAAAATCATAAATAATAATTACATAACTGTACTGGGTGGCCAAAATCACAAAATCTTAATAGAAAAGAGATAGATTTTTATATTTTGTTTTCATTTCAAACCGGCACTGTGGCAGCTTGATAAATGTACATGTGTATTAATTTTTTGTTTAGTGTTTTTATTATAATTATCTGTATTTTTATGATAACTTATTTCAATATTTGATGCCATGTATTATATGATTTTTAACTTTTAGTTTCTTTGTATGATTTCTTGTAACAGCGCCTTTGAACAAAGTAACTTGGATTTATGGCACTATATAAATGCTTTTATTATTATTATTATTATATCAGTTTAATAAAAAAAACATGAAAATATGCACAAGATGAAAATAAATAGTCAGTGTCTCAGAGACTAAACGTCCATGGGACTCTGTGCGATGCTGACAAACGAAATAATGCAAACGTTTCATTTCAGAAACTGCATTCTGCTGCAATTATTTAAAATCATAATGTGCAGTATAATGAATATATTTATTGGGAAACAGCTTGATTACTAATGCCAACATCTATAAACTTACACCTAACCTTGGAACAAGGCAGGAGAAAGACCTTCCAGAGGGCACAAAACATGAAAATAAATAACTCTAAGTACTATCTGAAATTGATTTGTCATTATCAGTTGACAGTTCTACTATTAGATGACAATGGCCTGGATGGGCAAATGAGCATAAAAATAGGACCTGTATTTAAATGAACCCCAAAACGGTAGACAAAAGCACAGAAAGATGATAAAAACAGAGAGATGACTCCCTGTAAGCTGATTACATTTGCATCTAACTCACAAACTGGTTATCTGTTGAACAGGAGAACCTAAAATTGCTGGCAAACATTTGACATTGATCTAAGTGCTATATACAGAGCTCTCGCGGCATTGAACTGTGATAAACAAAATGTTGTAATTTCAGAAGCATATCATAATAAAAGAAAAATTATGACAAAATAATATTAAACAGGAAGACTACTAGCTTATGTTCATGAAACCACATGTACCAAGTGCTGCATTTGCCTACTAAGTTTCTACTATTTATAGCCAGTTATTGGTTGATAAATTGATATTTCCCAGTAAAACAAAAGTAATGCAACAGTGGTCCCACCTGGAGAGTGGGTCATCAATTTTGTCCCTGGCATGTAGGTCAATATTTCTAATTAACCATCTCTGTTTTTTTTTAATCATTTCAAATTGGCGAATGAAGACAGAAAGAGGTATGTGGACCTCAATGTCTCAGAGAAGAGACTACCACTTTGCATCAAAATGTTAGTTAGCGATTTATATACAGATAAATGATTAAGGAATTGTTGGAATGAACTGGTTCTCCAATGTTTTGCACACCCTACAATATTTGTGTTGCCAATAAAACACCTTGTAACCTACCTGGGGGTAGTAAACCTACTAAAGTATGTTTGACTGTTTAATGTTACTATGATACATGATATGACTTTGTTGTTACAAAGTCATATCATGTATCATAGTAACATATGTGATATGCTATATGTCAGTGGCAAATGGTTGCCAATGTAAGTAGGCTGGATACATTTGAGCTGGGTTTGGGATGTCTGGTACATATGACTGCATTTCCCCTGGGTAACACTGCGTTACTTAGTTGGCAGTATCATGATACTGCCACAAGCTCCATTTCATGAAAATTAACCAAATACCCGAGTTAACAAAAAAAACATATTTCAATTATGTGCCCTCAAAAATTGTGTTCACGCATAATCTGCCAACTGCACCCTGTCCTTTTCAAAACCTAGCTATACACTGTTGGTTATTGACTTAATGGATACATCATTTTTTTAATGCAGACTAAGAAATACTGTGTTCAAATTCAATTCAAAAAAGGTTTGCATTGTTCGTTTTTACTTGCAAGAAACCAAGAACTATCATTTTACTCTGCATGTAACTGTAAGCGAGTGATTTTGTAACCCATGTACAGGCCAGGATTCTTAGTGTATCTTGCCAAACCATGACACTAATTGTGAAAAAAGAAAAACAAACACAAAACAACTTTTGAAAAATGCAAAAATTTATAGATAAATTGATATTTTTTATTATATTCTTTTTTTTCATCAAATAATATTGATCAATCATTTATAATTTGCATAGGTCTAGCTTAGAACAAGTCATGTTATGCAAACTTTTATTTTTTAATGAAAAAATTAACTACAAAAATATTGATCAGAGGTATGGCTTTTGATATTTTATATAAAAAAAACATTATGGCAATTGGCAAATTCATCACAGTATAATAGATTAGTACTATCGTTTGCTCTATTTTATAATTTACTTATAAGCCATATAGCCATATCACACAAAAATTAATAATGTCAATATTATTTATAATGTCACACGTGTACTGTTGTCGATAATAAAAAATTATAACAGTGTATATGTGTGTCACAAACTGACTGTGAGGAAAATCTACCATGATTTCAGCACCACAGCACTTGTGAACAAACTGCAACTACAACCCTCCACGAAAGACGAACTGTCAGCAAGGCCACCTCTATCCATTTGGCATTGTCATTGATGTACAAGATAATGAGTCTTCAAGAGCTTACTGCTCACCAAAAAGTGGCATTTCAGTGGTCTTTGCTTTGGCTTGCCTTTGAGGACATCATGCCACCTGAGTGAGAGCACACTGTCACTGGCAACAAACACCAGATGACAGCCCAACAACTGAACAATTACGGAGGCCGAACAATTAAGCTCCTCATGCCTAACTCCAGGACGAACATGACCTGCACACCTTCTAGCTCTACCCCTCGGTCATCCGTCTGTGACTGTGGAACAGAGTATCCTCGGTCAGCAGCCTCACGTCACGGTCTCCAATTTCAAAACGGCAGTTGCGTCTTTAATTGAGGTCTGGGTTAAAATAATGGCCATAATGGCAAAATAATCAGACATAATGATAATCTATCTAGCATCGCCATCGGCTGCACTCTTCAACAACTTGAAAAAAGCTTATATTAACGCTTTTAAACGGCGAATTGCGAACTGTGGGCAATGTTCCTGCACAGAGGTAGGCCTAACCACATGATTATGACAAAGAACGCCAAAGATGCAACATCTTTTTTTACCTTGTTCGAAAGAAACGTCGCAGAAGAGCTTTTCTCCAGGCCCGAATAAAATCTTTCGGCGCATTACTGCCTTCATCGAACGCAAACACCCGCAACTTATTAACATCACGTATGGCCTCCGCCATAGTTGAGTATATCCGACTTTACTGCGTTTAGGTTTACAGCTGATAATCGCATCCACTGCAAGACGCAGATGTTTGGTCACACAATGCGATGCCACTTAGCACTCAGCGCTTAGCACCGAGCCTGAGAGTACATTGCGCTGACTGATGAATGACCTGAGATAGAGCGAAGCTATCGGTCTATTTACATTTCCAGCTGCCGCTATATCGTATAAATGTGCATTTAGTTTGAAAATAAAAATATACGGTACATCAACCACAAATACCTTATGGCATCGCGCAGATTTATGAATTAAACATAATTACATACAAATATCACAAAAATATTGTTTCACAATATTCAGCGTTTTGGTACGCACATGTAAATAAGCTTGGTCACGTGTCCGTTGGGAAGCGTGGCTAGGATTCGTTCAAATTTGGGACTTTTCTCAAAATACCCCTAGCTACCAGCACCGTGTAAGTATGCAACAACGTTATCTATGCAGTCAGCACAATCGATACATCATGCTACCGTTGACATAATACTGTTTTTAACGTGCCATAGGTAGTAATACATTGCCCAACTTTCGCGGATTAATTGGCGGCCATTTCCGAAGCTTGTCGGCCATGTAAGCCCGCTCGTTTATCGGTTGTTTACTTATTTTGCGGAATGTGGCATATGTTTATGCAATATCACGTGTTCTGGTAAGGTTCATTTATCGTATAGTTTACATGCTAACCGACTCGTATCTCGCATTCAGCTGAAAAAATGCAATTACTTCACGACGTCGGCCATCTTTGTTTCTATTTATAGATTATTCAGCTTGAGATGCCGTTTTCACAGGCTTTTGTGCCCATAACAAGGACGGTATTTGTTTTACGTATAGCAGTTTTGAACATGTAATTGTCGACAAAATACAGATATGGCCTATATAACCTAGTTTAAAAAAATCACACTTTTCAACATGTTCGAATCTACAACAGGGATTTGTTTACTTGTCAACATGTTCTGTTTTTGTCGTCACAATATTTTTGTTTTCATATTATTACAACTGTGTTATTCCCACAGTTTTCATCAGCAAAATTTATGCCATTGCCACTGGAAAAGCATGTCACATGACAGGTCATGTGACATGGTTACCTGAACATGATTCCTCATGGTGCTTTCCAGTCACCTAGTGTATACTCTGAAACTGACTGTGACCCTTATGTGATCCAGTTGCATAAATTGACAAGTGGCAAACTTGACGAACTTGTGAACCTTCAAGTTTGCAAACTCATGTTTACAATAAAATTATACATGAGACCTGGCAGTTGCACACCATTGTCCGCATAAAGAGTCTTATGTATAAATTATATAAAATTACAGTAGTAATAATAAAAATATTTCAAAAACAAAGTTCAAATAAGTTGGATAAATCAATGCATTAAAAATAAATATATCATATATAAAATCACAACTCATTATCGCTGGCTCACTTAGTTGCAATTCTGGCAGAGAGACTGGCGAAGATGGAGGGAATAAAAGACAGTTATTAATTCATAATTTTTATTGAGGACTAAGGAGTAAACAAAAGTTTCAAGGCCAGTTGAGTTTACACTGAGACGATGACTGAGCTAGTTGAAAGCGCCGGTCAGAAGGAAGTAGTTTTTAGAGTGGTCACAGGGACGTTTACACTAAAGGGTTGTGTACAAATCAGTTACTTGAGCCTACTTTTTTTTTAACATACCACACTTTTAAATGTAATGCTATTTATTTTGTTTTCTACATTTATAACAGTGTAAGTAAACATGGAGGTACAAACAAAATTTGTCACATATCTTGTGGTGCCACCATGTCAGATACAATCCATCCTATGATAAGCATAAACAAAAGAGGGGTAAACATTCCACTTTTCGTTATCTCACTCACATCTCTAAAGGATGGGACGAATATTCAATCCAAAATTTTGAATATTTGAAAGTTTTTGATAAAAAAATTGAAAATTTGCAGCTATATAAAAAACAAACATTGCTCAAATATTTTCCTTTATGTTCTCCGCCGCAAAACCAGTTCCGCATGGTCTTTTACTTTCTGACTTAACTACGAAAAAGACTACAACCTCCAAACTACTCACAAATCTTTTCTCTAGGTTACAAAATAAACTCACTAACATTACTTAAATGAATAAACTTGATAAAAAGAAAATAGGATTATTTGAAGTTAGCTTAAAAGCTTAGTTAAGTTCATTTATTTAGCGAAGCCTGCGATAAATTACCAATGTTACGGTAAGCGCTGATCTCTGTGTAGCCACTGTAGATCGTGTCAAGTTTTGCGCAAGTTTGTTTCCTTTATTTTATTCTTTGCAAGAATGTAAATTATTTTATTTTGTAACCTAGTGTGTATATATGTACATACTACATAAAATATATGAGGATAAGTTTGGCAGAGCTCTGTAAGAAGTCATTTTCATTGTTAGGTCAGAAAGTAAACAATAAGATTGATGCATATGGCCATGATACCTATGACTGCGGCATGGATTTGCCCATGGGATGATGCCGCATCCCGGCAAGACATCGCAACACCGTTTAGTATTCTAATCGAATTTGAAGCCACTAAATATTTGTATTCGATTCAATATTCAATTTGTATTCGAAATTTCGAGGATATTCAATTGCATGAAATTCCAGATTCGTCCCATCCTTAATCTCCTCAGATCACGTAGAATGTTATGGAATAAGCTGTATATTTACGTAGTTACCATAAAAGATAATTGCTTCTATTTTGTAGAGTTGTATAGCGAATGATTCATCTATACTTCGAGGAACACAGATATTGGTGAATGAAACTATGGAACCACATGCAAGATAAGATCGCAGAACAATCGGGTTGCAGTTTTATTTTTTAAAAAAGCAATTTGAAAAAGTGTTTTTATGGGAAAGCCGAATATTTAGTTGCATATTTTTTGCCAACACAGGATTTGGCCATCAACGGTTCTGTTTCAGATTAACAGATAACACTGTGTTGTTCGTTGTTGACTTTCTTTGCACTGACAGCTTTGTTTGTTTGTTTGTTTGCTTCAATATTTACGTTGAGTTTAACAATGGTCAGAATCTGTGTGGTGAAGTGGTGTCGAAATTCCAACGAAACGGGACACTCAATTCACGAGTTTCCACCGGATCTTCATGTCCGTAGATTGTGGGTGGACTTCGTCCGTTTGACCCGTCCTCATTTCCCCTACCCCGAGCCCTCCTCGGTCATCTGCCAGACTCATTTCACTGGGGACGATTACACAAATTGGGGGCAGTATGTGTCTGGATTCGCGGGTCGCTTGATACTAAAGAGGGGTGCAGTGCCCACTGTCCATCCTCTCCCTATGGTTAAGCCACCGTCCGAGGATTATTTTGGCGGTCAGCATGGTAGCCGCACATCCGTGGTCGGAACAACCTACCTAGTGGTCAACAGTGCACCAAAATCTGACCGCCGTGGCGCTGCCAGTCAGGATTTAGCTCGGGTACGAATATTCAGAACAGTCTGTTTTACACAGGCGTAATAATTAAGTTCAACATTTGTAAATATACTAGTTCAGTAAAGGGTTATCTGTGCAATTATGGCACCAGTAATTTGTTCAACTGTGTTTTGCTTTGTTGTTTTTCTTCATGATAGAACCGTGATTGAGTGATTGATTGAAGCTTTGTTGTCTAGAAAACATGGCACGAAACAGAATTTTCAAATGTTAATATCCTACCCAATTGTGTGCATGATTCATTTATCCGGCAACCTGTATAATTCTGACACACAGATGGGTCAGAGTACATCAAATCAACAATGTTCCTATGTATATTTTGTGTTGTATTTCAGTTTTGATGTCTAAATACTTTTGGACATATATATATATATATAATTATGTGTATATATACCGATATATGTTATTCCAGTTGCCGGTTCCTTTGTTTCGCAGGTGCCATGTTGTCTTTGCCCATTTGTTGCATTTATCAAACTTCAGACTTTCGTGTCAAGAACATTGTCCTGACTGTTGAAAAAAACATCCTGGCGGGTCAGGGGTCACTGCTGCTGATTATGTCAATAGGGCGTGTAAGTCTCGCGCGCGAAAACGAGGCTGGGGGCAGAAGGTCCATATTCTCCATGTTCAAGTATAGGACTTCGTTTTGTTTTTGGTTGTAATAATCGAATTGTTCCAGTCTAACAATTTCAGTTATACAGTCCGAAAGATTATTACAAGCAAAAGCAGTGGAACACTTTGCCGGTGACAGTGATCACGGAAATCATGAATTTGAATCGATTATAATGGTGGTTGCCATGGCAACATCGGCAAGTACTGGCGTTTGACGATCTTGACTAATATTGAAAAGTGCCATTTTTCGCACAGTACAACCTGTTTGGACCAAACGTATACATGTATTATGATTATGTGCATTTAGACAATTTGTCAGATATAAGTGCTTATCGAAACCACAACATACAGCTATGTAAAATGCAAAATCCGTAAAAAAACACATACGGCTAACATTTGTGGGGAGTGTCTATTATCTGCACTACATAAATCGCTATGTCTATGATACTGGGGTAAACTCAATATTAAATCGGACATTTAAGACAAGACAAGATATTTATGTCCTGATTTTGCTAATATTCATCAGTCGGAAGTTACAACTATCATCCATCGAATATTATTCTAATGACCAGTCCCCAAATCAGCTCCAATCGCGCGGAGTCACGCCATTTATCGTGACACACTTACGCGCCCTATACCACCCTTCACTATCCCAGCACATTCTCTTCGGCCTCTGGTCATGTGAAATAATTTGGGGTGTTTCAGCCACATGCTACTCATGTTACATGCAATATTTAGGATGCAAATGAGGCATTGTATTGGAATTCCCATAAGTCATGTATCCATCTTCAAACTGGGATGGGTATTTGCACTGTTCCAATGGCTGGCAGTTGGCAAAGTCAAGTTTGTGGGGACAATCAGACAAGGGTACTGTAGCGACCTCTGACTTGCGAGGGTGGAAAAAACTGAAAACAGTTTATGTTGAGTTGTGACAACAGACTGCCTTAGTTATGAAGCTACCTGTTCCATTACTGCACTTTTGGCCATCCAATTTTACTCACATCGCCACCGGGCCCTATCTGAAATTAATTTTTATCAAATATACATTGCATTGAGGTGTCTTTTGATCAACATTAACGGCACATTTCAGAGTAGAAGCTGTGCATAATAGCATAGAATACATTACACGGGTTCACAAAAGTATCCTAATATGTACGGTGTATGTGCATCTGTGAATCCGCGCGTGCACGCACACACACATGCATGATCTAATCTAAACGTTCAGACATAAAATCTACATTTACGACATGGGGTATATGTATTTAATAAGACATATTAAATACAACAAAGTGGAACAATTGTACCCAGGAGTGAATCAATCAGATTTTTCTCGTGTATTTCTGGTTTCCACATTACATGACTTCATGATCTTCCCAGCTCCATTACGAAACACACACACACACACACACACACACACACACACACACACACACACACACACACACACATACACACACACATGCACTGGATGAAGTTGTTATCCTTTTTCCTGTCAAAGGAATAGGCACCTGTTCATCTGAAGATCGATAATAAGAAATATATATTTCTTGTATCTTATAAGAAGGTTTAATTTTGGGTGACCAGCGTAATACAGACATACCCAGTTTCATATAACGACCCAGATATGTATGTGACTGGTGTACACATGACAGTGGGGGAGAAGTTCATATTTAAGTACTGACTGTGCTGTTTTAGGGACACACTGCTGCAGACTTCCAGCCGAGCCGGCTGACGATGAAAATGAGTCGGGGGGACGATGATGAGATCGACCTGATGATGGTGTGTGTGGACGAGGAGTTGTTGCCATGGCAACACGAGGCGCACGTGAAAGCGGAAAAGGCATATGTGGACGTGTGCAGGGAGATCGCTGACGCGAAGCGCCGGCTCATCGAGAACCAGGTGCAGCAGCGACTGCTCATAGGGGGCGCCACTGATGTGATACAGCCGGCATCGGCGGTCGTTCCAAATCAGACCACCCAGGTTCCGCCAAGTAAGTCTTATTGCCAGATGTCAGCTTTTTAATCTGGAACAGATATCTGGGAGATTGTTCCCTTTTGTTCTAGAGGTTGGTAGGAGAGGGAGTTTAATTTTTATAAAGCCAGTCTTATGTTTGTGATACAAGTGACTGTTCACGTAAGATTTATACCTGGCGCAGCACACATCTTGCTTGCAAACAGAATCCCACGATATTTAAAATGCATTGGCTTAACAATATTTAATTTGTCTTTGAAGGTATAAAGTATAAACATGTTTTATTGTAAAGTCATGCATGTTAAATATAAATACTGTTGTAAAAAAATCCCAACCAAAGTCAGTAGACTACTATTCTAAGGTATCATTTAAATGTTACACTAATTTTTTTCCAGAACAATTTATTTAAGCTTTGTTTTTTATTTTCCAATGTATTGCCTACGTCAATGTCTATGCCTGCCGTATAGAGGGCGCTACTCTGTGGCGACCAGCAGCTGTTCGTTCGTCGCTATATTTTTAGTATTATTCTGCCTATTTTGTGGGCGCCGCCTATATATTTTAGTTTGAGTTTGTGAATGAGTGATCCGTGCAATGGATGACAGCAAGTACCTGATTCTTGGACTTTTTATTGTGATGTCAACGTTAATTCAAGTGTGCTACGCCCAGCGAGGAAACGCCCATCATGGCGGACTAAGTCTAAGCCGTGAGTATTTACTGGCTTTAAACAACCGTGTACATCATGACTCTGATTATTGATCTAACATTGACTTTCCGCCTGGCATGACGAGAAACAACACCAAACCGTTGCGTAAACGAGGAAGGAAAGGTGGTGTGCGACAAAGACTACGTAAGATGAAACACAAGCCCCCTTTGCCATCGATGATCTTGGCCAATGTTCGTTGTCTGAAAGGCCTTAAGGACAGACACGGCAGCTCAAATGACGTTTTTCGAAACAAATATCAAAAACGTGTTTTTGCCATTTTCTAATACTTGTGCATGTCATCTATCAATAAAGTTCACTTTTATAACAATTACATACCTCTAAATGACCTTTTTGCGATAATAAAATGATCCCCTATCAATTATTAAATCCGTTTGATTTTTGAAGACGCAGGATCTGTTGAAAAATACGCGATGTTTAGACCTTAGTAACGCCACCGTACATTCACCGTTCGCCATGTTGTTTGGTACGAATAGAACCGCCAATCTGTCCTCTAACTGATTGCGTAGACGGCATCCCCGCCCTTTGACCTGTATTTACGGGAAATCCTAATAAACGCAAGCTCAATTCGACCGACTATTTCCTTATTTGGCGTTCGCCGTTGTGACACGTCAGCAAAACTCAGCATCGGCAAGTTCCGCTGTGTGCGTGACCTGCGGTGACCTGGATAATTCCATATAAGGCGTGGCCCGTATCCCATGATTCACCATGTTGCCATTACCGAATATAAACAAGATGGCGCCTAACTACAGTTTCGACGACGTTTGTGTGGATCCTTTCGCTGCCAAACGTTATAAATTTGCCTGAATTTAGTCAGAGAAAGAAATGGAAAGCCGCATAAGTGCGGGATCCGTGTGCGAAACGGGATTTTTCGGTGGCAAAACGGCGTGTTTCGATGGAAATGCAGCCGTACGTAATCACCGTAGACGACAGCTTGGCGTCGACGGCGACGATGCCCGACGGCGGCTGCGGTGCCCGAGGGCGGCGGGGAAGACGGATATCGAACAGTGTTAGATAGCATTGCCTGCAGCACGCAGCCATGCATAGGAGTATACGTTGCAGGCGACAGCTTAGCGCCGACGGCCGGAGGTAGAACGGGAAGGCGGGGATCATTGGTGGTGTTTGCAGCATGGGCCATGCCCATGGCCAAACTCGGTCACAACTTGAGTGTTGTTTTACTTATTGGAATGGATCAGAGTATTTGCTGAATTGTCAGTTGCAGCTGTTGATATATTTAGCTGGTGTTTTTTCAGTCAGTGTATATATCTTTGGGTTTTATCTTTTGGAGTAAACAAGTTAGAAAATTCAGCTAAATGACTATGTTTTATGTGAGTTATTACTTAGCTGTTAGACTTCAGCCTCACAGTTATGGTCTATGAATTTTTCAATATAATTAAATTTGTAATAAATACAATTATTTATTACTAAATGGTACCTCATAATCATATGCTAATTATATTGTTTTACTTTTTTACACGCACGCACGCACGCACGCATGCATGCATAGTACAATTTTACATTCCATTAGACAAATTCTTTTTATTGATACATGATATATTTCACTTCGGTTTCATCTCCTCAGTGGTGCTTGACCCTTCTTCAGACGGTGGATTATCCCCATTGGCATTTGCCAAGTTGCTGCATTTGAGTTCTTGCAGGGATGATTGCAGAGGTTTTGCTTTGTTACTGCAGTTGATGTCCTAGAAATATTATGCAGAAATTGGTGACACAAACTCATCACCAACACTTGAGACTGCCATGACTTCTCGCAATCAATGACACTCTGGAGCTGTTCTTCAGTGGAAACTTGCTCCTGTCAGCTCAGTGTCTGATCCTAACAGTCATGCAGTTGTTAGTGCAATTGACTGTGTTCCTGTTTGGTAATGTTTTAACTGTTCCTGAGACTATAACAAACATAGATAATACATTTTGAGACCTTGGTGAACAACGTCAGGTTGCTGAAATAGCATACATAATACGACATGACTATAGGCACAAACTGCATATGACTTGAGAGCAAGTTAATAATTTTGAAACAACTTTCTACTTGCTCTATCCATCCTCACTGATGATACCACATGTATAACAGAACATTTAAACTTACAATATTAATAGTAACAAAATATTTTCTGAAGCCATTGCCAAATTGTTACTCAAACTTTGGCGGCTTTTGCACAAATTGCATTTTTCCGGATTTAGACTTGATGCATCTCTGGAAGTATACTAGCTATGCTAATGATGTTTATATTATTGGATTTTAATATGAATGGGGAGGGAAAACATGATACAATTGTCATTTTAATGGACAAAAGAATGTATATGTATTAATAAAGACTGTTATTAGTTGATGGTAACTGGCTGGCGTCATATTTTTTGTACGTGGATGCACACGGACTACAAAATCTAGCGATACTTAGGTAAAATAACCATCTGAACAGGATTCTTTACATGATAATCTATCTATATTGCATTCAGTGTGAATATTTGCTTTAGGTATCCTGATACAACCTATTTAGTGTGTATTCTAAGTGAAAACTGGCTAAAATAGTGCATCGGCTATGATTTCTTGCATTACAGATTATGGGGGTAGGGGTAAACAATAACATAATTATGTCGCTAATGATTAACAATTACTGTTACAAACATATAGATATTGTGCATAAATGGTAAGGCTATAATGTGGATGCTTATTTGTAAGATCTGATGTTTGCAACATATTAAAATGTCTCAGTTCATACTTTAAATGCCGTTTTCTCAGTTATCACTTTTTTCAGGTAAAAGTGAATAGAACTCAAAAACTAACCAAGTAATGCATACCAACTTTACATATAGCAACAGTACCATAAATATCTACATTCCTGTGCATTGAAATTATGATCAGTCATGTGAGTCACATAATAGGGGGGTTTGAATATGAAAAATTTGAAGATAAAAATAAAATATTTATAAAAAATCGTTAAAAAAAATCTAAGTAACATAGACAAATGGCCATGCACAGAAAGTTAGAATGGTACATTACCTACATAGAAACACTTGAATAATGTAAATGACAATAGGGGTTTCAGTGTTCTATTCATTTAAACTTATGCTATTTTTCGACTTTTTTGTTCGATTATTACCCCCTCCCGCGCCAAAATATTTGAAAATAAAAAAAATTAAAGATGCCATCTTCTTAGTTTCAATGTAGTGACTCCCTGAAAACAAGTCTTGGAGAGATTTATAAGTGTTTTTCAAAAAAAAATTGGTCGTGTCCCGTAACTCCTTAAGATGGATGAATTACGTGCCAACGCAAACTTTTTCAACGAATACAGAGATGCTTGCTTTATGGCTTTCACCGAGACTTGGTTCGACCAAAATATTGGCGATCGTGGGACATTCATCAAGGGATTTGGATGCCCCACCCGGCTTGATCGCGACAAGCAGACGACCGGAAAGGCGAAAGGTGGGGGTGTTTGTTTATATGTCAACGAGCGTTGGTGCAAGACCGTCATTGTGCGTGAACAGCTCTGCACCCCGGACATTGAACTGTTGTCAGTGTCACTACGGCCACTGTATCTCCCCCGCGAATTTCCACAATTGTTTGTGACTGTTGTGTACATACACCCCAGAGCCAACGTGGATCGCGCCGCCCAGCATATCTGTGACGTAACACAGAAACTGGACGCTTTGTCTACCGATGCACCCAAGTTCATATTGGGTGATTTCAATCAGTGTAAACTCGAGAATTGTCTGCCAACTTACCACCAGTACATTACGTGCCCAACCCGAATGAACAAAACAATTGACTTGTGCTACGGTTCGGTGCCCACTGCGTATCGGTCCATTGCCAAGCCGCCGATTGGTGACTCCGATCACAACACTGTCCACTTGGTACCCATTTATAAATGTGTCCTGAAGCGTGCAAAGTGTGTTGAGAGACAGGTCAAGGTGTGGAATGAAGACAGCGTAGCCAGTCTACAAGGTTGCTTTGATTGTACGAACTGGGATGTTTTTCGGGATTCTTGTGATAGCCTGGATGAACTTACCGATGTTGTAACCAGTTACGTTTCTTTCTGTGTTGACACTGTTATACCTGTGAAGAAGTCCAAAGTGTTCCCGAATAACAAACCATGGGTTTCTAAACATCTAAAGAAAGTTTTGAACGAAAAGAAAAGGGTTTATTTTCTGGGAGATTTAGGTGAACGGAAGGAAGTTCAAAGGGCGGTGAAATCAGAAATTAGGAAAGCAAGAGAGAATTACAAACAAAAAATAGAACTTAAGTTTAAAACAGGTGATATGAGAACAGTATGGGATGGCATTAAGACCATGAGTGACATGAAGCAAAATGGATATAATTCCAAACGCTTATCGCCCTTAGGGGGTAAAGATAACGGGGCGTTTGCAGAGGATATGAATTCTTTCTATTCTCGTTTTGATAATCACGATTTTTCTTCTGTCATTGATGATATCATAAGCTCCACTAAGACAGATTGTAACCTACATATCGATGAAAAAGACGTGTTGAGGGTATTCCAGTGCACAAATGTGCGGAAAAGCCCTGGACCTGATGGTATTTCTGGTCAGGTTTTGAAGAATTGTGCCACTCAGTTGTCCGGTATCTTCCACTCCATCTTTCAGGCCTCCCTTAGCTTACATAAAGTCCCTACCTTGTGGAAAACGTCTATTGTCGTGCCTGTCCCCAAGAAATCTCGTCCTGCTAGTCCTAACGATTTTCGTCCAGTAGCGTTGACGTCGCACGTAATGAAGAGTTTTAAAAAAATCATTAAAACCTTGATCATGACCCGTACAGACCATCTTTTAGATCCCCTGCAATTTGCATATCGGCCTGGGAGAGGGGTGGAGGATGCAGTCGCTACTCTAATAAATTATGTACTTTGTCATCTTGAGGACGCCAAAACCCATGCCAGAGTTCTCTATCTGGATATGAGTTCTGCCTTCAATACACTGCAGCCTCACTTGTTGTTTAAGAAATTAATTTCCGAATTTAAGCTTGAATCTGAATTGGCGCTATGGGTGCTTGATTTTTTGGTGGGGAGACCCCAACAGGTTCGAGTGAATAACACAACTTCTAGCGTGAAGGTTGTTTCCACTGGCTCACCCCAAGGATGTGTCTTATCCCCTCTTTTATTCATTTTATACACAAATGACTGCAGGAGCATCCGTCCGAATAGGTACTTTATTAAATTCTCAGATGATACAGCTTTACTCAGTCTGTTGTCTAACGATGAAGTTGGCCATGGTCCTGTGTTAAACGACTTTGTTGCATGGTGTGATAGATCGTATTTGTGTCTGAATGCAACAAAAACCAAAGACATGTGCATTGATTTTAGGAAATACCCTCCATCCCAGTCTGATACTGTCATCCACGATAAGAAGGTAGAGGTAGTTGACGAGTATAAATACCTCGGCACAACAATTGACAACAAGTTGAAATGGGACCGCCACTGCAGTGTCACGTACAAGAAATGCCAGCAGCGTCTTTACTGCCTTAGAAAACTTCGATCCTTTAATATTGATAACACCATTTTATCCATGTTTTACAAATCTTGTATACAGAGTGTTTTGACATTTTCTTTTATATGTTGGTTTGGGAACGTTAGCCAGAAAGACAAGAATAAATTGCAGCGCGTTGTAAATATTAGTAGCAAAATAACCGGCCTCAAACAAACCTCTGTCACTGCTTTGTACGAAAAGCAGGTTCTCCGTAAAGCCAATAAAATAATTAACGACAGCACACACATCCTATATAACGAGTACGTCCTTCTGCCCTCGTCCAGAAGGTTCAGAACAATAACATCCAAAACAAACAGAAAGCGAGATTCATTCATCCCAATGTCAGTACGACTCCTAAATTCAAAACGATAATCACCTCTGGCGTTATGTGTGTATGTTGTATTTTTTTATTTTTTTTATTTATTTTTTATTTGTAAAAGGAAGACCACAATTACAATTTAACTTTAATTTTAAAATTATATTATAGAATTTATCTTGTATTTTATTATGATTGATGTTCACTTACTGTTTTAATAATGAATTTATTAGCATTATTTTTTTTTTCTCTACTCTGTATTTTATATTTTTTATGACGACGAACGCTGCAAAATGAATTTCCCGGTTCGGGACAATAAAGTTTTATTGTATTGTATTGTATTGTATTGTATTGTATTGTATTGTATTGTATTGTATTGTATTGTATTGTATTGTATTGTATTGTATTGTATTGTATTGTATTGTATTGTATTGTATTGTATTGTATTGTATTGTATTGTACTGTACTGTATCTTGTTTACATCACTCTTATTAAGGGTGTTGATGTGTAGCATATAACGCCAAGACAGGTTTAATGCGGGTTGTGTTTGATGACATTCTCCACCCCCCACCAGGGCCTGAAAGTCCAGACGTCATCATAGTTGACGACGATTTGCCAAGCCCCCTACCCAGCGTTGCCACGGCGACAAGACAACAACAGCACCGCCAGAGCCGCACACAGCAGCCACAGAACCACCCCCCGCTATCCCTCTTCCAGCGGGGTCCCTCTCCCGTCATCCTCCCCCTGCCGGGAAACGGAATGTCGGGGGGCATGCTACTGATGCAGCCAGCCCGGATGATGACGCCGGTGCAGGTTGTTCCCCCTCCCAAGATGATCCCCGTGGTGAGTTGCTTTGTTCCCCCTCCCAAGATGATCCCCGTGGTGAGTTGCTTTGTTCCCCCTCCCAAGATGATCCCCGTGTTGAGTTGCTTTGTTCCCCCTCCCAAGATGATCCCAGTGGTGAGTTGCTTTGTTCCCCCTCCCAAGATGATCCCCGTGGTGAGTAGCTTTGTTCCCCCTCCCAAGATGATCCCCGTGGTGAGTTGCTTTGTTCCCCCTCCCAAGATGATCCCCGTGGTGAGTTGCTTTGTTCCCCCTCCCAAGATGATCCCAGTGGTGAGTTGCTTTGTTCCCCCTCCCAAGATGATCCCAGTGGTGAGTTGCTGGGGCTGTCTTTCGGGAAATAATTACCGCAGCAAACAAATTTGTTGTCTCGAAATAATTACCGCAAAAAAAACCATTTTATGTCTCTCTTTGTTCTTGTTTTGGCTGATTACGCGAGACTTGTGTGTTTCTGGTTCCATGTTGGTGGTTGTACTGTATGCACAGTTCATCTTCAGGTATAATGAGCCAAATAGAAAAACAGATTTTTAAGTTTTTAGTGGTTTAAGGCTCGTACCAGACTACCAGGTGTTAGACAGGTACCAACCAATTGTTCATAATGTAAATTGTTTGTTCGTAACTTTACATTAGGAGTGTTGATAAATTTAGGGAATGTTACGTAATTTGTGTTAACATAAAAATTTCAAATGTGCATCATAACAAGCCTCATTTATACATACTCTTGGAAATGGTATTGTGTGTGTCTGTATGTGAGTGTGTCTGTATATGTGTCTGCCTGTGTGTCTGTAGAGAATAGTTATTTTGCTAGTGGTTATATAGTTTGGTTATTTTAATAAAGCACAATCTAGTGCTAAGCTTTTTGCTTCCAGCTGCGACACCCTCTGGGCCAACTTCGCAACATCTATACCACACCCAGCCCCAGGGGCCAGGTACCGATTCAGAGGGGCAATACCCCGTCTCCGAAGGGCAGTACCACTACCAGTCAGAAGGGCAGTTTTCCCAACGTCCGCCGTACGTACTGACTTTAGTTCACACAATTGTGTATTTGTACCTCTGCTGACTGCCAGAATTAGGAATGTAATATGGTTATTTATATTCCTGCACATCTGTTTCATTGTTGTTGTAAGTGATGTTGTAAGTGATGTGTTATACACATGTTTCTAACTTCCCACTATCAGCGACCTGTTTGACTGAGGTTCAGTGTTCAGTTAATTGATAGTACTTGAGTAATAACCCACATCCAGAACAGTTATGCTGGGTGTGAAGCTCTGACCGTTTTTTACCGATGTGTCGACTTTCCGCTGTTAATAACTCTCCCCGAGAGTGTCATAGCAAGTCTGTATTACTACGAGTCCGTTGCTACTTCTAACTGCAATTCCTGTATTGTCACAAAATAGAAAACATTGCTGTCGGGTTTGTTGCAATTTGTCACAAGTGGAACAAACTATGGAGAAGGATGTGGTTATCGTATGATGTAAATAATACCACAACACAACAAAATGGGCACGAGTTGTGACATATGGACAGTTGGCAGCTGTGAATTTGTGTCCACTTGACTCCCTGATACACTTAAATATTCCTATGCTTTGATAACAATTATTTCTATAAATTTGAGACACAATGTGAACATCACAGTGAGCACGCACGTGTCTGTGTCGTTCGCCCCTATTTACGAGGGTTTTGTTGTGACAGTGCTGGTGACCCGGGTGCCGGACGACGTCACCTCCCCAGTGCCAAACACCCACGGTCTCGGGGTGAGGAGACCTGCAGACTCCAACCCCAGTCCTCCCCCCGCCAAGAGGAAACACACGCGAATCAGCAGCAAGGATGGACAGCCGTCTGGTAAGTGCTTCTATTGTTGTTTTTATTGTATCATTATTCTGTTGTTATTCTATTGTTGGAGTCTGTCAGTTGAAAAGCAGGATACTTTTTTTTAGAGTATATTTAAGTCAGATTTTGAATTTTAAGCAGGTTTGTTTCACTTAGTTGTAAAACCTACCGTCATCACCCAGATATGGTTTTGTTGTCTTGGAAGTGGCTGTCATGGTGGTTTTCGGGTAGTTTTTCCTTGTGTATTTCACATTGCAGTGAGCTGGTTATTCTGTGCAGCTTAGAATTAGTTCTGCATTTTTTTAGTGGTTACAGAGTCATCATCAACCAGGTTTTGTTGCATGGTCTAGTTACATGTTTGAGACACTAGATGGCACCACTGTCTGCTGCAGGGGACTGGGTGCCGCTGGACGAGTACTACTACGGGAAGAAGGAGGGCGACCCCGCCTACGTGGAGGAGAAGGGCGAGTACAGGTTCAAGGTGGGTGTCTTGTGTACTTGGGGGGTCGTATAAAAAGCGGGTAAAAATTGAGTGGAGCAGGTGGTCGCGTGGTAGAGCGCCGGACTGTCAATCGATGGGACGGTGGTTCAATCCCACCTACCGCTGTTTTGAAACTTAGGCAATTTCGTTCACCCCACATTTGCCTGTGTCTTTCAGAAGAGACACCAAACGCCGTTAGTCCCTTCTATCAGGTGGCTATGCCAGGGGAAGTAAAAACACAGGGGGTAAAAGCGTAACCTGTAATGATCATACAAATTCTCGGTTTACTCTAAACGCCCTGCAAAAGGCCCCGTCCAGTGTCTGAAAGTGGCCAGGACTGGATACTGGGCTTCCTTGCCCCATAATATAAAAAAGCTGAAGGGACTTCTGTGAAATATACCCACTCTTGTGAAATATATCCATGTTGTCAGTTTCTGTCACTTGTGTATATCACATTACGCAACCAGATTGTTGGTTTTAGTAAAATACTTATATGAGAAAACACTGTCCAATAAAAATGCTGCTATCGTCTGCTGCAGTTATCCAGTGAAAAGATAGCTATTATTATTGTCATACAGAGAAGGGTTTTTTAACGCCACAGTCACATGAACTTCAAGTGGACAGTAGTCACTGAGTGATGGTGAATGAAATATCAGTTTTGAAGAGACAGACAGAGAGACAGAGAGACGGGACAAGGGACATGTCATGTTGGAATTAGACCATGGCTGCTAGGACCAATGGGATGAATTATAAAGTACTTTGACCTGTCCAACAGCCTGACTATAATGTTACCTGAAGACTGACTGTCACTACTTACATCTGTTGTAGTGCTGGTACTGCAACAAGATGCTGTACAACAACCTGCGAGTGATGTCACACATGCAGGGTCACATCGACAGCGAGAAGCAGCTGAACCTTGAACTCTGTGACATCACCCAGTGCAAACACTGCTACAAACAGTTCGACACACCCTTCGAGATGCAGTGCCACATAGAGAAGGTAGGTGGCGCAAGTGGTTAGTTTGTGTTGTGGACGAGCGCTGTAGTTGTTTAATTCCCTGTGATTTAATAATGGCTATGTGATTTAAGTTATTAGTTAATAATTTGTCTAAACGATAATTAGACTATTTTATATTTATATTAGATATTACGTTAACTATAAATAAGTGTTATCACTGATTCTTCCTGAAGGTAATATTTTGGGAATGTTTAAAACTGTGGGATTTTACACACAAGAGAATGTTCATTGAAATGAGTGCATATTCGAGTAACACTCTTTGAATGTGAAGTGCCAACTGAAACATTCTGGAAAAAAGTCTCTTACTGCCATTTCAAACCTTGGACAAGTTTGTTCACTCAGCTATATGAATGATTACCTCACTGTAGACAGTGGTTAATATTTATGTGCAGTAATTGCAGCGTAGCTGAATAGTTCCCCGAGACGTCAAGATGGCATTCGATTGAATGGGTTGGCAATAGAAAATGTAACGCACGTTGAGCAGTTGTTAACCCTTTTTATACCAGATACGCACCGATGCGTAGTTGCCGCATCTTCCCAGATACGCATCGGTGCGTATTTACCAACGTGTCTGCCCATGCGGCCATGTTGTGGCCATATTGAATAAATTAAAATCCCCCACTTCCGTCATACGAAGAGAACGAGGCTACACCACACTTCATGCAAGGCAGACGCCATTTTATTGCGGCAATTTCAGTCGTTTTAAACATGTTTTTGGAAAGTTTTGTTTTGTGTTGTTCGTCGCAGCATTTAAAAATGGTGGACGATGGTGCTTCACACAGCGAAGGCAGTGATATTTCGGGAGTTGACAAGTTTATAAACGAGGATTTTGAAGGAGAATTAGCGGGAGAGAATGTCGACCCACTGCCCTGGATCGAGTGCAGGATGGCGGCGACGAAACCAGACCGCAGTGGATTGACAATTTGTTTCACGAATCCAACGAGTCTGGGGATGATTTATAGGGTTTCCACCCCGACTGGGTGACTGATCCTCGCGGCTTTCGCCCTGTCAGTGCGCCAGATTGCTCCCTGGATGGCACAGGCCATGAACTATGGTTGTAGTGAGTGCTCTGTGCCTCTGCACCAGAAATGCCTGAGGGCACACATCAACCAGTCGAACATTGGCAGACAGGGTTGTCATGTAAATCGATGGATCGTTCTGTAGTTCTAGTTGTCATTTTGTAATAAATTTATTGTTTACACATAGCATACATATTTCTGGAACTCATTTTGTCAGTAGGAGAGATAGTATTGACTGCTGGAAGGAAATAATATGATAATATCCATTGTTGTTACTTGTCATCTTACAAAACTAATATTTTCGGACTGACATACCTGATGAATATTGCTCATAACATTCCTTCTACCCGTCACACAGGAATAATTCTTATAGCAAAATGTAGCTATTGAATTTGTCTACAACTCTTGTAATTGAAGTTGCTTTCTATTCATGCAAGAAACAGTCGAAAAGTTGTGCTGAAGTTCAGTCATGCATTTTGTAAAAAAAATCAAAAAACTTTCCTCTGATTTCAACTTATAATATCATAGTTGAATAAACAGTTCTATTTATATGATGCACATCAATGGAAAGCTGCATTTCTTAGCTTTCATTTGATATACAACACTTGTATATATGTTATGTAGTTGCTGAGAAAATCAAATTTGACACACACCATGTAATTTTTCTTTCCATATCCGTTTTTTCTCCCAATTGTTCTGGTAACATGGGTATAATTTCTGGGCGGACGTCTGGTATAAGAAGGGTTAAAGGGATACTCCAGTCAGTAAGAGGTTCACAGTATCAACTTACACATGTATACTATATTGGTTGTGCCTAGAAACTGTGAACAAATATCGTTAATAGACAATTAGTTATATTTTAATGGTATCAAAAACATGCTATCTTAGATTCAGGGTGCTGCCATCTTGAGACTTAGGTGCCAGTGACGTAAGCCAAATCGTTTACGTCACTGGCGCATTGTTGAAAAAGGCAAGAATTGGCGGAACCTTATTGGAGTATCCCTGTAAGACTAGATGCTGTTATATCTGTGTGTAGCTCATCTCATCTGCTGTTGTGTCCCCCAGGTGCATCAGAACAAGTCGAATGTGTTGGTGTGTCGCATCTGTGAGAAAGATCACGACAACAAGTCGCACCTCCAGAACCACATGCGCCAGTGCCACAAGCCGTGTGAGATGCCCTACATCTGTCGTCTCTGCAACTTCCGCTCATCCATCTACAGCGACGTCGTCGACCACTTCAAGAAGGTGCGTGGCTGCCTGATGGCATATATTTCAGGGTGTTGTCACAAGTTTATTGCATACGTTTGTTCTGATTTTAATACATAGTGTCTGTTGCATGGATATACAGTCACGCCTCTCTATAAGGCGTCTCGTTATAACGCGAATCGCATGTAACGCGGTCAGTCGTGGACCCCAAATTTCTGCCGCCAGGGGGGAAATGGGCGCTACAGCTAACAATAACGCTGTAATTAACTGTCACTTATTTTTTATGAAGTCCTCATGTTTGTCTTGTACAGGTGTATCTAGAAACAATTTAATGATATTAAGAAATTTAACACAGAAGTACAACTGCGTTGCTGAGTTCGTTGTTTGTTGTGCCCCATGGACATGCATGGCTTCTGCTCTGCCGTCTGCCGTCAGCTTCGCGGCACCAATCCAATCGTTTTTCAAACCGATCTATTGTGCAACCATTGCTTGGTTTGAGTGGTGGTTTCTTAAGTGTTTGTTTAAAACGTGACCAATTCCTTTGATTGCATTTAATTAACTTTAGGCACAGTAAATTTGGTGCAAAGCACTGTTTGTTTGCGCCGATATCAATCACGTTTGTCTCCTGTCAGTTCGCTGTGGCTTCCGCGAACGGGCACCTTCGCCGGCTTGTAAATGGCAATTAAACTGATTATGAATCGGGCGGTGACGAACACTGATTATGATACTGAAATGGCAGGCTAACAGTTATGTTATGTTTTCACTACGTCTACAGAAAAACACTTACTTGTGCGCAAATATACGAATTCGTCAACTGCGTATAAACCGCAGGAGCCTCGAACCACGGTGAATTGCATTATAAATCGGCACGGTAAATGTGCGATCTAAATTTATATTTTGGGATTGATTGAAATATGAAATCAAGCCAATAGTGAGCGCAATTAATATAGGTATTAATATTTGACCGACTTCGGCAACGTGTCAATTCATTTGTGCGTTTCGGCTGCTGATTTCAAGGCTATTTTAGACTGCGACAGCAGTACTGTTTTATCGCTCCACCTCAGTTCGCATCGCCAGACGAGGCGCGTTGGTTCTGAATATATTTTAAAACTTAAGTTTTACTCAGTTCAACATTCGACAGTGTATATTATTTTAACGTAATACACATTTATTTTGGTTTCAATGTCAATTAGTTTTATAAATCACGCATAGTCATAGACCGCTCAACCAGCACGCTTTGGTTGCAGTTGTGGCGTCTTGGGTGGTGGTGGCGCCCCTGGCGGAATATAATCCATAATGCGCTTCGTTTACAATGCGGTTCCATTTCGTGGACCCCAACTACCGTGTTATAGCGAGGCGTGACTGTACTACCAAAACCTGTGTGTATTTAAGTGATTGTTTATTTCTTGTTCTTTTTGTCACCTCTTATGTTAACGTAGATCTTTGAATAGAAGCACATTATTTTATCAGAATGTTTTGCTGGTTGTCATGACGATACAAATCCAAATGGTTTCCATGTTAGATGGTGTGTCTGGTTGCTGGGTAGCATCTGAAGATGCACTTTTGTTTATGATGTCATGTGTGGTGTGAAAACTTCAATGTTTTAGAAAAACATATCACAGGTGCATCTTTTACTTCTTAGGAACACAAGGATGTGTTTGAATATTTGTGGGGTGTTCGAAAGCAGTATTTCCTATTGAAGTGGCCAATAACCCGTGCATTTTGTTGCAGCGTCACGACAGTTCCGGCTACATCCTGTGCCTGTACTGTCTGCGCATATTCAAGACACACTTCGCAAAGATGTCTGGCTGGGGTTTCACGTCTGCATACTACCAGCACTTACTTGTGAGTACAGTCTTTTTTCCATGGCTTGTGTGGGTGTAATACCTCTGTGTAGTCAGTTGTAATCATGTAATTGTTACAACAGGCATTGTAACTGGTTACATTGTTGTCAATAAAAAATGACTAAATGTAAAGGTACGGCAGACGTTGTCTCCATCATCATGTGCCAAGTCAGATTTATCCAGATGTATCCTAGAACAGTCAAGAAGATCAAATGCCAGAATTAGGTTAACAGTTGTTTATCTACGTATCATGTTAGAATGTGGTTTTAATTGTTGTAGTGCATTTGTATTATCGATCTTTGTAATGTTATACATATCGATGCGTGTGAAATGTTGTTAATATTTGGGTAACATATTTACACTAGGTCAGACAGGTACATTAACCCATTTTATCCTGAAGCTAGTGCAGACGAGTTGCAGCCAGTTCCTGATCATTTCCTCAAATCAATCTGTCAGCATTAAAAAATGACAGGCCTTCATTTAAAATGGACATAACTTTATTATTTCTCAATCAATTTTTAAATGTGATATACCTTTAGAAAGTAGATAAAATAAACTATCAAGTCGCATTGACAAACTCATAGTTTTATCATATATATTTTATGTAGCATATGACAAAACATGCCCAATAAATTCAAACCTATGTTGAGGTTTGTCACATTACTTTTCACGTGACATTTTCGCCAAGAAGAAGACAACATGTCAATGAGCAAGTTGAGTTTATTTTATGCATTACTCTCTGCTGAAAACAAAGGTATACAACTTGTCCACATATCTTGGATAATAATCTCATAATGTAAAATTGTTTGTAATTACCCCTCATGTCAGTCGATTGAATCGCCAACGTGTGGTGCCGCTGAGCGGAATTATGCAAATTTTTGAAATATTTTCTGTCAACGATGTATAATTTTGTGGCTTATTTCTTATAACTAATAAAGAAGTACTCTAAAGTAACAACGTTGGTCAACATTTCAACGTCACTTTATTGATGAAGTAGTTACCGTCGTTGGAAATAATCTTAACTTTGTTTGGCGCCAAAAAAAAACGGCGCGGTGGGCGAAAATGGATGCCGCTGTCGGTCGACCCCACTTCGATGGCTTCAAAGTATGTCTTCACGGACAAATATCGCATCAAATACCATAACCGTCCATCTTATATCGGCTATCCACTTGTCTGCCTTCTTGTCATCAACAGTATGAAGTAAATTAATGGAGTTATCCTTCGAAATACGTCAACATTTAACGATCTTAGCGACTCGACGCCATCTTTGATTTCACTTTGGCTTGGGGGTGCCCGGTTTGTACGGCAAATACCCAAAGAACGGCACTGATTGGTTGAAAAATATGGGTTTCCTAGTGATCCCGATATACTGACGTCATTCGGTGTTAACCAGCCAATGGGATTCCAAAACGTCAGAGTGCGGGGAAGCCTTGCCAAGTGCAAACTACGACCAGAATCGTATTCCGGATAAAAAGGGTAACTACGACTAGAATCGTATTCCGGATAAAATGGGTTAAAGAAGTATAAGTAATCATAATTTGATCATAATTTGAAGTAGCAGATATTGTGACATTGACATTTATTCATAAACAGACACAGTGGTAACATATATTCCCTATATCTACTTCGTAGTGGTTACATTGGGGTAAAGGAGTATAGGAGTAATTTCTGTGTGATCACTATATGACACTATTGGCTTAGCAAACATAATGCTTTGAAAACAACAATAAAACTTGATGCACATGACTGTTGTGTTTGTGTGTTGACATGACTGTTGTGCTTGTGTTGACATGACTGTTGTTCTTGTGTTGACATGACTGTTGTGTTTGTGTTGACATGACTGTTGGGTTTGTGTGTTGACATGACTGTTGGGTTTGTGTGTTGACATGACTGTTGTGTTTGTGTTGACATGACTGCTGTGTTTGTGTTTACATGACTGTTGTGTTTGTGTTGACATAACTGTTGTGTTTGCGTTGACAGAGGCACCAGTGCAAGAACAGTAACAAGAAGTGTCGTTACTGTAAGCTCACCTTCATCAACAAGGCTGACGTGAAGGCTCACTGCAAGAGTGACCATCTGGCCAACCTGAAGGGCATCCTGGGTGAGTACAGTTGCTGCTGTGGAAACTGATTGATGCTTGCTTCTGTGAGTAAGCTGTTGGCACAGGTTTAGTGACTAAAGGGTACATTTCTGAAGCTAAACAAATGTACGCCACATAATTGAATTAATAATTATATATATATATATATGTATATATATCACCTAAGTTAAGTGTCAAGTAATTATAAAGTGATAATGCCACCTGCAGGCTCCATTTATTTTATTTCTCAGACATCTGCATCACGTTATATTTTAGCGACAGTGTTAACCAAAACTGTTTCAAACATATTATTAATATATATATATTTTTAATGTTACTTTTGAAAAACATTACCTTAATTTGTTGCGATAAAAAATAGTATTAACCCATTTTATCCTGAAGTTAGTGCAGACGAGTTGCAGCCAGTTCCTGATCATTTCCTCAAATCAATCTGTCAGCATTGAAAAATGACAGGCCTTCATTTAAAATGGACATAACTTTATTATTTCTCAATCAATTTTTAAATGTGATATACCTTTAGAAAGTAGATAAAATAAACTATCAAGTCGCATTGACAAACTCATAGTTTTATCATATATATTTTATGTGGCATATGACAAAACATGCCCAATAAATTCAAACCTAAGTTGAGGTTTCTCACATTACTTTTCACCTGACATTTTCGCCAAGAAGGAGACAACATGTCAACGAGCAAGTTGAGTTTATTTTATGCATTACTCTCTGCTGAAAACAAAGGTATACAACTTGTCCACATATCTTGGATAATAATTTCATAATGTAAAATTGTTTGTAATGTCAGTCGATTGAATCGCCAACGTGTGGCACCGCTGAGTGGAATTATGCAAATTTGTGAAATATTTTCTGTCAACGATGTATAATTTTGTGGCTTATTTCTTATAACTAATAAATAAGTACTCTAAAGTAACAACGTTGGTCAACATTTCAACGTCACTTTATTGATGAAGTAGTTACCATCGTTGGAAATAATCTTAACTTTGTTTGGCGCCAAAAAAACGGCGTGGTGCGCGGTGGGCGAAAATGGATGCTGTTGTCGGTCGACCCCACTTCGATGGCTTCAAAATATGTCTTCACAGACAAATATCGCATCAAATACCATAACCGTCCATCTTATATCGGCTATCCACTTGTCTGCCTTCTTGTCATCAACAGTATGAAGTAAATTAATGGAGTTATCCTTCGAAATACATCAACATTTAACGATCTTTGCGACTCGACGCCATCTTTGATTTCACTTTGGCTTGGGGGTGCTCACTTTGTACGGCAAATACCCCAAGAACGGCATTGATTGGTTGAAAAATATGGGTTTCCTAGTGATCACGATATACTGACGTCATTCGGTGTTAACCAGCCAATGGGATTCCAAAACGTCAGAGTGCGGGGAAGCCTTGCCAAGTGCAAACTACGACCAGAATCGTATTCCGGATAAAAAGGGTAACTACGACTAGAATCGTATTCCGGATAAAATGGGTTAATATATCTCAACAGAGAACACTATTTTACAATTTTCCATCTTAATGCCACGGCGGGTCACATATAAAATTTTGATCTTCTAATGACACTAACATGCTCACTGTCCTGTATGCCACAGCTGGGACCAACACTGGAGCGACACTGACGGCCGAGAAGGAGCAGGTGATGATCCAGCTGCCAGACAGCGTGTACAGGTCCGGGGGAGACAAGACAACCAGCAACGAGTTGAAGTCTCTCAATGTCCAGTCGGTCAGCAAGCTGAGAGACTTCGCTGACCTCGGTCTGGCCATTGAGTCGTGGCATATGTGTGTCGAGTGCAAGATGCCGATGAACTCTGCGAATCACTTCAAGTGAGTGTCGGTTGTTGTCGGTAGGTTGTCTTTGTTGTAGTCTGTATAACAGTTGTCTGTCTTTTTCTGTTGCAATCTCCTGTGTTTCTGCCATCATTTACCTTGAGAGTTTCTGCTTCCTCCATCAGCTGTTCACTTTCCATTTGTTTCACACGTGCTGCTCAGTAGGACATTATTGTCTTGGCAGTCTGACATTTTTATACACGTAAACAGTGGGTGACATTTTTGCACCAATTTACGCATTGTTGCCAACCATAAAGCTTACTTTTAGTCACTTTTCACCAATAATGTCAATGAAATTCACGTAACAATCTGATGAAAATAAATCACCCCCAGCATGAAATATGTGAGATCTACTGTTTGTGAGATGAGTGGATTAGAAAGAACATTACACTGTGTGCTGCTGTTGCACTGAGGGTACAGTGAGGTTGCCACTACACCTCGGCTCTGTGTTGCAGGAAGTACATTGAGTGTTCGATGTGTTGCAGGAAGTACATTGAGTGTTCGATGTATTGCAGGAAGTACATTGAGTGTTCGATGTGTTGCAGGAAGTACATTGAGTGTTCGATGTGTTGCAGGAAGTACATTGAGTGTTGATGTGTTGTAGGAAGTACATTGAGTGTTCGATGTGTTGCAGGAAGTACATTGAGTGTTCATGTGTTGTAGGAAGTACATTGAGTGTTCATGTGTTGCAGGAAGTACATTGAGTGTTCATGTGTTGCAGGAAGTACATTGAGTGTTCATGTGTTATAGGAAGTACATTGAGTGTTCGATGTGTTGCAGGAAGTACATTGAGTGTTCGATGTGTTGCAGGAAGTACATTGAGTGTTCGATGTGTTGCAGGAAGTACATTGAGTGTTCGATGTGTTGCAGGAAGTACATTGAGTGTTCGATGTGTTGCAGGAAGTACATTGAGTGTTCGATGTGTTGTAGGAAGTACATTGAGTGTTCGATGTGTTGCAGGAAGTACATTGAGTGTTCGATGTGCCGCTATGCCACTATCTGTAGCGCTGCGTACGCCAACCACATGATCAACTTCCACTCGCGCAGTGCCCAGAGACGGGGGGACTGTGTGCCGCGAGACAGGGAGATGCCAGTCACTATGTACTGTTTGTGCGGCTACGATGGTCGTCGTGGCAACAGCATAGGTAACTGCTGAATATTTGTTATGGCCATGTAATGGGTAATCTCAGAGCTTTGATGTTAGAGACAGCTTTGTCTGCGTTGGACGTCAGTATATTTTTACTTCAGATTATCCTCAGATTATTGGCGCATGGAGAAAACATCTGCACTCTTTTGTTTTATGTTTTCATGTGATTGTCCTCGATTCCAAAGGGGCTTTCAAGTTGAAGCAATTTGTGCACAACAGCCTGGGAAATAACACAACGTTGAAATGTTTGCCCATAGGCAACTTTACCCCGTGTCTTGTTATAATTGTATCAAGATCTACAAACTTTCTGAGGGAGACAATTTTGTCAAGTTGCTGGGAGTGTTGATAGGAACTTTTACATAAATTGAACCGGGCCAAGGACTGGTTACACTGCCCTGTAAGAATTGTTTTTACAGAAACCATGGCTACAGTTGGGGTACAAATGTTGACATCTGTTTTCAGCCAATCACCTGGTCCTGTGCAGTAAGCGGACATGTTACTCGGAGCGGCCAGCGGTGCGCTATGTCGAGCACGAGGACGAAGAGTTCGGCTCCTCCGACGGCCACTCGGAAGGTAGGTGGCGCCACTGTATGACCCGAGGTGGCGGGATCTGTGTTGTACTTGATACTGTCTATGACAGCCACAGTGTTTGCCTAGTTTTATGTGTCTCTAAGCGTGCCCAGGGAGATCAGACCATGTGACAGGAAAGTGTAAATACGGACACCAGAACAACGGTATTTACTTTAGCGGTCGGGTGTAGGCCTGCATCAGATGCCAGGTAGACAAATAATTGATGTGTTGGCCTCATTCAGTCATTGCTTTCTAATATTTCCCTCTAATGTAGTTTTCGTTGAGTTCTTCCAGTTGTTATTTGTACAGACTTACGCAATGTCTCACAATTTGACTTACTTTCCGTTGATAATGCAAAGTGCCTGTGCACAATCATTGCGTCATCACATTATATTTTCTAAACAACATTTGGCAGAATGACACATTCACGTAGTTAGTTCAACTCAATCAACTGAAGTACTGTTTCGTCAGTTGAACTTACTTGCTTAGCACAACATGAACCTGCCGCATCTTTCTGGTTTTGTCCGTCATGAATCAGAAAGATGTGAATTAGTGAGTTAGTGTAATAAACAAAAGTGAAAACAATTTTATTTAAATTGTTGGAAAGTTTACTTTGGCTGTTATATGTTGTAATTGACTAAGGAAAGATGACAAAACCAACACAGAAACACCTGACAGCATGGCAAAGGCTGGTGTAGAATAAATAACATGACAGGAGAGTCACAGGTAGCGAGATATGTGAATTATGGGGGTCTGATGTTTGTCAAACATGTTGGCTAACAGTTGATCCCAACGTTGAGGCAGTGGTCAATCAGCGGTTCAGGGATGGAATGATTACAATACAAATGTAATCGAGTACGATTATTATGTAGATGCGTGAGTATGATTACGCAGAAAACAAATGTAATCGGGTATGAGTACGATTACTTTAGAAAGTAATCATGATTACTTTCATGATTACTTTAACGAATATCCTAATCTTGTTTCTATCATAAATGCGACCTTCTTGCAATTCCTTGGTGTTATTCTTTTTCTGTTGCTGTGTTATTAACTAGTGTTCTGATTACTGTTGTCCAGAGACTCAAAATATAACTTTGTATTACTACAGTAAGCATGAGGTGTGGCTTCTCTGGGGAGAGAAGGTAAATGACTGAATGTTTCTGCAACTGAAATGCTCAGTAGTAATAGAAAATTAATAGCTCAATTAATATTACTCTCTCGTCGAAACTTGGAAGTGTCACGATGTAGGTCACAGTGTCTAAATATTGTTCACTAGTGGATTAACGAGCACTGTACATAATAATAATAATAATAATAATGACATCCCATCAAACAGGGGCAAAAAATACCTTGTATAACCCGAACTTAACAAATACGTTGCTTCAAAACAATCATTCAGATTATGATTTCTAATGAGACATGTTCTGCCAATAATACACACGTATTGGTGACAGCTGACATGTGTGCCCCGGTCACATCACCAGAGGGCGCCTCAGTCGATCCAATGACAGAACGCGACTCGTCACCAGAACCGGGCGAAATCACAGAAGCAGGCGTTATGGTGCTGAGAGCGTCATACGACACGACCTTCAAGCTGAAGGTCATTGAGAAAGCTGCAGAGCTGGGAAGCAACCGGAAGGCAGCGGCGTATTTCGGAATCCACGAGAAACAAGTCCGGAGCTGGAGAAGTTTGTCGGAGGAGCTCCACAAGACGCAGGCGACAACTAGACGAAGGCACGGAGCGGGCCGACCTTTTGCTGACAGCAGTCTCGATGACAAACTGCTGGCGTTGATTAGAGAGATGCAGAGTACTGGTGGCGCCATCCGGTGGACAGTGGTGAAGCAGCGAGCTCGGGAGCTGTCAAAAGAACCAGATTTCAAGGCATCGTGGGGCTGGCTGACAGCGTTCAAAACACGACACGGATTCACTGCTGCGCCGGGTAGGGCTGTCATTTGTGGCTAGCAGTGTTCTAACTGAAGACAGGGACGCAGTGGTTAGGGTGTGGATTATAGTAGCCACTAGCCAGCCAGAGTGGGTGATAATAGGATCAGTTGGTAGTCAACTTAGGCATTGGTAGTGTCTCTGATCAGAAACATGAAACCATCCTCGCACACTGCAGCTGATTACACCAATACCAGCCTACAGTACCCCTGGCACATCCCTTCTTAACCTCAGCCAATGAAATTGTTCATGAGGAGTGTGGTCGGCATCCGGAATGTGTCATAATTTATGGTGGTTTCATACATCCACTGCTCGTGTTACATGCAATGTTAAGTATGCAAATGGATCATTAAATTGGGACCACCAGTCGTGTATCCATCTTCAAATTGGGGCAGGTATTCAGCTATTTGTGCCGTTCCGACAGCTGAAGTAGTAGCGACCAGTGAAATGAATTGTATAATTTTATAGTTGGATACCGCTCACTTCCATGGGTTGCTGATACAATCAGCCAGGGGTACTGTAGCGCAGTGCAACGACCTCTAGCTTGCAAGGATTATAAATAGTAATTTAAAACACAAGCCTCATTCGCAGATATTTTATATAGGAAAAGCAAGGTTTGTTAATCAAATATCATTTAGTGGTATGGTGTGAAGATTTTTCTTTTTGGGTGCATTGATCAGGTGATAAATTATTTTTTACCTGTTTATTTCCAACTAAATTGTCGGATGTTTATAGTGCAACTATTTATTTACTAGGTGGCTGTCATTGCGATGTTTTTTTCTTCTAAATACGTTTGTACTTGTAATCTTTGGAAATGGCAATTTTTTATTCAGCCAAAATGAAATAGGTTTTTCTATTTGCATACAGCAGATTTCAGCTTTTACTGAAGTTTCAGGTGATTAAGTTGTTTTGTTTACCTTGAATGACAGGTTATGTTGTGCATACGTCCACATTTGTGAATAAGACAGATTTTAGTTATTCATTCACATAGTGCTTTGTGTTTTTTCTAAACATTAATGATGTATTCTGGCTGGTAATCATCAAGACGTGAAATAAACCTTCCAAGAGAAACTGGCAAACTACAGTTTCCACATCACATACCATTTTATAAAAGTATATATACGTATTTCATGTTTTTTGTGTAGTGACAACATGTCTTACATTGTGCTGTATTTATATCTCTGTTATGCCCATTCTGAGTTTTCATTTTTAAGACACTATTCCAGCTTGTTACCCAAATATTTGAGTGTGACCAGTTGTACTGTCATGTTTTAAATTTCCACAAGAGTGTGTGTGACGTAATCAGTGGAATGTTTATTAGACTGCTAATAACTGGTAGTTAGCCATCATAAACAGGTTAGGGAAAATATATTTTACTAGAATATAAAATTCTAAATGGTATGAGTATCTGGAATGTAATGTTGTAAAAAATATGTCGGTTCCATACGTAAATATAACATTTGCATCACTGTAAAATGTCGACATACATGTGACGTTCCATGCTGCTGCTTCAGAAATGGATTCGTCCAAGAGTGACACGGTGGAGAAGGAGGTGCCGTCATTGTTTGGGGCCCTCGGACTCGTGAAGAAGGCCCAAAAACAACGCCCACACAAAAGACGAGGTTGGTTCCATGTTACTTCTTCCTGTACCAGTTAAATATGTTGTTAACTTCCAACTTCCTCGTAATGAACCTAGGCGGGTGTTCAGTATATCTTTGGACTTCAAATGTGAATGGTAAAACAGAGAGTTGTGCTGTGTTACCCCTGTGTATGTGTGTGCACTTTGCAGTACCAGCTGGTAGACACTTGTGTACAATTTATTATCTAAAAGAGTTGGCGATGTTCAGTATCCCAATGCATACTGTTTCAGTAGTCATTGTTCTTAGTAAGACAACGGTTGTTATATAATAACAAGGAAGCATCATATTTTGGTGTGTTGAATCTGTGAATTATATGATACTACACAAGGCTTGTTTATTTATTTAAAGGCTAATAACACAGCTGCTTAGAAATTGATGGGTCAAATGGCTAAATCTTAGCTCTGACCTTAGTTCATTGTTCCTTTACGCAGTCCGCAGATGTATTCCTCTCCCTATCCCATGAGTTGTCACTCTCTCAAGATGTAAGACAACTTGTGTGAATTGTCTGACATCTGTGTCGTCTGCCGCCAGGTCCCAAACGAACCCTACCAGTGGTGCCTGATAAAACTCTGCCATTGGTGGATGAGAAACCACAGAAAACAAAGCCCAAGTGGATGTCGGTGAAGGCCAGGGAGCTGCGTGCATCTCGATCCAAGTACTCCATCTTTGACGGGGGGATTCGATCCACTCAGAGTGGCAACGTAAGAAATACTTCTGTGCTACGTTCTTGTGGCATCAGTACAAACTGATATAAACCAGTTTTCTTTTTTTTATGAAAACAATCTTCTCCAGCTACAAGATATAAGCTACTGTGTTATCTCTTCACTGTTATGCTTAAGACAAAGGTACCTCACCCGTTGCAGATTTTCATTTTGATAAATTATATTTTTTATTGTTAACTGATAAATGTTAAATATTTTAGGCTGTATACAAAGCTTCAACTTTATGTGACGTCATCAGGAATAAATTGGTTGTGTTATTGTCTTTGCAGCAGTCAAAGCAGAAGTCACATACAGGAACCAGTGAAACAAATGGTGCTGTCGACATCAAAACAGAAGCTGCAGATACATCAAAGGAATCTGCAGATGATATTGCAGATACCTCCACAGATGTGGCAGACCCAGCAGTCGGTATGCACAAGTCAACTGAGGGACGTGGTGAGGAGTGTGGTGTTTCTCCGTCAAGTAAGGCTGATGGTACGATGGAAGATGCCACAGACGCGACCAGTGACGCCACCAAAGGTGGTGTGGTGAGGGTTAAGAACGGGGAAACTTCCACGGGGGAAGACTTAGCCCCGGAAGATTCATCTGTGGACAGAACAAGTGAGAATGGTGTGAGAGAAGGTGCAGCATCAAACGGTGATGAAGCCACCAGCATGAATGAAACAGAAGGCAGTGTGTTGAATGATAATGATGATACAACAACTACTACCACAACTACTTCTGCTACTGGGCCAGTGGATGATGTCAATGACAATTGCACTGAAGAAAACAGCTCCAACAATGACAATGATGACGTGATGGGAGAAGATTCTGTCAAATCATGTGCAAGTCAGGAGGAAAATGAGACGGAGGAACAAGTTGATGACAAGACAGAACCCAAGTCGTCAGTGGTGGGAGAGGAACCCTCTGATGCCCCAGAGGAAGTAGGGTCCAGGACTGACACACAGCCTGACAAAGACTCGGGTTCAGCCAACACCTCCTTCAGTGACTCGGTGGCGGGAGACGGCATCAACCTGATCAGTCTCACTGATTCGCCAACAAAACCATGTGACCCAGAGCCACCTGGTGACAACGTTGACACCCCGCAAAGTGTTCATTCCCTAGCGTCATCGGAGACTGAGACCAGTGTCCAGAGAGACGCGGACACAACGCCCTCGAGTGCCAGCGGATCAGGGAGCACTGTCGACAAGTCGTCAGTGGAAGAACCGACCCAGGATGCAACTGGGAGAGTCCTGGAAGAGAGCCCTCTTCCCAGCTCCAGGGAAGACAAGCCTGTAACCACTGTTGCTTCCAACAAGACCAGTTCAGGCTCCACTCTTGCAAATAGTCGCAGTCAGAATAGCGAGCATCGCACCGAGCACTGGAATCATGCAGGAGATCACAGAAATGTAAGTGAGCCTTCATTTTCTACCAGCTGGTTGACAGGACTTGCAAACTGCGAGCCAAGGTTTTGGCTATTTCTCCAGCCAGATATGTAACGGTTAGTTCTGATCATGTATAAAATAAATATGTTTGCAAACACGTTTTCAACATAGTCTACTTGTAGTTAACATTGTGGTGGTACACTTCTGAGGAGACTGGTACTTTTATAGACAGCCATCAATGGCATGCATGTGTGCACAAAGTTACTTACGTTGTATACGTGTACATTTTGGTCTTTTACCTGTGGATGATGACAGCATCTCATTGTTTTCTCAGAAATCTAGCAGCTACAGTCGGCGTGACGGTAATCGTGACCAGCGTGACTATAACAGCCATCATCACCAGGGTGATGACCGTGACAGGCATCGGGACCGTAGTCGTGACAGATACAGCAGCTCACCGAGGGATGGGTAGGCTAAGAATTGTTATTTCCATGTTGGGTGGTGGCGAAGGCAACAGACACTGTATTATAAACAATTAGTCTTTATACAATATGATCAGAAGCACTCATACAAGTACACACTGGCAAGTTATGTATGACACTTATAAGTTAGCATCATTGTTGGTGCATAAAATATCTAACACAAGTGAAGTCACTGATATATGATATGCTATATATCAAATGAGTAAGATTTATGGCTCACTGGGTATATTATTTAACAAATAAATATCCATTATAAGTATTATAAGTAGTAGAGACTGATACATGCTCACCATGTCTGGCTTAGTTGTCATATGGACAAACACCTGTGTTTGGGAAGTTGATTCTCGCAAGATATGTGTGTGATGTTTTAATGTGACACAAATATTGATATATACGACTAAGTTAGCCGGCTGCAGTTGAATCTGATCAGTTCAATTCCAAAGAGAGCTCAAAAGTGTCACTGCAGTATGTGAATATAACCATATGTCATATCACAACACAAAGCAACATTGACTAGTGTCACTGCAGTTGACCCTAGTCAATGTTGCTGTGTGTGGTTATATGTGTGTGGTTATATGATACGTGTATATATTCACATAGTGAAAACATTTTAAATGTCCAACATCTAAACAAAGACTGCTTTAGGACAGTTGGTATCAGGAATATGTGTTCAGTGGATAATTTCAACAAGTAACATTAGTAATATAATACTTAGTAATAACTTCCTACATCTCAGTGACTCTACAAACTGTTTAGTTCCATATTTATACTGAGTTGTTATTTCTAGATACTACAGAGACAGCAACCGAAGTGACAGGAATAACCGTAGTCATCATGACAACAGAAGTTATCACGGTGATGGTGGCTATGAAAGGAAGAACACAGATCGTCATGGCAACAGACGTGGCGGTGGACGGGGTGCTTACTATGGCAGCCCAAACTATTATTAAACCGCTGAAATATGTGCAGCTATAACCCGGTGAATGGTATGAGGCAAGCTTCTAGGACAATGTATTTACTGTTCAGTCGTGTATTCATAAATTGACATTTAGAATACGTTCCTGATAGTTTTGAAGGTGAAAATGTTCAAGTAGACGGGGAAATGTGTTGTAGGAAATGTAAACTATATTATGTGACACGAATAATCCCCCTGTGAAAAAGACCCCGTTTTTAATACAGGATGATGCAAATCCACATCACAACCAAGTCCTCATTGGTAGATCTAGTCAACATTAATTTTGTATAGATGTTGGGTTTTTAGGCAGTGTTCAAGTTGGAGTAATCTAGACACATTATTTCATAATATGGGCCCATGGTTAGTGCTGCCCTCCAAGACAGGAACATAAACTCACGATGCCTGTAGTAATGGACATCACTGATTAACTATAATGTCTGTATCAAAGTCAGTTTCTGCCTGTAATTTTATACCGTACTGTTATATTAATTCATGTTAAATGTATAAAGAACAAAGTTCTAAATACTCTGTTAGTTCATAAATCATTGTTTCATACATACAATGTCAGGAATGTGTGTGTTTTTTAGTATTTCCTTGCGTGTCGTAAGAATTAAGTGTGCCAGTCGTGAATTGGGTTTGTCGATGTACACATTTGTAGCACAAACAGGTTTAAAAAGTTATAAAAAGATGCATAGTTTTGCTAATCATCAAAAGAATTTGCTTATTGTCTGATCCATCTGAAAATATGGCTAGCTTTTATTCTGGTATGCTGAAAAATGTTTTAGTATACTGTATGTAGATAAAAACAATTTATCTCTTGCCAAATTCTGGCATGGTTCAGTCAACAATAATTTAATAGTTCAATTATTGTAATCAAAAGTTCAAACTGCACAGTGACATTTAATAGTGGATCTTAAAGATGTTTAAATTGTTCCTGAAATGAATTCGATGAGTGAAACAATTAATTGGTGTGTGACTTTATGATGCTATTGCTAACGTAGAAGATGTTCTGGAACAGCTTTTTATGTTCTTTAACAAACTAAACCTGCTATAAGATAGAACATAATGTGTGCAGTATTGCTAGGGCATAATGCAAAGATATTGTGAATGTTTATTCATTGTGTTGTTTGTAACATTAGTAACATACATATTAGGACAATTGTTTTGTAACGGATCCAGTAATAAATTAGTGTAAAACACCCAACACTAGACAGAAATAACAGAGGAACTCGCTTCGGCGACGGCAAGCTAAAGCCACCTCATATTGTATATTATATATATAAATACACTGTATCAACATGTTTGTGATAAAATCAAGTTGGTATGCAAGTTAAACACTGTTTTCTGTTACTTGATTACACATGTATAATTCTAGGTATGATAGTTAGGCTATTCTCAGTATAAGACTTGATGCCAAGAAATAAATGTTCACAAAGTTAGTATTCACTTGGTAGTGTCCGTCATGATATGCCCATGACTTTGTCTAGAAATGTTCCAAACTTCTCAGCTTTGCCTGTTTCAAACAGCTTCAGTTTTGACAGCTCCATGGTTTCCAACAAGTTCACCAGTTCACTGGAAACAGACGTAAAGTCATGATAATGCCATACAGTTGACATGGGATACTGGATATTTGCCACTATGAATGTGTTGTAACTGTCTCAAGTGTTCTACAAATAGCCAGTGTATAAATAGCCATATGGTGGTTACATTTAGCAGAATAGTGATTTTTTTGTTCTTTATAATCAATTCATTTGGATTTCCAGGCAGGAAAATAGATTTGGGGAAGGTTCCTAGCTTGTTGACCCATTAAAGAAAAACAATGATAATAGCAAGTTTGTTGAACTGAATTTTATCTAAATATATAGCATACTTTGGACTTGGTTTATTTTACTACAGTATTTATAATACAATTTAAGTACTTTTAAACATTATTTATGGAATAAGGTGCTTTTTAAAAACATTTAAAAGACACTACCCTGGTATTTACAGTTTACATCTCAGTGTAAGCATTAAGGTTAGTAGATGTTTGTGTACCAACCTGCACGTGCAGTAGAACAAATGTCCATCGTTTGACAGTTGGTCAGCCAGCTCCACCTGGTGGTTGTTCATGAGTTCCTCGTTGATGACGACTACTAGGGGTTTGTTTGCACCAAGAACTTCAAGACAGCTGCCTGCTCCTGTGTACAGGTACAACATGGAACACCAGATAAAGTATCGTACAATTTCATTCTCGACACATTCTCTAGTATATTATATCAATTTTGTTAAACTAGTAACACTCTTCTGGTCCGATGCATGTCATCAGTGGAGTCGAGACAAGATAGCGGAGAAGCTGTGAACAATTTTAAAAGTACTGCCCCCCCCCTCACCTCCTCTTCCAATATTTACCCACCCCAAGTTGGCTTACCCTGGGATCATGAAAGTGCAGGGTGCCTAGAGCCAGTGGGTTCTTAATCCACCTCTGCTGATCACATTATGTATATCTCTGATAAATATCAATAGAATAATATACCACAAAGCAAGCCTGGCAATAAGTACTGAATTTTCATGGGAAGTATTAAACAGCTAATAGCAACATTGACAAGTGATGAAAACTCAATCAGTGATCTCGGTAAGTTGTCATCTTTCCCATTCAACTGTCTAACAATACATCACTGTATTCCTTGCTCCTCACTCAATGTCCACGGATGCACTGTAGAAAATAAATGAAATTTGGCAACCATTTCTTAAATTGCTTCACCTTTGAGACCGAAGAAAGAATGTTTCTTCTTTGTTTAATTGTATCTAGTTGGCAACAATGATGAGGTCTGATAATGTATACTCTTAGCCTGACTGTAATTAACAATAGTTACCTGCATGACTGATGACTAAATCTGCCAGATGAATGTCTTCAGCTATAGAGTCTTTAAACCTGAAGTATTCTAGCTTGAAGCTGTCAGTATTCTGTGGTCTTGGCTCATAGTTTCCCCGGCCAATCTGTAGCACCATGCGACTGTATCCTAATTTCTGTAGGACCTGTGGGTCAGAGGCGATGTGCACAATGACATTATAGCATGATTAATCAGTGTTAGCAATAAATCGCCCTGACACTCGGTCAGGTTGGTGAACAAATAAGAGTAAGACAGGGTTGTGGGTGAACTTGTAGATCTGCATTGTTTTTAATGTTATGCAATAACCACATGTTCAAATAATCACCATACATAATAAACATGTGCAAGTATATAGACAATCACCACATAACAATGCAAATTCCCTGATTTATAAGTCAAGACTACCTACTAACTATCTGCAGACTACTTACTAACTAACATCTACACAATACATTTATTCAATAATCGAACTACAAACATAGGTAAAATTATACAATAATTGAACTACACACATAATTAAAACAGTCAATAAGGGAGGGTGGGCTGGAGCATAAAATTAACCGGGTAAAATAATACCAACGGTGTCGATGAATATCGAGTTGAGCGGCTGCTGAAGCAAGGGTGGCCGATTTGCTGCCAAACACCAGTTTAAATATGACCGTGGACCTATTGCAAAACACCAAACCAGGCCTTGTGGAACACCAAAACAGGAAACCACAGTGTAAACAGAGCTGTGCCTATAGACATTGACTGATGACCCTGGCTTTGCATGACTGCACACAGTTATCTAAGATCTTCAAAAGACCTTTCAGTTTTGTGCATTGGTGATGCACATGTGAAATACTGGTTTTTCAAAACCGATTTCAAAACCATATAAAAATATCAGTTTCAACAGTATATAGTATAGAAGTCTATAGTATACAGACAACAGTTGAGCCTTGTCACAAGACTTCCATCAACTGGACCACCAACCAACTATAAGGTTACACCCACCCTTCAATTAGTCCCATTATAATGGTGCCGTCTGGTGATTAAATTTGATTACGTGTGAGAAAGTGCAGAAAGGCAGGGTCAGAGAAGTAACTTTTTAAGACACCAAATGTCATTTAAATATAATGTAGCAAAACATTTTTTTCCAATAAAAATAAATTATATATTACCATAAAGGGCACTTATGCACAAGTCGGACCCACCTCAATGTTGCTATTATAACTGTATTTTTGCCAACATTTGATACTTGATTTTGTTAATTCAATCAATTATAATCATCTTGCGCATATTTATGTTTTATAAACAGCGCGTCTTAGCAGACTTTTGAGTTCGAAAAGAGAGCGCAGTCGGCATAAACAAACTGTTTATCGCTCATTTCATATGCACAGCGCAGTAACATGCACCGTTGCGCTTGCACCTGGCACAAATCGCGCTGTCTTTTCGACCTCAACAGTATGCCAAGATGCGCTGTTTATAAAACATAAATATGCGCAAGATGATTATAATTGATTGAATTAACAAAATCAAGTATCAAATGTTGGCAAAAATACAGTTATAATGGCAAAATTGAGTTGGGGTCCGACTTGTACATAAGTGCCCCATAAAGTAAATATACGCCGAATAAAAGTGGACCAAGAAAGGTCCAGATTTCAAAAGTACATTCCAAAACATGCCATCCGACAGGGCGAATGGGTGCGAAGCGTCTCCAGCAGAAGTGGGCGATAATACCAGTATATGTGAAGTTCATCGCCTATATAATTTGATTTACAGGTTATAATAGTATGGCAGATATAAATGTGGATAGAGTATGTCATCATAGATTACCTTACATACTGCATCATTCGACACAGTTTTAATTAACTGATCAAATGATGTAGTGCCGACTGTCACAAAAACTGACAGTTTCTTGTCGTCTGCCATGGCATTGTAAACAAAACATAAATTAACCAATACTACGTCTTATTAAGCAGGAAAAAAGTTCGGTGTTAAAAGCCAATTGCGAAAAATACATATATTAATCAATCAGGTGAATTGCCTCATTTTAATTGGCGAATCGTATTTAGAATGTCAAAATATTGACATGTCACAGAGAGCGCCACCTACCGGCACGAATAATTAAAGACCAATTGTTAGCAGCCGTAAAAGCTAGTTGGGTGTGCGGGGGAAGAATTTTTGTGTTTGTGTATTACGCAGATATGCGATTTCGCTCACGGGTAAGTGTTCGTTATTTATTGGCGGCATACTAGTAATGCTGAAGGTACGCATCTCTTCACTATAGAGCTCCTCCTGTAGTAAAGTGTGGCACATTTTGGGGCTTCCGTGCGCCGTGTAAAAATGTTAGCGTCCATTATTAACGACGTCATGCCAAGCCCAAGAGCAAATTCAACATCCTGTCAAGTTTCTCATTCGGTATGCTGTCAATTAGTTAAGGAATCATTTGATTACATAGTTCCTTTCAACTCAATGATAAACGTGTTGTAGAATATTTATTACCACGCATTGCCGACTTTCCATTACACAATATATTTTGGATAGAATGTTTATAATATTAATAAGAAACCAATCGCATACCTATATATATGTCAGAGTTTAGTAAATAACTAGTCTTACTTCAGACTTCTTACAGTATATGGCCAGCTATCCACAGTCATAGGTTTATTAGTCTGGCATTAGAAGTTTTTTATGGACTGTTTTTATGCGAATGGACCAAACTCCAAAAGTTCTTCATAAATTAATGTAAAGTCTCTCACAAAAGATGGAGGCAACATATAATGAATGGAATTGCAGAAGTTCTGACACAGCAAAATCGGTCCCGGACAATCTTTTACTTTCTGACTTGAAAACGACAACATACAACAACCAAACTACTCCACACATATATCTTATATACATGCACTAGGTTACATAATAAAATCACAAGATACAACCACCAAAGTACTCCTCACGTATCTTACATACATACACACACACTACGTTACACAAGAAAATCACTAACATTACTGAAACAAATAAACTTCACTAAACAAACTCGCGCAAAACTCACCGACAACTCAGTTTTGTCGGTGGCAGCTATGCATAGCGCTACAACACCGTAATATCGGTATTGTGTCAAAGGGTGTTTTGTTAGCAGTGTTATTGTTCAGGGTAAGTTTAGGATTAATTAAATTAGTTAGGGGTTACGGTTACTTTAGGATTAGCATAAAATTTGAATTTTTTTAAGGTCATTTATGTTGCGATGCCTGCAATAAATTATCGACGTTATGGTAACTGCTGAGCTCCGCACAGCCGCAGCAGGTCATGTCGAGTTTTGCACTAGTTTGTTTTGTTAATTTTATTCTTTACAGAATTTTAAATGATTTTCTTTTGTAACCTAGTGTGTGTGAATGTACATAAGATGTGTGGGGAAAATTTGGATGGCTTTAAGAATTGTTTTTAATGGTTAAGTCAGAAAGTAACCAAAAAGACAGATCAATGCTTATGGCAACAATGCTGATGACTCCGGCTCGGACTTGTGCCCATGGCCACAGGATGACGCTGCATTCCGGCAAGACATCGTGACACTGTTCAATATTGTAATCGAATTTGAAGCCACTGAATATTCTATTCAATATGTATTCGAAATTTCAAGGATATTCGATTTGAGAGTTCCAGATTCACCCCATCGTTAATTTGTAGGATGTGTGACCCATAATTTGATGAGCAGTAATCCATGGTATAGTGTTTATAATTGTTCAAACTTTGACATCTTTTGCACTGGTCACCAGTCACCACCATTACTTTCAATCAAGCTGTATTTAGTTTGACTCGCTCCTATCTAATCAATATAACTTTCATCATTTTTTTTACGAATAACTTCATTAATAAACGTTTTTACACAAAACAAGAATATTATGTCCTGTTATATATGGTGGAATTTATACTATCAGTAATTCACTTTAGTGCATACTGATGATACATGTTTGAAAGTGATTTCCACTGGAGCCACATGACAAAACTAATTCGAAGTAATTGTACTTTGTTTGCTTGAGTTTGGTTGGTATTATGGCTGTTTAACTGATGGAACGAGTATGAATTTATGCACCATTTCTTCTTTATGAATATTAATGCCGATTGAGTAGTGACATGTTTTAAATTCTCTCATTGATGTTATATGTTATATTTTAAATTCACTTTTTTATTTTAAATACACAACATGCTAATGATTTTTTTTTATTATGCCTATAAGATAAAATATGGCACCATAGTCTTGTTTACACACACAGAAACATTTACATTGATTAGATAGGAGCGAGTCAAACCAAAGGCAGCTCGATAGTAATGGCAGCAGGCAGCACCAAAGATTTTGAAGTTTGAAAAATTGTTTAAAATACCACATGGCTGTGAGCTCATTAAATCATCACATATCCTCTAAGTGTTATGTTTGGGCAATATTTATTCAAACATTTCCACCCCCCTAACTATTACTAGAATTTGCACCATCCCATTCAATTTTAAATCTTGTGTCCTAATACTCTTGCCTATTTTGGTAATAGTTTAATGTAATAGTGGCCATAGAATAATATGCATAGTGTAAAGTGGCATATTTATGAGAAAAAATACAGCAAAGAACCTCGCTGGCATCTAATTTATTTTGAACCTGATCATATACATTCCACTGCAATATAAAAATGTGGATGCAGACTTTGCTCAACAAGCCGAGATGCGGGGGTGAATATGGCTGTATAAGCCTGTATTCCAACCAGAATGGTTCCAGGTATTTAACGGCATAATAACCAGGTTGAAGGTGTCACTGTGCATGGGGTGTAAAGGTCACGACATCATGCATTCATGATGTTCGCAGGCATATGAAGTCAAAATTGCATGCCAGGCAACTGAAGTCAGCATGACAACATGCACCGGTTTTTCAAGGCGAGGGCAGTCACTCATGACAAAGCATAGGCTGTGTTCACATGTATGCTGTTGTGAAGCACAACCTCCCAGCAGCCAAACTGTTGCTATGATTATGCCTACACAGTGCAGTCATGAACTCCTTTAACAGCAAACAGACAAAAACCATGAATGTTATCATGTAGCAGCTTGGATGACACACCCCAGGATCAATGGTTGTTGTGAGGGGCTGTTCTCTGCCATGATTGATGAGAGTATGGAATGAAACACAACGAGCAGTTTGATGTGCCGGTCCAGTTCTTCAGTGATGTTGTCACAGCAGTATACATAATACATATGCCTGCTGGACATGCCAATGTGCCACAGCGACATAACCAAGGAAGTAACTATTTGCCATGAAAGACAAATTCAGTGAACTCCAGCTGACATAGCCAGCACAGAGGTCGGGGTCAGGTATGTTGTCTTGACTCCATCTGTGCTCATGCGATGGCACTGAGGATGGCTCTACATGCTTTCCCTGCCTGCCATGTCTATCAGTCTGCCACACAGCAATGCAGACTCCAAGGGAGCATTCTTGTTGGTTCGCAAGTTCCAGTATCAATACATGTCCAGGTGATAGATATAGTATACCCAGACAGGTTCTGGTAATAGTTGTGGGCAGATGGCAGTCAGCATGGGGCCAGATGTGGGGATTGGTCTCCAGCATGACTCACATCACTTGTACTAGTATGGCCGGTAGAAAGCCTTGTACTTGGTGTCATGTTAGGTGAAACCACTAAATGTTACATAGAACAGTGGGGAAACTTGTTACACCTAGGCATATTGTTGTATAGTCCAGGAAACAGGAAGAGTCTTGAGTAATGTTTTGGAAATGAGGGCATCTGGTACATATAGCCTACAGGCATAGCATGATAACACTGGTTCAGTGCCCTAGGTACTATTCAACTGGCTGTATCTGTGGGTATGTAATTTCTACTATAGTGTGTACCCGGTATGTATATCTGATAATGTGACTTGGTCAATTAGAAAGTACCCCTGATATGAGTTTGTATAACCATTAACCAACAACACTGACGTCAAGACACCACAATTATAAAATTGTATATTATATGCAGTGCACATATATGCTGGGGTATATACTGTATATATATAATATCTACACCATAATGGAAATAAATTTGTTTTGTGCCAAGATTAAAGTTTCATTTATTAGACTATTGTTACCACTTCTATTCTGTATTTAAGTCCATAACAACAAGTCTATAAAGCTGAAGCAGACAGGTACATGGAAACTTGATTACCAGGTAGTAAATAATGTGTGTGTGTGGGTGTATTGTGAAGATCTGTTCGCTAAATGCTTCAAGCTGTTTATTCACAAGCTTGTTGACAGTGTACCCAATGCTATTAGTCACCACTGTGATTAAAATATATGTTTTGATTGATTATGATTAATTGGTAGGTAATATTGCCTGTTGTTGTTGCTATAGCAGCAGACTCGGTAGTTCTCTGGTGAATGTCTGTCACATGACTTACCAGGAAGCCAGTCTGGTTACTGAAAGGAGCAGGAATCAACAGGTTGTGTGGCCACTTTGTGGGTCCACAATTGGTTACACATTTACCCCAATAGGTGATCTTGCTTCCCATTCCATAGACACCCGTTAGGATTAACCAATTGCATTCTTCTGAAAGAATAGAGACAACATGGCACAAATCTGGAATTCAACTGCCCATGTTTTGAAACAGCGACAGGTGTCCTCAAAATTCAGTTCTGCCTACTGGGTCTGAGAGCCCAGTGGCACTGCACCCCCTCCCCATCCTTCCACTCAGGCCTCAGGGTGATGATGATGATGTTTGTTGACAGGCAGGCACACTGCTAACCGACACATAGCCATGGCAGAGGTGAGTTGTCGTCACGAGGCTGACTCTTCCTGGGATGACCATGTCACAGATGTCATCACAAAGCGTGAGGTAGGGATAGTCTTTTATTCCTTCACTCAGGGCATGGAAATTGTTGAATACCATGGAGTTATTAATTACTGTTCTGACATAGTGAACCCTAAAAAAACATATTTCTGATTTTTCCTGTTCGCCTGCCTGTATCCTCAGCATGTTGAGGCTAGGCGCTTTCCGGACGAAGTTCCCTTAGCTAAAAATCAAGGCCTTGAAAGCCTGGAATTTTCTAAATGTCATAGAAATTATATTTTTTAAATAAAATGGTTCATATGCCCCATTGTAGTTCAGTTATACCCCTATGGAAACTGTGTGTGGTGAACCACCATGACATGTTATAATTGCTTAATTATTCGAACTCTGCCTTGTCAAACAGAGCAACCTTTGAAACCTCGCATGGGTAAAATAATGTGTTACCTGTGGGCTGTGGCTAGTTACTGGTCAGTGATTCAGTATTATATACTGTAATACCTGGTTGGATGTTGTTGTGTGCAGCCAGTGCAACTAGTCTGCGCGTGTTATGTTTGAACACCTGTGACAGTGACATATTCACATAACATGAATTACTTGATTGATTCTCACAAGAGAAGCACAGTTGGTACATAGGCATACTTGTGTTATGATTCATTGACCCATTTATGGCTACTCTGTATCGCCATGGTTGCAATGTTACTTATTTATGCACATTAATATCCAGGTAATACCTCCAGGTGTTGATTTGCTCTCATTGGCAATCAGCTGGCCTTTTCATATTTCACATCAAAGTACCTGTAACTGTAAATGATCTCACTAGGCTCGCTGACTGAGGCTGTGACATCTGTTTTTTTCTCATATTATGTTTTCATTGTGGTATCCAATTCATTTTCATGTGATTTATTAAAACAGCAACTGACATATTATCACTATGCTGATATCCATAATAGACAAATAGAGCATGGCTGTGGAAGGCACCTTTTTGTAGTGTGTCATGTGCATTAATTTTCATTACAGAATCTTACTAATTTGAACAAATAGAATGTTGGTTATTAAATAATTAAAGTCAAGTTGCTTTATATTTTGATACGTTTATTTGTAAATGGCAAGTTTTAATTGTGTTATACTTATAAGGGTACCCTCATATCACAATTAAATTCTTTGAATGGATGGATGATACAGTTTCTTGGTTATTAATGTTATATATATAAAATTTTATGTGCATAATTACCTCCCACAACATTCGTATGAGATTTGCATATTTCGACTGTAGGATGTTGTCCAAATATTCAGATTGCTTAAATAAATTCTTGGCAGTAACTGACATATCCACCACTTGACTGTATCATGCATTCAAAACATGGATTAAAAATGCGCATTCATTATGCTCTGCAAAGTCATCTTTATGTAATGTTCTCCATCATGTCATGCCTTGAATTTGATAAAATTGAGGGCAAAGCCTTTTGGGGCACTCTAAGTAAGGCACAGCCATTGTAGCTCTGTGAACTGTTATTTATTTTTCAAGTTTCTAATTGCCACTACCAGAGCCAAGTACTTATTGGTAAATAAGTGAACTTGAAAGTGGGAGCTGATTAACTGTTCTTTTGTTGATGTGGACAGCCCAAGACCGAGGAAGAGATTGTGGCTGACACTGTGCCAGCTGCGCGTCCACCCACAGATGTCTTTGACCACTCTGTCCTGATGGCATCCACTAATATCACATCACATGACATTGTCTATGAGCCACATGGTGGCCCTATCAACCTGCACATGAGGGGGGAAGCTGACCCATTTATTGGCGACAATCCAAGTAAGACTGGTTGTATTTGGCAGCTGTGTTATTGATAACAATTAATCCGTTCAAGATCATCCAACTAGATTAATTGATTGTATATTGTATGTGTGGTTGGTGGTGGTGGTGGTGGTGGTGGTGATGTGTGTGTGTGTGTGTGTGTGTGTGTGTGTGTGTGTGTGTGTATTTGGTTAACCATTATTCATTTGTTGAGACAATCCATAAAGAACCACTTGCATAAATAATGAGTGCACTAGGTTTATTTGGATATAGTTGGTTGAAGAAATGCATTAAGATGTCTGTCATCCTAGGTCACCATGTGGTTGTGTTGTGATGTAGGAGCTGACTTGAGTGATCCCGAGGTGGATGTGTGGCATTCTGCTGAGGAGGACATTGATGTCGTGTCTCTGGATGCTGCTGCCAGACAGACAGGTACAGTGGGCCAGAGTGCACTTAGCACTACTTACATCTCCTGTGTCACGCGGTGATTAGAGTGATTGTTAGATTCAGTTACCTGTGATAACATTTCATCTGCAGTGAAACAACAATTCAATAATGCGTTAAGTGATAAACACCAACACACTGAGTGGTTATATCAGTTAATAAATAATATTAATTAATACTTGTGGCATGTGGGTTTACATTCTGGTGCATTTCTTTCTTGTGTACTTGTAGAGTCTTCTCTGCCAAGAGAGCCAGCCTTCCTTTCATCAGACTTCCAGGACGGCTTCACGTCGCGGATGATGCTGCCCTCGTCAACGTCTGACCCCGAGTTGACTGCAGTGTTACCCCCGTCATCAAGCCCCCAGCCAGGCACAAGTTCCAACCATCAGGGCTTCACCGACAACCGCAGCTTTGACGCGCCATGGTTGTTCAGACAACCACCTTCATCAAACCATGGCAGGCAAAAATCAATGCTGTCTGCCCACCCCCGACAAGGCTGCCCACCACCGACATTATTTCACAATGCTATGTATCCACATCAAGGACAAGTCCCATTCCATCACCGCATGGCCCATGGCATTATGGGTACAGATGTATCGCAGTTACCACACACCACCTCACCAGAGCCAGCTGGTGTCATGAAGAAGCGCCGGTCTTCACACTTCAGCCCAGACTCGAATCGTCCAAAGAAGTCACCAGACTTGACCATATATCCTCGGTGCAGACGCGAACACGTGCGTCGTTCCGGTGCGTGTCGATACAGTCCACGACCCTTGACCTCCCAGCAGTATGTCAGTGAGCAAATCATCGCCGACAGCACAAATAGTTTCCTAACACAGTCGTGTCCTGTCGACCTCGGTTCGCCGTCAGCCAGTGACTCAGACACAAGCGACTGTGATTCCGACATCGACGTTATCAATCCTGGGTTGCTGTGTTCATCATCAACATGTCGGCCGGCGAGACCTGAACCATTTATGCCACTTGTCGGCGAAGAAGATCTGGACAATTATGCTAATTCGACAATGCCACCTGTTGGCATTGATGTGAACTTGGGTTTTCATTCAAATGTTCCGAATTTTGACAATGACAATAGTGGGCAGTTGGAGACATCGTCTATAGAACCGACGGTGTCACGACACAGTGACACCATTGCTGGGGAGAACATGTCAGTGCCACCACGACAGCATGTCATCATCGACAAGAATGATGACACCGACAGTGATGTCGAAGTTGTTGCAGTTGTCACTAGGTGAGAAATGAAATTTACTTACAGTAATATTCATAACACCATGATAACAATGGGTGTATGTCTACATCTATTGTAGCTAGTGATATACTGTTGATAATTAATTTAACTGATAGCTACCAATGATTTGATACTTCATTATTAATATTGTTATTATTAACAGTAACAACAGTTGACCAAACAAATCAGCATGGCTATTTGTCCTTCAGTAGTTACTGCTTCTAAGCACGCTTTCTTGACTTTATTTTATAATTTTATTTAACTATCAACCTAACATCACCAACATAATTATTGGATCAACTATTTTGAATTGGCGGCCACAAAGGCCACATTTCTTGAAACCACCCATGAAGTTATGAGTTTAGATTGTTCTCATAGTTGCATTACTACAGCAAAACTATTGAGGTACTGTGGTGCAAGGCAATATATATACCCGGGTATATGAAGCAGTCACAGCGTTGTTGATTTAATAACTCAGCTGTCACAGTACTTAACTCTAACTGTCTCCAGTAACATTTATGCAGCAGTATATGAGTTTGCACTTCAAGCAAATTCTTGTACTAACCAGTGTTTGTTCCATGTTTTAATGCAGAAAAATTAAATATCATTTTGGTGATTTCACATTTAGGATGCACATTCATTGAGATACTTTGTCATTCTTTGTAGAAGGAAAGGATCTCGACAGGCAAGGAGAGCATTCGGGCGGACTGCCACAGTTGTCGTTGATTTGACGGAGTCTGACAATGGTGCTATTATTTTCTAATTTATGTTTGACTTTATACTGATAATATAGCTAGATCTAAAAAAATAAACATTTTAGATATAGGAATTTAATCATTGTATGTATAGTGTTTTCTCCATGAGTAATATTCATGAATGTTTATCATATCAAATGGATGCTGACTGATGTGTCCAGTACATCACAGTTTACATTCAAAATTACATGCAAGACTTATATCCAGCATTGTAAGGTTAGCACGAAATTCTATTCATTTAAAAATATTCGAGCCCTTATCCGCTATTCGAAAATACGCAGCTATATAAACGCATATCACTCGAATATTTTTCTTCACGTCCAGGGTGATCTTTTACTTTCTGACCTAACTATGAAAATTACAACATACAACAGCCAAACTGCTCCTCATATGTGTTACAGACATATCCACACACTGGATTACAAAATATAATCACTAACATTACTGAAACAAATAAAATTCATAACAAACTTGACATCATTGCTGGCGGCTACACATAACTTTGTTATTACCGTAACATCAGTATTGTGTCTTTTATAAGCATTGTCGGGTTGAGATTTAAGTTTATGGTAAGTTTAGGATTAGTTCAAGTTAATTTAGTGATTGTTATGGTTACATTAGGGTTAGGATAAACCGGAATTTGTGAAAATAATTTATGTTCGTATTAAATGTTTCAGAGGACTTAGTCATGTCTCGGATGCCTGAGGTAGTGGGGCAGCAGGCCATGCCTGTGACGTCTCAGATGCCTGAGACAGTGGAACAGGCCCTTTCCATGGCTCTGGGCCAGGTCGCACCAGTCACTGAGGTACAAGAAATACAGCCACAGACAGTCACAGAATCATCGCAGTTGGCGCCAGCCTATGTCAGCAATGGTCCCGGCCCAGCGTTAGGGACAGGGTGCGAGAACGGAGGCTTTCTACATCCACCTCCAGCCCACATACGCAGTTATTATCCGGGACATCGCAGTCGAGTTAACATGGTACGTGTTTGTTGTCTGTGCATGCACAAACGTGTGCACTTGTATGTTTTTTTATACACCAGAAATATCACTTTATTGATAGATTTGTAGGTTAGCGTATACTAACACTTTACATGTGTATTATACAGTAATGGAGGCTTTCTCCATAAAGTATTTTATCGTAGTAGGAAGTCAGAACCTAGTCAAATTGTCATTGTTTAAAAATCTGATATGTTCGTAGTAGTTGACAATAATAATAAAATTGTGAATATGGTTAATTTCTTCAGAATAATTTTTGCTTTGAAATTCTTCAGATGGGGAAAGGATTATGATATGAAACTCACATCATGTCGCAAACACATAATGTGAATTTCACGATGTAGTGTCAAAACATGACAGTGCTCATTTGCATTAACTCTAGTCAGCAGATGAGGCAGTGAGATGACACCACCTGAAAATAACACTGCAACAATGTTTGCTGTAGATTATGTAACCGAGTAATTATTTTGTTTAAATATTCCTATATTTTATCTTCCCAAATCCTTTATTTACCATCAATGTTAAACCCAAATAGATGGCCTCACAGAATACTGTTGCATCAGACGGATCTGCTCATGTTGACTGACCTGTGTCTCACCCCACAGCCGACCCAACGCCCTGTGTCACCCCGGTTCATGCCGCCCCAGCTGCCCCCGCGGCTGGGGGCACGCAATGAGGAGCCCCCCTGTGCCTTCCATCGACGCCACTGCCAGCACTTTGGGGTGCAACCCTTGCAGCAGGAGCAGCACCCACAGTTTACCCCCAACCGACAGCCGCACCCCCCAGCCGCACACTACCAGTGCTTCAGTATGTACTCATTGTTATTATAACCAGCATTTCTAAAGGAATGTATCTCTGGGACCAGTCTGTTCATAGGCATGCACACACCTTATAAAATGTACATTGAATCATAAAAAGTAGGTATAAGACAATATGTAAATATCAAATTATATAGATTATATAATTATCATATTATATAGATTATATAATAAGTAATTACGATACATGGCATAGTTTCTTAAATATTAGGACAATTGTAAAACATCAGAATTGGTATATAATAATGAATTAAATAAATTAATTAATAAAATACGTACTCGTAGAAGTGTCATACCCAATAGTTCCAAAGTGGAAGTAAGCCAGTTTAAACAAGTTGATGAACAAGTAAGAGTGTCATATTTTCTGGCACACTGCCAATGGAGTATGGCTACAGCTAAATAAACACTTAATTTTTTTGTTTTGGAAGGGCACCGAAAACCCATCGCTATTTTTATAAAAACAAATGTATATATAAATTAAATAATTATTTGTAAACATGATTCTATATTTTTATATATGCAGTGTTTAATTTCATTTCATTTATGTAATCTTTGCTTGGCGGGTCACACATAAGAACATAGGTTTATAGTTGCCTGAATGACCACGATCTGTTCCCATCAGACCTGTGCAATCAGCCCCCACGCCTGCACCACCTGCACCAGGGCGCCGTTGGGCCGCAGCCTGCACCGGCGGTGCCCCTGCAGCCACCGCGAGCCCACCAGCACCACCACCACTTCCAGCCGGAGTCCCCGAGTGTCATGGAGCAGCAGTGTCGTATTCAACACGACATGATGGAGCAACACCGCCGAGCACAACAGAGAGTGCACCACATGCACCGCGGACTCGAGCTGGAGCGGCTCCACCACGAAGAGCGGCGCCGGCGCAGCGAGGCACTGGAACAGCGGCGGCGCAACCACGCGGTGCTGGAGCAACAACGCGGAGCATTTGCTGCCCACATGGAGGCGCCACCGTCACACACTCGCGTGTCGTTTGCGCCGATGCATGCCATGCCACATGACCAGCCGGTACCGGTGATGATGCCGCCTCACCATCACGGGTTCGTGCCGCCGGCATCGGACATGTACACACCGGGGCATAGCAGGTAAATGTTGCATGTTTGGTTCTGCTCGGGTTAGTGGTCTGGTTAATGTGGGTGTCATTACAGCTTCAGTTTTAAGAATAACTTGAATTGGGAACCTACAGAACTAATAAACCAGGTTACGTAACTTGGTATCGTGCTAGCAACCACCAGCGTCTCATTACGTCACATTCATTCATTATATCCAGCATTTGTTAGCACACAATGTAGATATGCCGTATTAATAAAAGTTTGAGTCTAAAAGAATTCAAAGATAAATTGAAAAAAAGAAATAAACAATGCGCATGCGTTACGAGCGCCGCAACGTCACAGGGCCGAGTTGTGTATTAGCGCCCCCTAGTGAGTATATAGGTTCTTCATTGACCAATCCAGTGCATGACCAGTTGCTTAGCAAAAACTTCATCCAGCAATCACAAAAATGTCTGCCTAATGATTTCACAAAAACAACTTTTTTAATTCAATAAATGAGATGGCACATCACAGTGTATTTTCAACAAATTAATTCGAAATATGATGATAAAAAGTGTATACGTATTATAACATGTGGTTCTGTGTTGACCATAGTGATGGAGTGAACACGAATGGGATGAATTGTAATGGCAACAACGGCCTGCCGATGGCGCAGCACCAGCATCTGCACCACCACCTGCACCACTACCACTGCGAGACGGCGCCGCGGGTCCACCCATTCAACATTGCACCAGGCATCAACATCAGTATTGGCGCGAGCTACATGGTACGTTGGACGAACACGCTTCTTTTATGCAGCAGATTTGTGTAATTAATTGACTTCTGTTGGTGCCTATAGAAGGGACCTTGACCCTTCTAGTAGGGATCACATCCATCTCGGTGCATCGTGAAGTTCTAGGCCACAACATATATGTATGACTTAAATATGATGTAACTATATAAAATATAGTAAAATATATTTATAAGCAGCTTGTTTTGTTGATTTATTCCCATTACAACTAGTTAATTCACTGATGAATGCTTCCACCTTGCTGTGGTTTCAGCCTGGGATGCCAGATATGTCTGGTGGATTTGCCCCAATCCACGTGGTGCCAGAGGGTATGCCCGTACACACAGTTGGGTTTGGGATGAGAGGAATCATGCTAAACCGACCTCCTACGTATGAGGTGAGTGCACGATGGTGTTGTATCGTCAGGAGCTGTATCTACTGTCCTGTCTGCTGCCTCAATCTCAGTGGACACTCACTTCATGTGGGGAGTGGTGATCATGCAGTAGAGCGCCAGACTGTCAATCAATGGGACGGTGGTTCAATCCGACCTGTCACCGTTTCGAAACTTAGGCAATTTTGTTTACCCCACATTTGCCTGTGTCCTTCAGAAGATACACTAAAAGCCAGTGATCCCTTCTTTCTGCTGTCTATGCCAGGGGAAGTAAAAAATCCCACACGGGGTAAATGTGTAACCTGTAGTGAACTCACTAATTCTAGAGAAGAACTCCTGCATTAGCCCATGTTTGGAGGAAACCACCTAAGAACTAAGAACATTGGTCATGTTACTCACATATCGACTGTCCTGTCTGACATCTTGGTGGACACTGCCTTCGTTCGACTTGTCTTTTAGTCACGTATCTACTGCTGTGCTGGTGTCTCCATCTTTGTAGTCACTCACACCATTCGACTTGTAGTCGTTCCAATCAAAGTAGCAGATCATGAATCCAGTTTGTCAATGTTCGAACCAGCCATGTGTGAATTTGTGATTTTCATTGTCGTGTCGTAATAACTTGAGATAAGAGAACTACTGTTGATTAAATATCAATGCCATGACCGTGTGTGTCTACAGGAGTTGTTGAACTTGGAGGACCGACTGGGGAATGTGGTGAGAGGGGCCAGTCAGTCCGTGATAGAACGCAACACCTTCCCACACCTCTACCAGAAGGTAAGTCACACTTGTCACTCCATCAGGAGTCCCACACTTAAGTTAATGCATCTCAATATATTAAGTAAACAATATCATCTCAGCTTAATCGTTTACAATTTGTATTCCTCCACATAGAATAAACCCTAACTTTTTTATCCAGTAAAAGGTGTTTTATTGAATTTGAAGTGCTTACATATTTTTGGTCAATGGTGTAATGACTGTTTTTAGCAAAATTATAGTGTACACTTTTTCTAGTAGTGTTTCTAATTTATTAATGCTATACAAACGGTGTCATGTGGACCTTTTTGGGTCTTGAATACATGTGCATGAAGTTATGCATAGCTTTGGCACTACAGTAAGTTAAAATGTTGAATTTGTACATAACAAACAACCACAAATTGAACACAAGCAATCTTTCTGCCAAACAACCTATTTTTGTTCTTGTCTTTTGCACTGACAGACTGACATTTGTCTTGTTCCACAGATTAAGAAAACCTGCAGTGAAATTGATAATGATGACAATCATCAAGAAAAATGTACAATATGTCTGTCGGAGTTTGAAGAGAATGAAGATGTACGGTAAGTTGTGACTTCACAGGCCTCACATAGTTTACCCCCTTTACAGGCCTCATTAGTTCAGCTGGTGTAATACATCAAACGTCCTTTCTTGCCATGTTGTTCTTCAAACAAATTCGGAAATGCCAAATAATTGCAGTGATACATTGCCAATTATCTGTGCCTGCATGTGACGGAGTTCCTCAAAATATTATTGGGTGTATAAACTGTATGTGTATGTATATGTATATATATATATATATATATATATATATATATATATATAATTTATATATATACTGGTTCTCAATTCTTTTTATTGACAAAAAGGCAAGGACACCTGAAAATGTCTATAAAGAACATAATTTGTCCACATTTGTTATTCACTGTAGAGTATAAAACTAAACAAATTATTTTAAATGCACTATTCACCCATCCACATCCAAGTTTTGTTGTTGATTATTTGAATTTTTATATTTACAAAACCCAAAATGAGGCACGATTCAAATGTACACTGGTAACAGTATTGTATATGTGTGGCCACAGTAAGTGATGACCGTTGTCCATTTGCAGCCGCCTGCCGTGCATGCACCTGTTCCACGTTGAGTGCGTTGACCAGTGGCTTGGACAGAACAAGCGATGTCCAATCTGTCGGGTGGACATCGAGGCTGCCACCAAAGGAGATCCTGCACAGGAGGTTTAGCACTGGTCAATCCTTGGAGGCCGCAAACTAGTCAGTCAGGTCAGTCTTTGCTTGACCAGTGCAGTTGGTACTGGTGTTACAGCATGCTGGTCACTGCAGAGTTAGCACTGGTCAGCAAAGAAGTGGTCATTCAAGGACTGACCTGCATAATGTGAGATAGGCAATGCGTGATTAGGTGTGGGAATTAGACCAGTCAACTAAGAAATTACTAAGTTAAGCATTAGTTGGATAAATCTGGTCTTTCTGACTGTCGCCCAGAGTAAAATATCATTTTGTAAATGTTCCCAAATGTACAGTTGCCCCGGGCCCTGGGTTGGCGTGTTATTTCATTAGACAGACATGCAGTGTTGTGAAACAGAAGGGTTGTAAGCTGCATTGGAGAAGTTGTAAAATGACAAAATGTGCTGCACTCTGCTGCTTAAAATCTGCTGAAAAGTGTACAGAAATTATATATCAGTGTGTTGTGAATTTGTTATGGTTAACTTGTTTCTAATGTGCACCTATTTCAGTTGCTTAAACATGACTAAGGCAGCTTATACTGAGTCGTGTGTGGTCAGAGGGTCTGCTCTAGACACATCACACATCATCTGTTAGTTGACGTGTTCAGGCCATCACCTGTTGAGCTTATTTATGCTTTATATATTTTTTAACGTTAAAATCACATGTGCATACACAAATATTTATTCAGTTATTGCATGGTTTGATTAATTATTACTATTTCAAAATTACAAACGTGGACTATCGGCAAAACAATCATTATCTTCATGCAGATTGTGCTCAAATGATGTCAATGTGCACCTTTTCATATAGGCATATTAAAGTATGAATTTGGTCATGGTCAGATGAGTACCTAGAGTAGTTATTTAAGATGACAACACATTTTACAAATGTTGGTTGTTTCGTGTAATCATGTCTGATATCTTGCTGCAAGACCAACCATCACCCAGAATATCCTGCTGTAGTTGATTATTCTCATATGTGTAAATCAACTTAGTTTTCCAAACAATTATGTTGTGATTAAATGTAATGCTATCATTTGAATAATCTTCTGTTAATATGGCCTGCTAAAATACAGTGGTAAATCTTTTTTGTGGCTCATATGCCTAATTTATAATTGAGTTATACACTTACAAATGAGACCAGTGTGAGCTTACCGGTAGTCTTGTTCTCATTGGTGATCTGTCTTTCACATCACAACGCAATGATAAATATTAAGGTAACAGAGTGCAGCGTCCACGAACACTTGACTGCATATTCATTGTATAAATTATACACAACAGCTCCACCAACACTGGTGTGAGTGGTGTCTAATCAGAAACTGCATACATTGTGTTGTCACTGTATCAAATCAACATCTGATAGTGCTTCAGTGAATTTAAATAAGTTTAGTCTGTGCTTCTTCCCTGGCATAACATGTATGGTGCTTTAGGAAGCTTGGTTAGATCCTGAAACATTTGAATTCCAGGCAGATGTGATGCATATTGCATATACAGACTACTATATTCACATATTGGCCAATTGATAAGTTTTTTTTTAAATCCTTTGCTAGATTGATGCAGTCATGTGTGCATGTGTATAAAGGTCGTCTGATCAACAAAAGTATTATCGCTGCATAAGTTATACAGCCTAGTAACAATGATATGAAATTATGTTCATGTTTGCTTACTTCAATTATGTACAATAAGTGCAGGGAAACATATTACAGACACCAGTGTGGTTTGTGAAACAGGTCAGTTTCTTAAATTTGCAAGTTAGGTAACCGCATTTCAGTATTTATTAATTGTGTCGACTAAGTATCGTTGCTCTTGGCCTTATGTTCAAGAACATGTTATGTAAGGATGCATTTGTTGGTGTAATGACGTGCTCAGTGTCTATGCTGATGTACTGATAGGAGTGCAGTTATGCTATATATTTGAGACTTTCTTGACATCATCGTTGTAGTATTATTCATAAAATAGCTATGCACAGCTCTGCTATGGTGAATCAGCTGTACTAATGATGACTATAATTATAATAAAAGTGAACTTTGGGTATGGAAAACATTTTGTCAGTTGGTTTTTCTATTGCATTGAACTGGCATCGTTCACACCATATATATTGCAATGTCAACGTGTCTGTTTCAGTCCGTACTATCCATATAGTAAAGGCATTGTCAAGAAATTTGCAGAGAAACAACATCAGTAATTGTTCTTTACAAAGTGACTTATTGCAGGACCGGGTTCAATGTAAACAAAGTGGAATACTTTTAACAGATTTAATGCAAAACTATATACAATTGTATACAACTAGATCATGACAATGTTATAGGTAGGATAAGATTGATACAGCTTATGTTAAAGGTAAATCAACTGTGAAAATGAGCATGGTAGGCTTATAACAGCACTTAATCAGCTTTAATGTATGACTACACAGCATAAAGAAGATTATGTAAATAATAGCAATAGCAACCAGGTTAATCAATTCTGAACACGTTCTTCAGGACACACCTAGGTAAAATACCACAAAATCCACTTGGTTGCATTGTTTATATCTGTGTAGGTCCCACGAGTGTCTTTTGAATGACACTGTCCATGTCCTACAAATCATTATAATATTTACAACATTCATCCACACAAGATGTTTAATGTGACTAGGGTGGCTTGACAAGATGCACAGTTACTGATTAGAGTATTATAATCATCTCAAATCTCTTCTCTCCGGATCATGGAATCGACTGACAAATGCAGTCCAGGATACCACCTCTCCTCTTGTGGCTGACGATGTCTTCATTGAAATAAACTCCTGCAGGTTGTTAGAACTATCTGAAAAAAGAATAAGCAGGAATGAACTATACACCCACTGCCATTACAAACAAGTGCATGTGTTATAATTTGTTCATAAATATAGTTGTGACAAATATATATATATATACAGCTGTATACATATATATATATATATATATATATTGCATCGATGGAAGCACAATGCAGATACACACACTTGCATATGCAGACACAGCAAATCTGCATCAGAACATTTCTACATGATACAGTTGCCATCACACAATGTTAGTTTAATCACAGAGGCAGTACAAAACTCTTTAGTACAGCCAACCTATTTAAAGTTCAACAAGTTTGTCTTAACATTTCCCACTCTCCCGTCTCCATTTCGAACATATTTGAATTTTGGTTATTATTGTGCTATTGAAAGTATCTTGTTATTTGGCAGTATATCCAGAGATTCATTAAATATATATATATATATATATATATATATATATTAGTAGCAAGAGTAAATATAATATGTTGTAACAACAGTAAGTAGTAACAAAAGTAAGTATAATATGTAGTAACATGAGTAAGTATAGTATGTAGTAACAAGAGTACCCTGGAGGTAAGCATAATTTGTATTAACTCGAGTAAGTATAATATATATAGTAACAAGAGGTGACTCACCTATTGTCTGTATGCATGGGTAGGGTGGTGGTGGCATCATCCAGTCAGTATTTTCCTTCACCATATGTTTTCTGTCTGAGGCGAAGTTTGCGATGAAAACATCAGCTCGAACAACACGGAAATATCTGTAAATTAATTTTCTTGAAAAGCTTATATAATAGCACCTGATAGAATCTACAATATTATATGATATTAAATTTTGAAAACAAAACAATGGATACAACAGGAATGTGAATTTTATAGTCAGTAACACTAAAACTAACAATCTCTTCCATAGGATATTCATATTAAAAATATTTACTATTTAACAAAATGTGTGCAATAAATTGTCTGAAACAGTTAGGTATTTACAATGTTAAATGTGTGAAACTGTTAAAAAAATCACTAGCACCATTATATGTTTTACACAACAAAACACTGACACTAAGTAAGCAAAGTTGGTTTATATTTATAATCACATTAATATTCATTGCAGACTTTTTTCTCAAAAATGTACATTCGTTTTTGTAGCTTTTCCAAGTGAGGCGAAAAAGTTGCGACTTTTAGATGCTACATTACATACAAAGGATGGGCATTTTTGCTAGTTGGATTAATGTAAGGTGAGCATCTGATTTTAAACCGGTCAACCTTAAGCTACACGTAACATCACACTAAAACAGCTTTTTTAACATAGCAAAGGGGTGACAAGGAACAAGACATCTTGTTTCTGCACATACTGTACCTTTGGAATTCTGGCTTCAGCAAATCATCTTGGGGCAAGGCTTCATTGACATATGTGTCAAAGGAACAGGGAAATGGCAGCTCACTGTCAAGGTCATAAACCAAGGTCACAGCCTCACCCTCATAAATCAAAATGACATGGTAGTCCTGGACAACAAAACAAATAACTGTAGATAAGAGATATGGTTAGTTATGTAAATATATTCCATAACTGATTCAGTCAATAATTAGTGTTCATAATTTGTGTGTGTGTGTGTGTGTGTGTGTGTGTGTGTGTGTGTGTGTGTGTGTGTGTGTGTGTGTGTGTGTGTGTGTGTGTGTGTGTGTGTGTGTGTGTGTGTGTGTGTGTGAATAGTTTAATAAACTGTGGTCAGTTTAAATACAAGTTATGTGCATCATTTTGCAATATAAAATAACAAATAAAATCCTTTTTGATTTTGAGCAGAATTGGTCAAACATAATGTCAATGTTTGTGGAATAATTTTAAGTAACAAATATTTGTATAATTAGCCTGTATGTGAATATTAAGTAAAATTTGTCAGAAGCAAGCTAAACAGAATAATTGATAATTTAGGATGTTTTTTAATGTGTTTATTAAATAGTTTTTAACCCATGGATTTACCAATTTGACACAAAAAGTACATACAAGTGTTCATTTGACACAAAAATAATGGATGATGGATGTGTGGAACATGTCCTCACCCAGAGTACTGGAACTTCAGGGTTTGTGCTGGCTTTCTGCTTCCAAATTGGTACCTGGAAATATTGCAACAATTATATATTCTACAGGGGCAATACTGAAACATGAGAGAAATGTTATGTCAAGTACAAACATAAAATATTCTATACTATGCTGCCATTAAAATAAGTTATGTATGAATGTATATATGAATTTATGTACTTATTCTCAAAAAATAAAACATTACAATTATAAGAAGTTGATTTATTTACCTTCTGTGCCCCCAAATGTCCAACCTGATCTTGATGATACTTAATTACATAACTCTGGAGTCTAGACCATCTATTGGAATTTAAATAATTTTTTTAATAGCTTTAATAGCCAATTAGCAAAATAATAGCAAAACTAAGTACCATCAGCCATAGGGAGAGTTTTGAGCAGGAGATGGACAGTGCTCTCGCCCAATGGGAGGAGAAGGAAAATTCAACACCAGACGAGGAATGGGCTGCTCTGCAGCAGGTCGTGTACAACACAGCCAAGACATATCTTGGCAAGCCAGACAGAAAAAACCAAGACTGGTTCGACCCCAATGACCAGGAGCTACAGATTCTTATGAGCAGAAGAGACCAAGTCCACCAGAGAGTGTTGCAAACCAGGAGCACTAGGTCCACTACTGCAGCTTACAAAGATGCCTGCAGACTGCTACAAAAACACACCCATGCACTGACGTCGGACTGGTGGGAAAGGAAGGCAGTGGAGCTGCAGAGAGCTGCTGACAGAAATGACATGAAGGGCTTCTACAGTGGACTGAAGGAAGTGTGGGGACCCAAGAAGAAGGGACCTGTTCAACTGAAATCAACAGATGGAATGGAGACCTTCTCTGACAGCAAGAGAGTTGTGGCAAGATGGAGTGAACACTTCCAGAAGCTACTCAACGTCCCTGGCGACATAGATCACGAAGCTCTGGGCAACATCCCGCAACGCATTACCAAGACAAGCCTCGATGAGATTCCAACTATGGATGAGATGGCTAGAGCAATCGCCGGCCTGAAAGATGGCAAAGCACCGGGAGGAGATGGAATTCCTGCAGAAGTATGGAAGCATGGAGGAGACAATCTGTTCAGCAGACTGCACCAAATAATCACCAATGCCTGGGAGATAGGTTCTGTACCGCAAGCATGGAAGGATGCCAGCATTTTAACCATCTACAAGAAAGGTGATCAAACAGACTGTGGGAACTACAGAGGAATCTCTCTTCTTTCCATAGCAGGCAAGATCTTTGCCAGGATCCTCCTCAACAGACTATCTACCCACATAACACCAGAGGTAGTTCCAGAGACACAATGTGGCTTCAGAGGTAACCGGAGCACTATAGATATAATATTTTGTCTCCAACAACTACAAGAAAAGTGCATTGAGCAGGACCGACCACTGTACATGGTATTTGTCGACTTCAGTAAGGCGTTCGATACAGTTGGGAGGACTGGACTATGGCAGCTACTGAAGAAGTATGGCTGCCCAGAGAAGTTCACAACAATGATCGAGGCACTACATACCGGAATGATGGCGAATGTTAGTGTTGGAGGGGAAGTCTCGGAATTGTTCAGGGTCACAAATGGGGTCAAGCAAGGTTGTGTACTGGCCCCCACACTCTTTTCCATCTTCCTATCAGCAATGCTCGACGATGCTTTCCGAGACATGGGGGATGGCGTCTACATACAGTCCAGACAGAGCGCTGACCTATTCAACATCGCACACTTCAGAGCGAAGACCAAGACTACTCGGATACTGATGAGAGAGCTGCTATTCACAGATGACAGTGCACTGGTTGCACACTCTGCTGAAGAGATGCAGAAAATAGTGGATGCTTTCTCCAATGCGTCAAAGAAGTTCGGCCTGAAGATTAACATCAAGAAGACCGAGGTGCTGTACCAACCCAACTCTACAAGAACCCGAGAGGAAGATATCATGGTTGATGGAAACAAGCTGAATTCTGTTCTGGAATTCACCTACCTCGGAAGCACTATATCAAGTGACGGATGCATTGACGATGAAATACAGAGGAGGATGGCCAAGGCTAGTGCATCTTTCGGCCGACTACGCCAGAGACTCTGGAACAACCACCATGTGTCCATGCGGGTTAAAGGCAAGATATACCGTGCAATCGTGCTGTCCACCCTCCTATATGGAGCCGAGGCCTGGACAGTGTACAGACGACTGGTGAAAAAGCTGCATGCCTTCATGATGCGACATCTGCGTTCGATCATGAGGATAACCTGGATGGACAAAGTGACAAACAAGGAAATACTCGAACGGACAGGGCTGCCATCTATGGAAGATCTTCTGATCAGAAAGAATCTCCGGTGGACTGGACACCTCATGAGGATGTCACCAGACAGGCTACCAAAGCAGGTTCTCTACTCCCAACTGTCTTCTGGTCACAGAAAGAGAGGGCGCCCTCGTCTCCAGTTCAAAGATACCATCAAGAGAAACCTGAAGCTGAGAGACATAAAGATCGTCTCATGGACATCACTCTCACAGCAGAGAGATAAATGGAGAGCAACAGTCAAGTGATGGAAGCAGTCTTTCTCGCTTCGCGACCGACAGCATGATGATGATGAATAGCCAATTTATTAGTTATTTTGATTAATGTTGTCAGATTATACATACTTGGAATAATTTTTTTCTATCCAACAATTCTTGTTTGCCCCTGGTTTTACATTCACCCAGCAGTGCCAGCTAATAGTAACAGCTAGGATTGTTGGATGATACGAATATTCCACCTACTGCCTGTTTGTCGTTTGATATGAACACAGCATAGCAGTGTTGTAGTTGGCTGGGGTTGTCACTCAGTTGAATATGTTCACACAGCTTCCACACATTCTCCTCACTGTAACACCGCAAGACATGCATGGATCATTGCCTGGCTGCATGTGTTTATTGCATCCAACTTTAGCATAATTCGGTACCTGGGTAACCTGGCTAGTGGCTACGCATCATAGGCGTGGCTGCGTCACACCACTGAGTCGGACAATATGTCACATTCAAGTTCCAGTCTACGCAGCGCTGCTGCACCCGTATGCAGCAGCCTATTTAACAAGATTTAACAAGATTGCCACTTAGAGAATCTACTCTAAATGATATGTGGACAAGGAAGCCCTTTGGCTTATCGAGAGTTCAACTTAAATATCTAAACGTACCCCACCCTTCTTAGGTATATGTCGATTTTATTTTAAAATATATAAACACTAATAGCACCTACACAATCAGCTGATAATTTGTTCCATTCATTTACTGTTCCTTGTGAAAATGAGAATTTTCTAATATATAGTCTACACTAGATATTAGAAAATTCTCATATACAGGTACAATTACGAACCTATACACGGACTACATTATGCAGTTAAGGACCAGTTAACACCCTGCATCACTCTTATATTTTATAGTAGTGAAACCACTGTAGGAATTAAGTTACTGCAGAGTTAGGGACTAGTTAGTTCTACCTTAGTTAAGTTAGGATCGATCGACCCTGCCACACTTTTATTACCCAACCCAAACTTCCAAAAGGGTATTTTTATTAATTGGTTGCATTAGCAAGACTAAGCCCTTACATAGTGTAAATAATAATATTGACTGGCTATTTGCAGAGCAGCTCTGCGAATAAGGTCACACTCACCATTATTCAGAGAGCAGTGACGTCACTGCTCTGTGAATTAAGAAACCATAGTTGCTATTATTCGCAGAGCTGGTAGGAAAGGGTGTGTATTAGATAATTAGAACTCAGTGCGTAAGTTTTACTAGCTGCTTACTAAATACAGTTGGTGTGTGTTAATAGAAGTTTAAAAAAAAAATACTATTCTGTCCTAACAATGACAAGGCGAGCGGCGCGGATGATGTCGTAAGTGGCGCTGGTAGTGTAGCACTCGGCTACTCACGGCAGTTATATTTTACTCTTTTGGCAATTGTAATATACTAACTTTTTTATATAATCTATTTCTTGACTACATTGATAAATAATATAAATTACAACAATGCCACGTACTTTGTTGTACTACTTATTATACTACTTATTATATTTATTTGTTATTATTGTTAGCTACTGAAGTTTTACTGTAGCCCCGTGTAGATTTTAATGTCTGAAAAGTTTATTATTATTATTAATAACATGCACGCATCGCAACACTTTCTTACCTGCACTCAGAATACCGGAAGTCTTTCGTAAATTCGCAGAGCAGTGCCAGTGACGCCACAGCTCTAGGCTAGCCTCTACAATACTGCCTTTTTTTTACTGGCACTGGTTCCCTAATTTGCAGAGCCGTGACGTCATTGCTCTGCGAATAGTGGCGAATGTAACCTTATTCGCAGAGCAGCTCTGCGAATAGTCTCGTCCATCACAAAACGTATAATAGTAATGTTTCAAGTTGGATAAGGGTCTATGCCTATGGCCAAGGCCGGCCTGCCTAATGCCATTTAGTAATGCATCTAATATCGCCCGCAAACTTGCACATATGTCTGTTCGTGTTATCATAGTTATAATACTTCGGGGACTATGCATTAAATACAGTGTACACATAAATCATGCACACGCTTCAATTCAATTAATTACCCACCAATAACTGTTCGTATAAACGCATTTTTCACGTTCTGGGAGAAATCCCTCATCAGCCATACTCTCGCACCATAATAAAACACTCATTTTCGTTGTCCCCAGTTCAGTTGATGAATACCTTATTAGGAGTATGTTTTATTTTAATTATAATGGAGAAAGTGATGATTTTAAAATGAAATAGTCTCCCTTTCAATATTCCTACTCCTTGAAGATTAGTGAGTGAAACGAGGGTGTAAGAAGTCTCAAGATGGAGCCACGAAAAAACATGCGATGTTTGGGAAATATAAAAGTAGAGCAGACGGTATTCTTCTTGTGTGACATGCAAGAAAAGTTCAAACCAGTGATAGCATACTTTAAGGAGATATTGGAAGTGGCCAAGAGATTGGTATGCAACTTAGTTGTTATATGCAATCTTAAAAATAAATGTGAAGCCTTTTCGTAGGAAAAAGCCTCGATTACCCAGGCTCCGTGGGGTGGCAGCACTTGAGCCTCACATACACCTGGGATATTAATTGCCAGTGTTGCCACCAGGGCGAGTTTACCCCAAAATAGGGTAGAGATTGGCTCCCAGGCCAACTATGAAATAAAACAATAATTAGGATATCCTTTTTATAATATACAATTAAAAGTATTCAACCTTATACAAATTCACACACAAATAAACAGAAGTGCAAATTTGCAGTTTTTTATGAAGCAGAATCATGGCAGGATAATTAATCCTCAGTTACCAAGGCTCCTTGAGGTAGCAGTAGTTTTTAGCCCCATACACGGATAACATTCAAAAGTCGGATTTATAAGTCACCCGACTGTCTTCTCGGCGAAGTTACGCAGCCAAGCAAGAGTGAGACTAATCCTGCATGTTTGGCCATCCTTTACTGTTTACCAAACATGCTGCACTAGTTTCCAAAATAGATATTTCCATAACTCAAGGCTCAAGCTCATACAGTAGAGTAGTAAATAAATGTATCTCCGCAGGCCAGGGGTCACTGCGGCTAATTACATCAGAACAAGGGTAGAGAAAACTTGTTCTGATGTAATCAGACTCTGTCCCGATATTCAACCACGTACAGTTGTTCAACACCAGTGTTTGTTATTCATTTCATATTGGTGTAATGTGATGACATGGACACTAGATGAGCATGATCCAATCAATTTACTTACAACTTATAATGTCTTAATGACTATAAATTATTATAATAATGTATTAATATAAGTCACCAACAAGCAATCACACATACTCGCATGCATTGTACACAGGTGTCATAATATACTACTAAATATTTGCTAAGGATCACACAATGTTTGTAATGGAACAATCTTGAAATGACAGCCATCCAGAGACTCATTGGAAGCATGAGATGCCGTTGCCAGGCTGTGATTGCATCACGTGGGTCACACACAAGCTACTGACAGTTGTTGTTGCTGGTAATTGAACTGATTGGGACATTTTCATGACTTGGAGTAACATTCTGAAACCTCCATTGTGGGGGGTCGGGGAACACCTCCATTTTTTGGGGGTCTGCTTCTTTGATGACAGAATTCACATTTGGTATATAGCAATGAAATTCAGGAAATAAACATGTCCTCAAATATATGCTGGTTTTAGTTTTTGTGTGATACACATGCCATAAAATATAATACCGCCCTAAATAGTGATCCCTAGCAAAATGTGAGTAGTATATCATTTCCACCTCTTACCTGATAGTGTTCATCCCTACTCTAAATGTGCTTTGACTCTCACTCATTAATGTCAATCTAAATCACACTAAGTCGTCCCACCACAACACATCACTGGCACGATGCCATATTCATTTAGTTCATAATTTCTATTGATGTTTCAGGTGACGGCTTCAAAGTATCTGGAAATACCTCTAGTTGTTACAGAGCAGGTAAGCACGTCTGTAATACTAACTCAATTTATATAATTAACATCGCAACACGATGTCATTCCAGGAGTTGCACAATTGTATTTACTAGCTAGTACGTGTATTTGAGAACCAACACTAATTTATAGTCATTAAGACATTATAAGATGTGAGTATGAAAATTAATTGGAACATGTTCATGTAGTGTCCATGTCATCACATGTGCAACCTGGACATGTGCTCGCAAATAAATTTGCCCAGTTTCCATCATTCTTTGACAAGTAGGTTAGATTCACGTAAGTAAATCACCCATAAAACTGCCTTTGTTTTGAATTAAACAAATTACCAGAACTTTGATAAATCAGAGACCATTGGTTCAATTCAAGGACATGTATCAAAATAAAAAGAAGTGAGCGAATCTTAACACATTGGTGTAAATACTGCTGCATAAATTATCATATTAACATACAAATTGATAAAAAAAAAGATAAACCTGATGTGTCCTCAAGTTTCAGTTTTATTTAAAGTCTATTTGGGCATGTGTTGCACTTGACAGTATCCCAAGGGCCTGGGCCGGACGGTGCCTGACCTGGAGGTTGGTCACGCAGCTGGACTCATCCACAAGACCAAGTTCAGCATGGTCGTCCCAGAGGTGGAGGAGTTGATGACTCGTCTCTGCAGCGGCAAGGTCAAACACGTCGTACTCTTTGGCATCGAGGTAAACCACTCTAAATGTTTCTTCTTCTCTTCTCTCAGATACTGGATGGTGCCCTTTGCAGGGCGTTTAAAGTCCAACGAGAATTTGTGAGTCCACTACAGGTTACACATTTACCTCCTGTGTGGGATCTTTTACTTTCCCATAGACACCAGATAGAAGGGACCACCGGCTTTTAGTGTCTCTTCCGAAAGATACAGGAAAATGTGGGGGTGAACAAAATTGCCTAAATTTCGAAACGGTGGTAGGTGGGATTGACCCACCGTCCCCTCGATGGACAGTCCAGCGCTCTACCACGCAACCGCTGCTCCCAACAGTGGTTCACACAGTGACCATGTTTCTTGTCTAATATTGCAAATTATCTTTGATGAATCAGTCATTACTCCATTACTGCTATGAAGATATCTGCATGGTTGTATTATCAAAATCAGACAAATATATTGATGAATGATCATAATCTATTTTATTTGTAGAATGTAATGTATCAAGTGTTGGGATTTTGTGCTTTGAACATGACCATGACATTATGTTTGTTGTAGGCTCACGTGTGTGTCCAGCAGACAGTGACCATGTGTTTGTTGTAGGCTCACGTGTGTGTCCAGCAGACAGTGATTGACCTCTTAGAGAGGGGCTATGAGGTCCATGTCGTGGCTGATGCCACGTCCTCTCGCAACCACACAGACAGGATGTTTGCCTTCGAGGTATGATCTGTCATAGTTTGCTCTGTTCATCACTGAAGGTGAATGTCTGTTAAAATCAACCGGTCTCACATAATACTGCCTAATAATTCTGCCTATATACATTTATGTATTGTGTTGTTGGCTTCCTTCTGTCTTGAAAGACAATTGGTTGTGTGCCCATAGTCTATAAGGCCAGGTTGCTGCAGCATCTGCTGTGACTGTACAGTCCGATCCTTGAGCCACAGACTATGTTACAGTTGCTGCATTTGAAGGTCTTCGCATCTGGATCTGCGGTTGTTTCTGCCGTCTGCTTCTTACATTCCTTTTTCTCCTCCCACTGTTCCCGTCTCCTTCTGTCACTCGTGCGGATGCATGTCGTCATAGCAGTCCTCCAATTACTGTGGTCTGTGGCTTGGGTTTCCCAGTTTGCTGGGTTGATGCTGCCTGTCTTCATGTCACATTTGCAAACGTCTTTGAACCAAAGGACAGGCCTTCCTGTAGGCCTGGTGCCAGTATTTGGTGTATTCGGGGTTGCGTTTTGACGTCATGAATAAATTAAACGCACGTGGCGGTTTGTTTGTAGGGCAGAAAGCGGCTGCTGCAGCAGGCGCTCACATGTAAACAGGGCGGTGTGTCGTTGTCCACAAGTTCATACCCGGTGGTCATGCCCATGAAAATGCAATTTTTCACTTGTTATACTTTATCAGAAAATGTAGATGGCCTGTCAGTGTGGATACTTCCCAGATGCCGGAATATTGGGGCAGATAAGCATAACTCCATAAGGGTCATTGCGTGAAGTCGTTTGTGTCAGCTATAATATAGGCAGCAATCCTTCGTATGCATTGCATGGATGCCCAAAGTCAAAGAGCACACCAGGATTTATTGCATCGTTTCTGCACATGTTTGTAAATTAGTGTTGTTATGTACAGTATATTTACACCACAACACATCCATATACATAGTGATTTTAGTTTATTGTTTTGCTATGATAATGCAGTCATAATAGTGTTTTGATAATATAACTATAGGCTTTCATTATTCTGATAAATAATCCCTTTGCAAAAAAAAACTATTGATTTTTTATACAATAGTTTATAGGATGTTTGCATTTAGTTTTCCATAGAATTATATAGACTAGTCTATAGGATTTTTACTATAGAAAACCATAGGATATTGCCTATAGAAAATAATATTCTATAGAAAACCATAGGATATTTCGTAGTTTTCTATGGAATACTTCCTACAGGAAATATCCTACAGAACATTTCCTATAGAATTGTTAAAAGAAAGTCTTTAAAAAACTATAGAAAATAGTATATTGACTGTCTATTGACGTTTAATTCTTCACATTGTCATGAACCAGAATACGTATCGGACATGTTGATTCATATAAACCATGCATGATTAAAATCACAGAATGATCTAACACCTATCAGGACTTTGTGACTTTCGCCTTCAGTACAAAAACAGGGCTCTGTGATAATAATAATATTTATTATTTATAAAGCACAATAACCAGCATGCTCAAAGTGTTGTATAATAACATATCAAATTACTCATTATGTGTTATAAAATAATAATAATAAGAAGAAGAAATATAACCGTCAAAATTATGTTCAGATAAATAAGTATACACATTAAATTAATCATATTAAAACTGTTAATAATTTATTAAACATAGTAAATAAGTAAAGTCGATGACTAGAAAAACCTAAAACTAATTATTACATTATATACATGTGAAACACATACTAAACATTCGCACAAATAAATAAATACCGACAAAAACAATACATAATTTTTATGTATAAATATACGGCAAGATAACATATTTAGATCAATGTCTAGAAATGTTATGGGATATTAATTTTAAAATGTCAGCAGTAACATGTACGATAAATCACACACCACACGCAGGCATGATACAACAGTCTGCACATGTGCTGCGAGATACTGTGCGTACGAATCGTGACTTCTGAATGACTTCGGGGCTTTTGCAGTGTACATACCCGGAGTGTTTATGAACTATGTGTAAATGCAGCCATAATCTACAGAGGGCCACTTTGACACATCATCTACCCATTCCGTCCTGTCAATCATCAATGTCATAGCACTGTCAAGCCTCCAAGGACCAAGCTGTACGGGTCTGGGACATTTATCCCGATAATGACAGTTTCTGCGCTATAGCGATTCAACGACACACTGTCAAGATGGTTTATTTGGTCAGCCAAGTGTGCCATTACCACAGAGTTAGATCATTAATCATTCCCCTATAGACTAGAGTGATAAGCTGGCCCGCTGCACTGAAGCCGCTGTGGACCGCAGGCGATAATTCACTAGCACGGCAGAAAGTGCCTGTACTCACTGGCAGGATATATAGAATAGAACTGTTGAGCAACGCAATAAATGTTAAAAAAGTCTGCTAAGACGAAATTTTTAACTTGGATGTGTGTCATTGTGCCCCTAGCCCTAGGCCATATAAGACAGCTCATGATTAATTTCTTGTGTAGACCAGCAGGGCCAGCTGTTGAATGTTTTGAGTTGGTTCACTGTGTTGGGGTAGGGATATAAATATTGGTCACTGTGGTTCCTCGGCTATGTGAATAATGATTCAGTGGGATGGGTTGTAGCCTCCAGCTTATATAGTCATTAGGGGAAGGGTTGTGACCTGGAAATGAGTTTAACCTGAGGTCAATATCCCAGATGGCTACCCTGTCTCTGGCCAGTTCGGTGGTTGACACCGATGTGAACAACGTTAATCCATTTGGGGACATGCTGGCTACAACAGTCATTGTGAACTAGCAAGTATGGTTATTTCCTGTGTAGCGTACAACTGTACCAACCGACAGAAAACAGGATCCAGAGTCTCTTTCCACATGTGAGAATCTCAGTTATACAATATATAGCTTAGGTTATAGTCTGCGAACATATTTATGTTCCACTGCCATTAATTTAGGAAATGAATAGTTTTAAGACATTACAGTCATATGAAAATTGATCAACAATAATACATGTTGGATGAATTATGTACCAAACCAATTTTTAATAATATTACAGTGCATAGTCGTAGTGCGAGTGACATATTTTATATTAATCTAATAGCCTAATTATAATATGGTACTATTTTATGACTACTAATTATTGATAATGGGTATTGCCTTCTGCAGATTCCCAGATGAAAAGAAAAGACCTGAATGCCGAGCAAAGTGAAACTGTGGTCATTTTAAGGAAATCTGTTACCATGACATCCCTGCTGTTTTGTTGTAGTTTGTCTAATTTTATTTATTTATTGTTATTACTATTGAACCTATCTTAATATTACTACTTTTCTACCTTTTCTACTACTGTTGTTGTTAGTAATGTTGGCAGCTCAGTTTTGTTGTTGTTTTCCCTATTCTCTCATCCACTTTGCATGGTCTGTTTTTTAATCTGTAAAATTGTAATTAATTATATAGGTGTGGGTGTTCTCTCCAATGTCTTTGGAGGACGGACTTCAGTTGGTTGATTTTTAAATGACTTTTTGGTCAAACACCACAACAATTGTGGATCTGGTAGAACAACAAATTAAATAGTACTAAGCTGAACTCACCCCTCACACAGCGAGACACTGTGTACTAAGTATAAGCCTGTTGATTTGTTTCATACTGGCATATCAGAGAGGCAACTGTTTGAACACATTGCACACAATTAAACAACACTGGCTAACTGATATCAGTAAATAAATAACGTGATAATTATGTAGAAAACTTGGTGCAGTCCTATGTATATACAGGCACTGCAGTGGCTTTCTGCCGTGCTGTAGCCTGGCTGTTACTAGCCGTGTTGACTTCGAAGTATCATGTGTCAACTGATAGGGGCCAAGCCATCTTGTTCTAGTGGCGGCTTCTATTTATATCTATGGCCATTACTCACATATGTCCATGCACAAAAAGGACTAATTAATAACGGTTATAACAGCCACAAAACGAACGAGTAACCAACATAACACAGCACTCCCCGGCTTAGCGCCGCTACTGTTTATGGCTTTCTGCCCTACGCGACCGTGCACATGCGCGACCAACTTCGCTTTGTTGCCAAACACAGCAACCCCAAATTGTGTACTTAAGTATTATTATGTACACAGTTCAGCTTATTTTCATCATTTAATGGTGGTGTATCCAGGCTCTGCTTCTCACCCAATTGCCTTTTCCACCTGGAACAGTTCTGAGCATCCTATTGGTCGATACATGTCAGACTGCAAACACAGAATTCTGCCAGGTGTTCCTTGGCCTGCCTACAGATTGTGTTAACACATTTCTCTGTTTAGCGGTGATATTTTGTATTTTGATACGTTGGTATCTGCACTAGAAAATGCACAGAGAATACCCAGATTAAATGACTTGTATTTTGCAGACCTAAATAGCATTGTTCAGAGATGATCGCTCGTGGTGTACCTTGTTGCAGCGATTCCGCCAGGCTGGAGCGATTGTGACGACAGCGGAGGCCTTGCTCCTACAGTTGGTGGGAGACAAGCAGCATCCACAGTTCAAACCCATCCAGTCCCTCATCATGGCCAAGGCACCTGACTCGGGGCTCGTTCCCACGCCAGAGGATAGAGAGCAAAACTGACAGCTCCATGTGATCAGTTTGAAGTTTTAAAAAATGTGTAGAAACGTGTGGTGTTTGATTTTCGATTTTAGGTGATTTTCAATTCTGGGATTCAACCCAACTGATGTAAGTTTATTTCCCACCATATACAGTGACACGTAATCGTACAATGTAACGGTTTAGGGAACAGTTAAACTAATGCAAACATATTGTGACCATTAATCGTATTAGTAATTAATGTATTTACAAAATGGCATATATGAGCTAGTCATCGTGCAAGAATAAAGATTTCACTGTAACATTTTGTCAACTAATGCTTCAATTTCACTGCTTAAAAATACAAAAGACACTTTATATACAAAACATGCTTTAATGTACCCAAAATACACAACTGTATCTGGGATATTGAATGCAGTGAATCCTATAGCACTAGGAATTTTAAATGCTGTTTATTATTATTTAATGAAAGAAACGGCATAAAAAAACATAATATAATGTACACAAAACACGCAATTGCACCTGGTATATTGAACGCAGTAATCCTATAGCACTAGTCATTTTAAATGCTGTTTAAATGACAAATTATTATTCAATGAATGATGCACCAGACATCATAAGATAAACTGTCCTTTGAGATCTCTGTCCCATACTTGGTGGTGTCAACATGTCAGTTTTTACCCGATGAACCAAAGCCACCTTCTCCTCGGTCTGTGTCATCCAGGCTCTGAAAAATAAAATAATAATTTATGGTAGCAGTAAATGGAGTTGTATAACTGTAATGATGAATATCATTGTCAGTATTTTAAATGCATTTCTTATAAACAAAATTTAACAAAGTGATACTTGACTAAAACTTCCACCATCTCCCATCTGTAAAGTATACAACTTTATCATCAAACACAATCAACACAATATGTAAAACTTTCTATAGTAAAGTAATAAACAGAAACAATTATTAATCTGGAATATATTATTATGGAAGATTTTGCTATTTTTGCAAGAAATTCACAAACTGCTCCAAAGTAAGCAAATTTCTGTACAAATTATTATTAATCTGAATAGTTACCACTTACCAATGTCTGCTAACAATTCTATATTAGGCATTATATTTCCTTTGTGAAGAAGTACAAAACAGAAGAAATTTGACTAAACATCTCGTTCAACTCACCTCCAGTTCCTGGAGCTGTGGGAGATAAATTCGCTCAAGGATCAGCTGAGCTATCCGGTCACCTTTTTGCACTGCAAGAAATTCACCATGGCAACTGAAACTGCAGTCATTTAAGTCAACTTGATTTCTAAACTCTCAATGATCCAAATTAATGATGTTGTTACCACAACAAATAATGATGTTCCCATGCAAGACATTATAATTAGAAAGTCGTTCATTAATTAAAATATGGAATTCAGAACTATAAAACAGAAGCATCTATACCTAAAACAATTTTGCCATGATAAAAACAGTTATACTGCATTAATATATCTTATTTATAACTGGAATAATTTGTTACAAAACATGATCCACATAATAACATACTTTGGTGTACACCACAAGAAGCCACTCATTTTAACACAACCGCACTTTGCTCCTGGAGGACACATCGCAAAAAGGGGAATACTTCATGTATCCAGCCACTATTTAGTTTGGAGGAGACTGGGCACCTTTCCTGTGTTTGAATCCACCAATGGCCACATCTCAGAACATTGCGAGCTGCAACATTATACCGCGACATGCTGATAACGTAAGCGATCACTTGCCCCTCTGCCTACAGACCAGAGTTCTCAGCGAACAGTGTCAACCCACGGTGTTATCAACTGATGTCCCGCACAGTGTCACATGCAGATGGGACAACCTAGAGTGTACCAACACGTATCGCGATATCCTTCACAGCAAGCTATCGACTGCATATTCTGACATATGATACTAATGATTACAGGGGCTCGTCGATTCCTATGTTGTGCAACTAAACGATGCTATGCACGACGCTGTGACAGAAGCAGGGTGCAAACAGAAACACTGCAACAAACCCAAACCATATTGGTGCCCTGAACTCAGCCACCTACGAGACCGTAAATGGTTCTGGTGGCGACTTTGGAATGACAATGATAGACCTCATGCCGGGGCAGTGTATGAAACGTACAAATATATCAAAAAGGTGTTCCGACGTAGAATTCGGCAGTGCGTAGATCGCTCAGTGAACAATAAATACCAGAAACTTAATGTTATGTTAAAGAACAGGAAACTGTCTGCATTCTGGAATGTAATCAAACAGCGAAGAATTACAAAAGTTAAATCATCTCTATGTGCCACAGATTTTGGTGAATTGTATGGTGATGTTATGCAAGCCTTACCAGAATGTACTGTTGAACAAACCCATGACAATTGACAAATATATGGTAGAGCAATATTATAGTGATAATTGTTAGTTGATGGGCACACATGAGGTAAATCAGGATCAAGTCGCCGTGCTTATATCCAAACTTAGTAAAAATAAATCACTGGGACTCGATGGTATAACTGCTGAACATCTTATTTATGGCAAATCATCGTTACTGTGTTCACTGCTTGCATCACTGTACACTATTATACCATCCAGGGCATGCATACCTACCTTATTCACCGCTGGTTTAATTGTTCCCATACTAAAGAAATCTACACTTAACGCGAACATTGCAAAGAATTATCGGCCAATTACTCTAAGCTCTATACATACTAAGATGGTAGAAGCACTGATCTTACCAGATACCGATTTATCTGACACTCGGTTTGGATTTCGCGAGAACCGAGGTACAGCATTTGCATGCAACTTACTAAATGATATTACATCTTATTTTAAATCGCAAAACAGCCCTGTGTTCGTAGCCGCCCTTGATGCAGAAAAATGTTTTGACTCTATATGTCACGTGTCACTGTTTCTCAAGTTAATTCATGTTTTACCTGTACATGAGTGGTTACTATTGTATAACTAGTATAATAAGCTGAATGCTGTAGTCAAGTGGAACGGTTCATATAGTAAACCGTTTGATGTAACACGTGGTACACGACAAGGAAGCGTTCTCTCGCCGTATCTGTTTAACATTTTTATTAATCAACTTTTATTAGACTTGAATAACTGTGTTGCAGGCGTCAGAATAGGTGATACACTGTACAATTCTATGGCTTACGCCGACGATATTACCTGATTCTCAACAAATGTTCAAGATCTACAGAACCTAATTGATGTATGTGAGTAATATAGTAAAAGTGGAAATCCAAATTTGGGGTTGAAAAATGTAAATGCATGATTGTTGGAAAGTGTCCGTTATACCAAGACCCAAAGTGGAGGCTTGGTGACAAATGTCTATGTAATGAAGAATCGCTTAATATACTTGGTAACGTGTTTAATCGGGGTGGTAACAATGCCAGCCATGTCACCAACAGACTAACAAAATGCAGACAGTCATTTTATGGGCTTGGTAATGCCGGTATGTTATAATACCCAGGAGCCACTCCTGATGTTCAAGCGTATCTTTATACATGTATATGTCAACCAACGTTAACATACGGTTTAGAGTGTATGGGCAGCAGCGCCATCCAAATGCGTCGACTTGAATCTGCACAGGGTAAATTAATTAAACAAAGTCTTGGATTAAGCAAAGTATCCCACAACACAACCTTACTTAAAGCACTAAATATTAAAAAGATCGAAGATATTGTAAATAGAAATATTTTATCCTTGTATAATAGAATATTTAAAGTGGAAAGTCCAGCACGTCGACTGATGCAGCACTTACTGTCTCGTTTTATATGTTATGGTGAAACGGTACCTGGAACCCTGTTGGATAGAGTAGTATCTATGGGCGAGTCACCCAGTAAACGAGCCTTTAATTATCAACATGTACCCGAAAGTAGTGCGACAAATGATGATCTTGTTGACTCGATAAGACACCTTTTATTTACTGATAATTTTACCACGCCATATTCACATGAACATCTTTTAGTTCATCTCTTAACCACTGCACTCTAATATATTACGTGTTTCTTTATTTTAACTGATATTCACAATATACCCTGAATTTTATATATTATACCATGCCACTGTATGTGTTGTTGCTATTTATTTTATTTTATCAGGTTTTTATTCTCCACCGTGTGTCTTTTATACGTGATTGCACGCATGAATATGTATGTAATGGTTCTTCTCCGGCAACGGAGGCTGAATAAATAAATAATAATAGGGTATCCATAGGACTGAAACAGTATGCCTAACTACCTTTGAATTCTTCCGTTCCAAAGTTGAACAAAATCACGCCAACATTTCCTCGATAATCCTGGTCGATGACACCAGCTGCAAAAAAATAGTGACACTCGTAAAAACAGTTGGGTATTTTACCATTAAAATCACTACGATAACTACATAGTGCCAAGTGTTTATTATTTATAAGGAAATTTATTCTGAAAAATATACAATTCAGTAATAACAATATTTATCCTCATACCATTCTTATCCCAATTACCCTTCAGACTGTGATGTGTCAAAATCCAGTCCAATGTAACCACATAATGTTGTATAGTGTGGTGACATTATCTAGCAAAATTTAGAAAACATTAGAAACAATGTTTAAACGCACGAACCCCATGTGTTAATTTAATGATTTTAAAAGAAAACTGCTGAGGTCTAATTCCGTCTAAACTGTTTTTGTCACCTCAGAAAACATTCATTATATTTTAATAGCCTAGCAGGGAGTTTTGAATCAAATGACCACTTAATGAATGTAGAAGCATAATTACTATACAAAAATGTGTATACATATACAATTATCCATGTACTCACCTCCTACATCTATGAAATGTTTATGCGCCAAACCCGACCGGGGAGCTGCAACATTCAGCAGAATATAAAAATTAAAATAAATGATTCTGTATTATGCAATAATTTAAGACTTGCTGTTTTTCCACAAAAAGTTTGTGCATTACTGAATAAAACCATTTTATTTGATCTATTTTACTTGTTAGGGAATTGTTTCAGATTCTTGCAGACAATTTTTAAATGGTTTACATGGCTGGTTCAAAGGCTTCCTTCGGCAACTAACTGTAACTAGTAGGAACTGAAACAGTATATTCACACGTTAGCATTTGCATGACATACTGACCTATCCGCCCGTAACAGCCGTCAGGAAGTGCGATCTGGAGGTCTGTTTTTGCCAATATCTTGCCTTTGGGTTCAATCACGTAATCATATGCACTGAAACAATATCATATTAAATTAGTTACATCTGTTAACTGGAATTATTAGTAAGGTAAAACAAATATATGCCCAGACATGGTTTGAAACATTACTGTGGTTACGCAAGAGATATTTGGTGTGAGATGAGTCTGATGGATCAATGACGGAAGAGGAATTCAACAACAGTTGTATGAGGTGCGGAATAGTTTTATCTGAGTCTGGTGTCACTCTGGTCACGGCTGATCAATATCAGTTTCGACAGGCAGAAATTTGAGCTGAAGGAGACTGTCATGTCCTCTGACATATGGTCACCAGGAAAAAGTAGGGCCACGGGCAGGTCAGCCTTAAACGTGTTATGTGTGGCCTAAATTTGGAGTACGATTGAAGCCAACCCTTTTCCTCACCCCCAGGGCGTCCCTAGCAGTGGTAGCTAGACAGTGCTAACAAGTTCGGTTAAATATGCCAAAGCCAAGGCTTGCATGCACGTGGGAATGTGCACACATCTACCAGGACATTTTGGATGTTCAATGTGATCCTGCTAAAGGCCTGAGCGGGGGGGGGGGGGCGCAACAACAGCAAGCGACAGCTTAATTAATACATATAGTGAGACAGCTTAATATATATATATGAATAAAAATTATTTCATTTTGTAACCTGATGTGGATGGGTGGGTATATATTATATATATAATATGCTTTTTATAAGATATGTTAGCAGCTATATCTTAACACTATTCTAAACTACAACCCTGAGTAGGTACATCAGAATCTGCTAGATGGCGTATTGAAATCTCGCTGTCATTTCTGTTCCAAAAGTTGTTACCGAGATATCTTCCCGTGTTTGATGTTTTCTTTACTTGCGCGAAATAAACACATAACACTTACTAGCTAGTCTACGAAAGGTGGTAGCTAGTCTAGTACGATATATTAGCTTTAAAATTATATTTGTAGCATTATTGTGCGTGCTTGGCCAGCGCCACAGTTCGATGGGGAACTTTGCCACCCTTTGGGGTTCTGTGTGTATATTACCAACAGCCTACACCGCATCATGCCTGCCACTCGCCGGCAGCACAGTCATCAGTGATGGCGTCAGTAGGCGCTTCCCAGCATTAATTATTGTTATTGTTCACATGTCTTTCTAGATCACATAACTTTTTATTTCACCCCAATATCTTCAGTAGAAGTAATTATATTACCATTTTCTTGTGACCAGCTTCCTGGTCACAAGAAATGGACAGAATTCAATACCAAAAATCGCCCTTTTTCTTAGCACAAAAAGGGAAATTACGTCAGAAATAATAAAGATATCAAAAAAATTCCCAAAGTGTCATAAACCGCATACCAAACTCTATCTTGTGGTATAATTTGAATGAGAATGGAGGTATTTGAATTTTGTTCTGATGTACCTACCCTAACCAACCATAAACAATGCGATCTTTTATATTTTCGTAATGATATGTAATATTTGTTGTATATTAGTAAAGCATATTATGATTATCCATTATATACTCAAAGCACTTTAGAAAACAATAAAATAAAGCTAATAATACCAAACATTATAATCAAAACAATACATGTATGGACACACGCACGCACGCACGCACGCACGCGCACATGCACACGCACACACACACATAAATTGAGGTGCATGCCTAATTATCCAAGCTATGCCAAAGTATTACATGCAAAACAAATATGCTATCAATAACGCCACGAGGTCGCTGGCCCTTCCAGTTGCAAGCTTCTGTGTTCTGCCGGCTAACCTGTAGAGATCGTAACCCGCTGCCTGTGTTGATCCTTTCGTTGGCGTGAAAGCAACGTCAGTAAGTTTCGAAAATTTCAAAACCACTGGCTTTTCTACGTCAGCCAGACGTGGAGCTTTCGTAACTGGACAATCTTGGGTCTCTCCGGCAGTCGGCATTTTCTGTGTTGTCAGTGTTCTGCCCAATGTTGTCAATGAAAGCGCTTTTCCCGCCACAATCAAAATTTGGCGCCCATATCCCACAAGGCACGGTGAAGGGATCATTTCTGCACTGAATGTGTTCAAGATTACAAGTGTCACTCACCTGAAACCACGCAATACAATGAGTCATATTTTAGGTTCGCAGGTATATAGACAAATTTAGCATTTAAATAATCTAAGTATAATGAAAACCGGATAAAAATATATACAAAAAGACATCAATAGAGAACTGCAACATCAGAAAATATATCTTGAGACGGTCTCAATGCTCAGTTTTGGGCAACTATTGACCGGTCTTGAGGTAAGATCTTTAAGGTAAGATAACTGCGTATTTTTGTATAATATAATTTAAATAGAAAACAACTAACATTATTAGTTGTTTTCTATTTAAGGCATGCGCATGTCTGGAACCAAAATAATATTGTTATTGCGATAAGCTTGTTTTAATGCGCACGGGGAAATCGGTTTTGTTGTTGTTGCAAATCTGTAATATATATATATATATATATATATATATATATATATATATATATATATATATATATATATATATATATATATATATATATTATTTCTAATAAATCAATTATTATAATAGCTTAAATTATTTTTAAAAAGTTGCCACTCGATTGTGTAATGTCTAGCTTAGATAATTTGCTCCAAAACAACCCAAACTTGAGCTAACGCAGGATGATCATGTTAGGTGTTATTTGTTCTGCCTTAGCAAGGAGAGCCCTTCAAATTTTCAATACACATGCGTTCACTCTGAATAATGTCTTCTCCCCCAGTATGATACTCCCCCCGTTCTATATTTAGATCGGTGATCCCGTACTTCCTGTGGTAAAATGCCGTTTGTAGCGATATGTGGCTTCCCTTCAAGTGGCAAAAGTACACGAGCAAAGGAATTAGAATCATATTTATGCAAAGAGAAAGGAGTAAATAGTCGAATTATAGCTGACTGTGATTTTGGTTTGGACAAGAATGTTATCTATGCGGGTAAATCAGTGTTTAATCAACTTATTACCATTATGTCATTCCGTAAAAGAGTATAGATTGAGTGTCGAAAGCTATAAGCCCAGCGTAAACTGCTAACCACATGCGATGATACTGAATTATTTACGCCATAGTTGCCTCTGTCTCATGGCAATATATACCACTTGATGATGCTGACGATTATTTGACTGTAGATTCCATCAAAGAGAAGGAACTGAGAGGTAATCTGAAATCATCCGTCCAGCGGTATGTGTTACGCGAAATATTTTACGTCGTATTGTTTCGTGGTTATTGTGTACTGTCGGTATTATTATTGTTTATTCCATTCATATTATGATTAAGCCTAATCATTGTTAATTTACATATTTTTAATAATTATATAACAATTTATGTAAAATTTATCAAATTGGCTGCCGAACTAAATTTAGTGAGCCAATTATTTCAGTAGCCAAGTGTTCGTTGAAAGTACATTGCGCATGCATGTGTCAAAGATTTTCTTTACTCAAATCCGACAAAGTCACAAACCCAAAGGCAAATAAGTTCGTAATTATAGCGTTAACAAAAAACTTTGATTAAAACATCGTCGTTCGACAAGGCTTGGTGTGTATAAATGCACATAATTTATGAAAATAATAATTTGACAAAACTGGAATTGGCAATAAAAATTGTCGCTGAAGATATTGAAGTAGTGTTCTTTTTTCAGGACACTTACTAAAGAAGATGTGGTCATTTTGGATTCATTAAATTACATAAAAGGTAAGGCCGTTGTAAAGACAAGCCTTGTGAAGGCGTCCGTAGCATGCAAGCCCGGTTAGCTCAGTCGGTAGAGCATGGGACTCTTATCAGCTAACCAACACAGGCTCGAGTAATCCCAGGGTCGTGGGTTCGAGCCCCACATCGGGCGCTCTTTTTGGTTTTTTTACTGTTTTTGATTCGTACAAATGCTAGTTTTTAACCATTATTCTGTTAAGTGGGTCAATTGTTACTAAATGTTGCCACAATATAAAATTCGAATGTGTTTATTCTATTTATGTATATAATTTTTTATTATTTGCATTAAATATTGATAAAGCCAAACAGTTGCTAATAAAAAATTACTTATGTGCCATATTTATTACTAATGTCAGTCATTTATTTTTTGGGGAAGCAACAGAATATTGATGTATGGTTTAAAATTATTTGAGTTAGTATTTACATTCTGGAACCTTTCACACATACATTAAACAAATCTTTTAATATTGGCTATTACAAAAACTCCACATGTTTGTGTTGATCTACAGGTTGTCGCTATGAGCTGTATTGTGTCACCAAGTCCTGTCAAACACCACAGTGCATTGTAAGTCATATTGTTTCTAAACATCAAATATAAACTACCAGTATGTAAAATTGTCTGTCTGTAGATTTTAAGCTCTTTGAAATGTTGAATGTAAAATGCACCAACTATTTCGATAACTAGCAAAGCAATCTGGTTTTGCATGGTGAAAAAGACACTTTTATCTACAAATTAAATCTTAATCTCAAATGTAACACACTAGAATGTGTCCCTCCCTCCAAGCATTTGCTCTGACTTCTGACCTGCATTTTATGTGAAAATTCTTGGCATTGTGATTGTTGGTTATTAACTTACTCTGAGTTGCTGCTTTAAGGGCATTAGTGGAAGAGTTTCAACTACTTCAAAGTCTACGTAAGATAACTTATGTTTTACTGAGAAACACTGCGATTTTATGACTAAAGTGTGTTGTTACATGTTTCTGTTCAGGTCTATTGTGGAACCAGTGCTGAGCAGGCTAGAGGATGGAATAAAGAGAGAAAGAATGAAGACCGATACTCGGAAGATATGTAAGACAATAAAGACACAATTTATTACTTTGCTCTGGTTATACCAGGTAGAAACAAAGTTCTGCCATCACATTGTGTTTTAGCAGTCTACTTTCCATCCAAGTGGTACCACAAACGTATTTCTTACCTCAGTATTGGATCTCCTCCAAATGTTTTTAAGTGTCACGTTTTTTCATGTAGATTCCCCTGCTCGGTTGGTCTTTTGTATTGTATTATCGTAATATCTTTTCGAAGTGTATATCCTATCCATAGCCATTTTTAGGATATATTTAAGGCATTAGACAATTTTAGAGCAGACGGGACCAGAAATCTAATCAAATGTGTGTGGTTTATTTCAACAGTTTTGATGCACTCGTGATGAGGTTTGAAGCGCCTGATTCAAGAAACAGATGGGACCGGCCACTGTTTGTATTGCAATCAGATGACCCGTTGCCATGCCAACAGATCTATGAGGCACTCTTCCACTCGAAAGCTCCACCGCCAAATCTGTCAACATTGTCTGTAGGTGCTCAGAACATGTCACATGCAACTTTCTTTCGTAATAGTACATTTTTATAACTAAATTATTTGCTGACTGACCATATGTAATTTATATATCACAATGTGCCACTTTGTTGATGCGGACATGGTTATTGAACCAGACTGGACTACAGTATGTACTGTATGTACTGTATCACGTCTGTATGTACTGTATGTAGGAAAATAGAAATATGTAAACCTGCTAAATAATACTATAAACATAGTATCTGAGTTTGCTGTGGTTTACACTTGGTTATGAATACTATTAGTGAAATATCTAAAACTGTCAAATCCTCATTGATTTGAATAGATAATATTTTTTTAATAACACCATGTCATAATAGTTGCAGAAATAGTGACATTAGCCACATGAAGGAGTAACCATCACCTTTGATACATACAATTAAAATGTCTGCTTTCAGCAACCCATTTCATCTACCAATTTTCTCCATGAGCTGGATCAGATCACACAGAAAACTGTCAATGTAAGTCGGCCTCTTTGATTTGTAAATGCTCAACAATTCAACACCAAGTATTAACTGTAATGCTCTTTGTAACACGCTTGGCTTGGAGTTTGTAGAAGAAATTTTGTTGTGATTACATAATAATATTATATTGTATTTAAAACTGTCTCAATCGAATCAATATTGAGTAGTGAAAACTAAAGCTTAATACTATAACACTAATGCATCATTTTTTTTTTAAATTAACACACACACACACACACACATATATATAATGTTTCTGATTTAATGATGATAATAATTCTAACTAAAGAGTTGCTGCCTATGTTGGACATTTCAGTTAATCATGGAGGCCCAGAAGACGTATGTACCGGGAGACTCGCTGTTTGTCCCTGGAGCCACGGACAAGGTATCTGTCAGTTAGGTCAAATGTTTGTTTCAAGATGATACCTGTTTTTAATTAAATTTACTTGATACCTAAAAAAACTTGCCTGCTTATCAGGAACTTTTGGTAACATGTTTTCATGACTGATTGTCTTCATAGAGGGAAAAGAGAGATAGAAGGGGGAGGGAGAGATGGTGAATAACAGTTAAGGTAACTTCTGAAAATCATGCTGGTCAATGTTACCTGTTTACTTACTGAAAATAATTATTATAAATCTTAAATCAATTACTCTTTCAGTTAATCAATATTTTATATATGAGACCATATGATATTCTATTATTTAATGCCAAATAAGTACTATTTGATGACGAATGTAATATGAACGTGTAAATACCAGTGGAGTACAAACACCACATTTTTCTTTCTGAAGTATAATATATTGTACCCCATATACTATTCCCAAATGTTCAGCCAAGTTCCTATGCAATGTTATGCTTGTATCCACCAGGTGGAGCTGGGGAGGCCACTCACCCTGGCGGAGTTGCAGCGAATGAGACGCCAGTTCATCAGCTACACGAAGACGCACCCAGTGGATGACACGACGAAACTAACGAACATTTTTGTGCAATTCTTGAACAACAGTTTCCGTTGACGGAAAGACGTGAATTTTATCTTCCACGAATAAAATATCTAAGGCAGTTCACTTGACAGTAATCGTCAATTTTAATTGTATATATAAAGCTATACTGTGGTCTGCTGATAAATTCTAGCGTGTTGATACATTGATACCTACTAGTACTATCTTACTCTGCTGTGTGGAGGCTGTGACCACCGACCAAACACAAGGATAGTGCTAAATGCACGTGTCTGAGAAAGATTATGACGGCTAATGTTACGTTTTATTTCGTTTCTAGTCCACTAATTACAATGACATTGTCGTCACAGCATTGCAGTTATTGTTAAATCTCATCCAGTTAATTTGAGCCCGTTGTGACATCTCAACCCAATACAACACACCTATATTTCATGATGTCTGCCAGACGCGTGTCTCGTGGCAAAATAACATTTTGACTTACTGACAACGTCTGCATGTACACCTCCTATGTGTGCAATAAATGTGTTTACTTTGCGTGCGTTTAAAGTAACTGCTGATATGATTTACACCGCCAAACACTCCTCACATTGCATCAATATTTTGTGACAATAACTTATGTTTAATTGTTACAATTCAACAATATTACAGTAAATATTTTACAATGTGAATGAATTTATGTTAGTCCAAAAAGAAAAACTAATCACACAGTTGTGTGCTAGGTATTATTTTGTAAAAGGAAATTGTTTGAGCCGATGTCAAACCAGTTGTTTTCAACGACAAACCAACGCCTTTACAGGTTGGCACTGAGCGCAGACCAACCGATTTCAAACAGGTTTATCGAATTATACAATCGATTGTCTGCACAAGGAACGAACGCGGTGTAGAATAATAACAATGCAATATCGGACCGACTACTTTATATACATACATATCATATAATCTGTGTATTACTCGCAGTATCCTGCATGATCTCGCGATTGATTACTGCTTGTCGTAAGGTTCCGCTAAATCTTGTGTCTACACGTATTGTGTGCCGTAGACATCAATATAATTACTATTGTATGTCAGACGACACTTATTTGGTGGTGTCAGTTTGGGCCATAGTTAGTGTTGTGCGGAGGTGACTGCAACTCGCTATACGATGACGTCATTTCCGCATTGAGCGTGGTCTTCTTGGACGAGTAGGTCTGAGCTGTTCTTAGCCAACGCTGCTTGTGACAAGATTGCTTGCGTGCGCCGACACATTTAAATGCTGTATTAGTTCGGTCCTGACATCGCTGTAGTTCACTAACAGAAACAGTCCACAACTGTTTATCGTTGTCGCGATAGCCATCGGAAATGTTAGTACCACTTCGTAGACAGCCGCGTTCAACTCGTGTAGACGTCATATCCGATGTCGTTGTTCGTGGCACCGGGATCCGACTGGCGCCGATTATTCGTTCGGACGGTACAGAACGTGTTCTTGACGACATGTTAGACCGTTTAGCCGTTAATTTGTGCATCTGGTTTTCCAGCGTCTTTGTATCGACTTCATTGAGCAGTATTCTCGCAGCGAAATCATACGTCTTGCGGCTGCAATCTGCGGGTCTGTGTCTCGATGACGTCATTTTACGCGTCTCGCCCACACACTTCTCGCGCTTCGCTTCTCGAGACATCCGGGTCTTGTCGGGGACGCCCCCCTTGGGACAATATGGCGACGACAGACAGTCTGAATGAATCCGAGTGTGTCGAGCTACGCACGGGGTGTGTGTATCCAACCGGAAGTCGGTTACTCTGGTGGTAGTGGTGCTACTTTTGGTCAGTCCAGTGGCGCCACCTGTCGGAAGTACGGTGGCGCCGCCATCCGGCGAATCTATCGCTCGCTGAAGGGACTCGCGTTGGCCGCGGAAGGTCGGGTGCGCGCGCAGATCTTCCATCAGCATCGAGAAGGCCCCGTGCATGCTCGACTTTCCGCCAGGTGACGCTGTAAATTTTTTGGGTGACGCCGCCTCGTGCGACGCCAACTTATGCACGCTGCTGCCGCCTGGTGGACGCGCCGTGCACGTCGCCGTACACGAACCGGTCGCTTCCGCTGCGTGTTTGAACATCGGGTGATTGCGCATGTCGAGAAAGAGGCGAGAGACGGTGTCTCTGCTGTTGACCGTGTCGTGCCATGGTGTCACGGCAGCGTCTACCATCGATGTGGTGTCTCGGGGTTTGCAGTTCCGGAAGCCATGATAATGTGAAGGCGAACCCGCACTTTGGTTCCCCGCTGGACCGGAAGTGAGGCCGCAACCACCACTGTCTGGTGTCGTCTCATCGGCTGATTTGTTTGCGGCTAAGCGCATAAATATGGGGTGCGCACGCATGCAAGCCATCACTTTATCATAACACTCGTGGACATTCTGTGTTCCCTGGTCTTGACTAGTTACCGATTTGCAGTTGTATTGAAGACAACAGTTGTCGTTACCCATCAGATCTGTGTCCTCCGGGGTCATCGTGTCGTCTGCCATCCCAGCGGCCGTACAAGGCTCCCCAAACCCTGCGGTATGTAGAGTCGGCAATGGGTGATTGCAGGCGGTTCTTATGTAGACAATCATCGACAAGACGTAATCGACTTCGACCCTATCGTTCACCCGGAAGTATTTTTCAGTGTGGATCAAAGAATTATGGATGCCGGTTTTTATGTTGAACGATAACGTTCATGAATATATCTCGATATAAACAGTATAGTGCATGTATAAACCGCTTACTTGAAAATGAAAGTAGCTGCGACAAAAGTAGTCGATAATTCACCGGTAATCTTCCGCAGCAAACGACAATGACGTATCGTATTACGTCACGCTTTTCGCGTAATGTTATCATATTTTTAATATATTTGACGCTCATCATGTTAGTGTAATATGTGTAAGAAAACCTGTTTTTATATTTTCAAAGATAGTTTGATTACGCCTATTTCACAATGGTGCGATATTATGCCAATTATGGAAATATTTGCGATGTTCCTGTTTGTAAAACACTTGAGAATAAAAAGTAGGCCTAAACAAATTCGAAGCATCCAATGTGATGTTGTAATAAAGGCGTCAGACAAGCTTCCTGAAAGTGGCCAACAATGACAGTTTATACTCAACTATTCCGCAATAGTCGTTCCAACGCGCCATTGCAGAATTAACTTGGGACATTTCCGGAAATGACGCAACCAACATAATCGGCGGGATATCCCGTGACTACAGTAATGGTAGGTTGCTGACAACGACGACACTGAAGTGGATGTGATTCTTAGGCGCGCACTGCTCCTGTCGTGTTGGCACGACACCACACCGAGGCGAGTGCATGTGGCAGGACACGGCCGCTGCCGTCAGATGACGACGGACGGACGGCAACAATCGCCGGAGAAGCGCACCGGAACTGGCGGGAGTGCTGTTGGTAGCGCCGAGTTTCGATGCCGAAATCGTACATGACTACTGTCGTTAGCGGCGCGGCCACGTCTCGCTTGCCGGTGTGGTCGACTAAAGACGAGGTTCCGATATCCGACGTGACGTTGTTCGGCGGTGGCGGCTTCGTAGGAGTTGGACATCGTGCCGGTCCGTGCAACGCCGGCTCCCACGTCAACGGGAGGAACGCAACACCGACAGGCTGCGTCATCAACGTCCTGCCCCCGCCCAGCTGCGGACAGACGACTCCGTCGTCCGGCGACATCGAACTTACTAGGAGCGCAACTCTGTCGGTCGGCTTCGGAGCCGTGCTCGCGCGAAAGTACCACCAACTGATCGACTGGATGTCCGACATGGTCTCGTCGGAACTGACGTCATCTTGCGACTCGGATGCGTCCGACGTTCGCGGACGCGTTGACGAGTTCCTGGCCAGCGACCCGGACGTGAGCAACAGTTGTCCGGTGGTGAAATCACCCGAGAGCTTCCCGAAGCCGGTGCCCGCGAGCGGCGGGTCCGTCACGGTCTGCGGCACGGCGGATCTGCCTCTCGCCCGCTGTGGCCAGGCCACCGACGCCTCCGCCGAGTACGGCCGGCGTGCCGCTTCCGTCGCGGCGCTGACGGGCCGAGAAGCCAGCGCCTCTCCTAAGCGTCGGGCGGGTCGTGTGTGCAGCTCGTGCAACCACCGCAATAGAACCAACTCGGCCTACTGCAGCGACTGCGGCTCGTCGTGCGGAGAGGACGAGGCTGGCCCCGGGGGTCGGATCGGCGGTGGTGACTGCAGCCCGAAGAGTCACGACCACCGGCAGAACGGCGAGAGGAGAGGCGAACAACGGAAGTACAAAATCCGTCCGTGGACGGGGATATCGCGGTCTCTCTCCCGTCTGTGGGACTACATCAAGGAGGAGGTCCTCGCGTCGTCGTCGTCATCGGGGATGGACTCCGACGACACCGACAGTGGCGCCACCGACGGGATGCACCCGCCGACGAGACGTACTTCCGCCAGGAGGCGCCGTGGCTCATCGTCGATGTCGAGGTCCCCGGCCCGCCGCGACCACTCCTCCCCCTACCGGCACAACTCGCCTCACCACCGCGTCACCCGCCAGGCGTCCAGTCGACGTCACCGCAGTGGGTCTAGGTGTGTATCTTTATGAACTACGGAAGAATCGCGAATGTTTGACCATCGTTTTTCTCATTCATTAAACTTAGCCTACGTAAGACAGGACGTTACACGTGTGATTCCAGAACCAACACAATCCTTATAGCAGCAGTTGACTGCACGATATATATTGACTGCCGACATTTTCGTTTTTTTAGAGGTCTTCCGTAATCTTGTGAATCACCTGGTCTCCCGTTTCAGAAAAGATGCAAATTTCCCTGATTTTCGCGCCATATCATCACATCTGTTTTCCAAAGCCCACTCATCCAGCACTAAAATAAACGGTTGTACGTTAATCATGTAGATCAGGAAATGATCATTCCCACTCCTCGGAATACATATGACACCCGCACGGATACACACACTCCCTGAACTAAACACATTATAATGAAAATATTATGTGTGACGCTACATATTTACAGACATGCCACATGATACGGATTACTCGTATCCGATACGGATTTTGGCCGTTTTTTAAGTGATACGGCCGTACTCCATTTTGATACGGATTTTAGCTAAATTTACGGATACATTATTTTTAACCACATTATGTCCTTGTAGGTGTCACAAAACTACAGCACAATGGAATAATCGTTTACTGTTAGTGACTAAGTAATTCGATTCGAAACGAACGAACTAAACCACCGATTAGTTTATTGTAGCGCATAATAGATGGCGCGCTGGTAAATTTGTTCTGAAAACTGCGGCAGGTGGCTCAATGGGTGTGGCAGGCGCGTGACGATTATGAAAAGGCTTCAAAAGCAGTACAGGAAATGGAGCTCGACGCGGCGAAACCGCCTATATTTCTGATTTCAAGATCTTAACGCTTGCCAGTGAAACTTCGATATACGCGCGAACTGCTGAGATAAATTGTTATTATTTGATGACACTGTCTGTTTTGCGGTATGCAGTTTAAACGTGCTGAAGTGAACTAAAATGTCGGTAATATTCCAGTTAACTGGCCTAAATTATTAGGGCCTTTTTAAAACGGGTTTACCACGTTTTTTCGATGTGTATGTGTTTGGAATGTCATTCTCCATCATACCCGCTAAAACGAGGTCGGATATCATTTTTTTAAATTGTGTTTTATATCAATTTAATGTCGTCGAGACGACGAAAATAAGCCGATGTCACTGGGCGTGAGCAATACATAACGCTCCCCAGACGTATCACGACGCAAAGCCGACGTATTGCGATTTGCGAATGTGTCCCCAAAACTAAGGTTACATCATTAACTTTTTATTCTATATAATGCAGATATATTTGTCTTAAGCATAAATTTGATCAAATATGGCTAATTGTTTTTTCGACTTCGCAATGCACACGCTAGACATCCTTTGACAAAGCCGGGGTTTGAGACCCCGATGTGTCTAGGCTGCGCTAGTTTAATTGATCGCACCTTGTGACATCGGCTTGTTTCCGTAGACTCGACGGCATTACATTGATCAAAAACACAATTAAAAATATATATATCTGACTTCGATAGCGAAGATAATTATGAATACAGGGTGTACTGTCACCATTCTTCTTCGCCTCAGGCCACTTAACTGGAATATTACCGACATGATAGCGGGAGTGGTGCAGAATGACATTCCAAACACACAAACATGCGTTTTGAAAAGGCCTTAATAACTTAGACCAGTTAACTAGAAGATTTGATTAGTGATACGGATTGATACGGATTCTTACAGAATTTTAGGTCAAAAATACGGATTGCCATCCCAAAAATGTGGCATGTCTATTTATACCGTATGAGTGAAACTATATATTTTATATTATTGCAAGAGAAGCCAGATTCTCCTGCCCAACTTTGCAATGATGTCCCTTTAGAGATTATGCCCATTTTCAGTTGGACAGAATGCAACCAAATTACAACCTGTTCAGAATTGCTTAGATGTGACTAGGTCTCCACGTTTTAGTAGTTTTATGGCGCTTTTAAAGTCTCTGCATTGACTTCTTGTCCGATATCGTTTCACCTTCAAGATTTGTACTATTACGTACCAGGCACATTCTTGTAAGCAACCATCGCATTTACATTAATTGATTATTCCTGTAACAGCTTCGATCATTTAATCTTGATTTACTTTTTCTCAATATCAATATTGGGACAAAGGCTTTTTATAGCTGCATCTACTCTATCTCTGAGCTTCGTTTCCAAGGATTTAGGTATAATAGAAGTTATTGTATTATTACAAGTATTAACATGCATGCTGGGACGACTCTCGCTGTTGCTGTGCTCTCCTACAAATGAAGGACGGAGAGGGCGCAGCCCGGGAAGAGAACGCCGAGTGGCAGACGCGATATTCTCGTTCCGACTGAGTGCCGAGGCTCGAGAGAGACGGAGAGAGAGTCGAGCCCGGACTACAGGAGCTCGAGGCCGACCGAGGCGAGAGCGAGGCGAGGCAGTCAGCACAAAGTACCGCAGCTCGAGGTGGCTATCAACTTGTGTAGTATTAACATGTGTGCTTCGTTCATTAATGCAAACACATATTTTTTCCGAGTGAATCTAAACTCTAATATAAACGGTTCTGAGAGAGAGAGAGAGAGAGAGAGAGAGAGAGAGAGAGAGAGACAGAGAGACAGAGAGACAGAGAGACAGAGAGACAGGGAATGTGTGTGTGTGTGTGTGTGTGTGTGTGCGTGCGTGCGTGCGTGCGTGCGTGCGTGCGTGCGTGCGTGCTAGTGTGTGTGCGTACGTGTGTGTATGTGCGTGTGTGCGTGCGTCCGTGCGTGCGTGAATACACGCATGTGTGTGTGGGCATGAATGCGTGTGTGTGCGTGTCTCAGTCTGTCCTATTTTAATTATGATGCATTTTGAAAATATAAACAAATTGACAAAATCAGAGTCGAAACCTCTGGCTTCGTTTTGTCCAAACGGCTTCCATTAAAAAGGCCTAGAAACAGTGAAACGTTGCCGTAGGTCCACCGAAAGCGACACGACGCAAACGCTACCGAGATCACGGCCCATGTGCCGAAGCACTACGTACTGCGGGCTAAGATCACCAACGGCAAGTTGACGTCGGCACATAGCCACCGTGAGGGGAGGCGGCCATGTTGTGGCTGTCCGGAAACACCGCGGTGAGCATGCCGTGGTCGCGCTTACATTTTCCCGGTCGTTATAATCTTTCCGATTGACGTTTCTGCGCAAGCGCGATAAATGCAAAATCACCAATTTGCAGAGAAACAACAAAGTATTTTTTTGTATAAATGCCATGGGCTGTTCGTTAACTCTCCTGTGATGAATACTGTGAAGAGTTGCTTAAAATGTCGTTCAATACAATAACATATTACATTTGTTTAAATCACTGGTGCGGATTATGGCGCAATGCAGTCACGTGATTTATGCTTGCTATCAAAACATGCCTCAAAACTTGTTTGCGTCGTGTTAATTTGCGACAAATAACTTTGCTGACAGGTTATATACATCCAAACGAACAACCCGTAATATGTATATCATAAATGCATTGTTCTTTCGCTGCACATTTTTGATTTTACATTTATCGCGCATGCGCAGAAATCAATCGAAACGTTTATAACGCCGGAAAAATGTCAGCGCTACACCGGCCCGCCTTACGAATTACTGGAGGATACACACATTAAACGTTGTGTACTGGTATTTGTATTACTGCATATAATATTGTATGCTAAGACTAATAAATATGTTGAAGATATACTGCCTGCAGATGTTTCGGGTAGAGGAGCAGACAGCCTCGCTTTAAAGGATTACTTCCGGTATCATCAGAAAGTAGCAACATCAGCAACAATTCCTTTACGCTTGACACATCGTTTTCAGAAAAAGGTTGCAGAAATATTGGTATTGCTGCATGTTGACTCAAAACGCAATAACATTTATAGTATTGCATGTAAAATAGATCAAAGCAACATATAATAGTTTAATCTGTTTTTCTCGTATTAAAAAAATCAAACGACCTCATGAGTTAACATTTACAAATGTGCTTTTATGCTCGGATAATAAATAAGATCCAAGTTTCGTCGTCTGAATAACACCCATAGACCCCTGTGACATTAATTCAACTAAGCCCTACACTATGACGTGTTTCCGGTTCAGCGACAAGTCACGTGAAGACCGACACGACGAGGTGTGGGATTCGCTGAAGGACATCTACTCGGACAGCAAGTCGTGCCGGTCAATGGTCTCGCTGCCCGCCGCGTCACGCAGCGATAAACAGCGGGGTGACCGGAAGGGGTACAAGCACAGAAAAAGGGCCGACAACAACGGAACGTTCGGCCCCCACTCCAGCAGTCCTGAGCTCCAGTCGCGAGGTGCGAGGCGGGGCGGGAAGCACCGCCCGACGGCCACTGTCCACACGTCGGTGTCCGGCCACGAGTTCCGGTCGGTGGTCAACGAGACACCGGACAGCTGGGAGCGCCACAGCTTCGGGGTGGACAGCGGCAACGACACGACGGTCTTCGGGGTGGACACGACACGAGAAGCGTCGTGCATTTCGTGCTCGCTGACGTCCGAGGCGAGCGACGACCACACCGGAAGTGACGCAACGACAGTCGACGAGTGTCTCCCGTACGGTATCGTCAACAGATCACGTTCTGTCCAGCCGGTGAGCAGAAGGTCATCCAGTCGCAAGCCGAAGAAGGGACGAAACGACAAAGCAGTAACGATTGACTGGAGGGTTCCGACGACGGACGCCTGTACGGAGACTCCCGGTTATGAGCTGGCGGCCTACCGGGCCATCATCCGTCGCTTCGTGTCGACGGGCGCCGTCGGCAATCTCGACCACCTGTTGGACGATGCCAACCACACGATGGCGCGCGCCGCCGTCAGCATCAACGGACTCGGCGGCCGCGTGAAGGAACTACAGCCGAGTCGGCCGTCGAAACGAGAGAAGCAGGAGCAGCAACAGAAACAAGAGCAGGAGCAGGAAGAAAAAGAGCAAGAACAGGAGCACGACACCTGCGCGGAATCGACCGCTGACAACAACTCCGACATCTCAAGAAGGACCCCTAGCGGCGTATCGCTGGACACACAGGACACACTGACCGAGAAGGAAGACTCGCAAATGGAGGTCTTCCGGAAAATGTACGAAGACATCCGCCGGAAGGTGCACGCGATGGACGAAGCCGTGGCGAATGGTGACGACGTGGCAGAAGAGCCGGACATTGCCGCTGGTGGACTGGCCACGGCCCCAGCGTCCACGGTGCGTCTCCGGCGGACTCCCGCGGAGCCCGTTGGCGTAGAGACCCCAGCGAACCGCGCGTCAGAAAGAATAAACTCTTTCGTTTCCCCACTTCCGGCGCCAGTTAAATCCGCTGCGGACGGTGAATCAGCCGATGCCGGGAACGGCGATGTTTCCAATGGAATAAAACTAGAAAGAACTCCACAGCCGTCCGACCACACTATGAAAACAATCACCATAGAGCCTTGTGGAACTGCACCTGCCGCTGATGACAAGAACACTCATGTCGGCGCCTCTAGTCGTAAAGGAACCATTGGCGAATCAGCGTCTGCGACTGGTGTTCGCGACCCGCTGTCGGCAGTGTCCCAGCTGGCGGTGGACGGGTCCCGAGAGGCGAAGGAACGCATCAGCGTCATCCGGGAGCGGTGGCGTCAGACGGACAAACTCGCCAGTAGGGGCGAGTCTCCGGACTCGCGCGTGGGGACGTCTTCGCCGTCAAAATGGGCTCGCCCAGAGTCGCCCGTCACTGTCAACCGATGCAGTCGTCGGGACGACGACAGCGGCAAGCCCACGGCTTCCGGCGGCAAGTCCACGGCTTCCAGCGACAACCCCACGGCTTCCGGTGGGAATCCCACGGCTTCCGGTGGCAAGTACACGTCTTCCGGCGACAAGTCCACGGCTTCCGGCAGCAAGTACACGGCTTCCGGCGGCAAGTCCACGGCTTCCGGCGGCAAGTCCACGGCTTCCAGCGGGAATTTCACGTCTTCCGGCAGCAAGTACACGGCTTCCGGCGACGAGCCCACGGCTTCCGGTGGGAAGCCCACGGCTTCCGGCGGCAATCACACTGCTTTCGGTGGCAAGCACACGGCGTCCGGTGGAAAGCACACGGCTCCCGGCGAATCCAATGCCCTCGCGGCGAACGTGCCGCCAGTCGTGAACAGGCAGCAGGCGGACACGTGCGACGAGAACGACCTGGACGCAATCACTACTCGCGTCGAGTGTCTGTGTCAGATGTGGGAGAACGTGCACAAGAAGAACCGCCAAGAGGCCAGCGCCGACGCCGCCCCGGGCCACACTCCGCTCAACCATGTCGCCGCGAGTCAGCGCGAATCTGCATCACCGAAACCCGCGCCAGTCGGCGGGGATGACCTGGTCGCCGGACGCTCGGACACATCGCTGTCGTCCGGGGGCGTTCCGAGTCGCCGACTCATACGACTGGCCGCGACGCGGGGTCGGTCGGACTCGTCGCAGCTGCACGTGATGGACGAGCGCATTGCGCGTGCGATAGCGCGCTCGCTGCTGCGCGTGCACAGGTCGAGCACCGTGAGCGGGAAACTGCTGGTGGACGACCGTACACTGCTGGAGGCGATAGCGTCCGCCGAAGCACGTGCGATGGACGCAATGAACCAACACGAGGCCTCGGGGACCGTCTCGGACAGCCAATGCATCGGTCGCAGGTCACGTTCACCCACCCCGAGTGGATCGTCGCCAATTCGTCTCACTCGTCGTCAGTCAACAGCCTGCACCAATTCGACTCGACAACCCAGTCCTGCTCGGCAGAAATCGAAAAGCAGCACACCGTTGTCCACGTGTCCCAATCCAACCAGTGACGACTCGGCGTACAAAGCTATCAAAACACGGCACGGTCAGATATCACAAGATCTCATCTCCCCGATTAGATGCAATAGTCCAAGGAGTGAAGACTTTAGTTCCAGGGCTATCCCGACTCAGCGATACCAACCCACCTATGACAACGACACTTCTCGGTGTCACCTTTCGAATGAGCCACCTGTCGACTCGGGTAGCGCTTATACCGGTTTCGCAGAAGGTCGTGACGATAAGGCGGCGAGGTCCCCATCGCGCATCAGTCGACCCCGCTACTGTTGCGATGTACCGCGCAGTCAGTCCAGCCCGCCACCACCCGACAGTAACAACAGCCCGGACTCGGTGCCCGATTCACCGGAGTACGGACGAAAAGGTCGTCGACTGCCGCGGAGAGTTCCCAGTATTCCGCAGCAGAACTTCGACCGTTCGTCATCCCCAAGACGGCTAAAACAAGGTGGGTTATGTCGCGTCTTAGTGTTCTTAAAACATCAGGTAATTAGCTCTATACTGTTTGTCGGTATAAGATCATATTAAATATGGATTAGACGTTCGTGTTCAGATCACCTTTCTTCTTCGTCTTCGTTGAGATATTCTTCCCGTGTCACTTGCATGGTGAGTTGGTAAGGAGCTAAATGCACGTTATGGTCGTCAGCCATGTTCTCCCATTTTTCGCTGTTCCCTGTCTCTGCTTCGTCTGTTGTCTTTTTACATCTGTTATCAATCTCCGCTCACTAATACTCATTGTGTGTCCTTCCAATTGCAGTCTGCTTCTAAATGCCTTCGTTTTCGTGTGTTTCTACATTTCTATCTCTTGTGTAATTCTTCTATCTTTAGTATATATTATGCACATAAAAACAAGGTATTTGTCTAATACGTATTGCTTAAATTGTGTCGCGGGTGTATGTCGTTGTAACATAGGGTGTCGCCTTACTCAAAGTACAATGTTGAAACTTCACAAGCGGAATGTATAATGTGTATGTTGTTCACAGAAACGCGTTCTGGACCCGACCTCGCAGCTCAGCAGTCGACGAGGTCGCGGGTGGCGGAGGAGGAACGCACGTCCAGTTCGGAACTTCGACGGCCTCGCTCAACCCACTCCATCGCCGACAAACGGCGCAGCAGGAGTCTAGTGCAGTCCGATGTCAGACAACCCCCTTCCGTCAGAGACGACTTGTCGCAGAACAGGAGTTCGCGGTGTGGTGTACAACCGACGGGGAAGGCGACCCACAGCCGTCGTCCACGGACCCTGCTCTACTCGACGCACAAGTCGGACTCGACCTTATCGACGAGGTCTCGGTACCAGCCGACGGGTCTGCCGAGGGCGAAGAGCCTACACGCGCTGCTGCCCGCGTCGCCGCCGTCGGAGACGGACTCCTCGACCACGGACACGACCACGGACCCGTCCCTCAGACGTTCGCATTCCTTGGCCGATGATCGTTCGCGTGGCAGAACGTCGACGTGCTCCAGCAAATCAGCCCGCTCACCCTCCAGGCAGACGGCACACAGTCACGAGGAACGGGAGCTACGACGGATCGCGGACTCACGTGGCAGCAGACATTCGGCCGGGCAGACACGAGAGTCGCGCGATCCGTTGTTTAGCCAACTCGGAACACGGCCACGTGCGCGGAAGAATCCGTCACCGGACAGTCGCGTGGACGGGATTGGGGCCATCGCAGACGACACGGCGTACAACCTCATTTGCGAGTGCGCCCAAGCGGCGCTCGACGACTGCGGCAGTTCCCGCGACCGACACGGCAAGAGGCGGCGGAAGAAACACGACTGGGACGTCAGACGTTCCCGGCACGAGCTCGAGGCAACGTCGGACGAGACGACGGCCGACCACTGGACGGACGACCGCTGCGATGCACGCGCACACACGTCGTCGACCCTCGGGGACATCTTCCAGTCGATCTACTCAAAGCGGACGAGACTCGGTGGCAAGTCTTCTTCAACGCGTCAGAATGTCACCCCAGTCGAACGTGTCGTCCACACGGAGGTGGCACCCGAAGGTGAATTTAATGCGGCCGAAACGGACCTCGATGCTACAGGAGCTTACGACGGAATGGCTGATGTGACTGACTGGAATTCCGATATGACTGAACCGGAAGAGACGCGGCTGTCCCGGGAGAGTTCGTTTGGGAGGCGTCGCTGGAGTCCCGTGCATCCGGTATATCCGCAGGAACGGACGATGTCAGACTTTCCAGGGCCGCACCGGACGGAGGCGAATGACCAGATGCCCACGCATACAAAGACGGAGAATTCCACCCGTTCGGGGGCGAAGACAAAGGACACCGCACAAGCAGCGGTGTCCGAGGGGCACACGCCCTACGACAAGGTCGTAGAAGAGATCCACGCTCATCCGATATTTCGGCGTTACGCCGACAATGGCGACCGACCGGGTTACTCGGCCGGAAGTCCCGTCAATGTCGGCGGTGTGACGTCATCTGTGAACAGTACGGCAAATGTTCCCCGCCATGCGGCGCGGTCCCCGCGGCACAATTCAACAGGTAACCGTGTCGGTTACGCGTTCAACAGCGTCGTCAAGGACATCAAAGACCACCCGTTATTCAAGCGTGCCGCCGCCGCAGCAGCCACCAACGAATGCGACGGCGCAACCGGAAGTGACGCTCCGCAGCCGAGACATGCGCACGCGGCGCCACGAGTGCGTGCGCGGACAACGGTGACGGTGGCGGTGCCGACCGAAAGCCAGAGCCCCGCAGCGGCCATGTCGAGTGTCATGACAGACCTGCGCGCGCACCCGAAGTTCTGCGGCCAGCGAGCCATCTACGACATCGTCGAGTCCCGGTCGGCGCCCACCTATCACAGTGACCGCGCTCGCCACAACAGAACGCACGGCGCAGCGTCGACGGGGAGAGCGTCACCGACCAAACAGGAGGACTCTTTCGACATCGCTGCGAAAATCTTCCTGAACGAGATCGACAGTCAGACGCTGACCATGGGCGACCAGAGAGTCGGTGTCGAGAGGGAGACATCGACAGGCCGCGGCAGCGGGGTGTCGAGTCAGCGGCTCCTCACCCTACAGTCGACTGTGCTCGGGCACGTACAACGTGGCCGCGGGAGGTCGCTGTCCATCACACAGGTGACGCGCTCCGCCGTTACGTCACCACGCGGCGGCGCGTCTACGTCATACGCGACGTCACATCGAGGCCAGCCAAACGCGACGTCACCACGAGGCCACCCAAACGTGACGTTACTTCGAGGCCAGCCAAACGTGACGTTACCTCGAGGCCCATCAAACGCGACGTTAGGTCGAGGGACGTCAAACGCGACTTCACATAGAGGGACGTCAAACGTGACGTTACGTCGAGGCACGTCAAACGCGACTTCACATCGAGGCACGTCAAACGTGACGTCACGTCGAGGCACGTCAAACGCGGGTTCGCCGCGTGTCACCGAACCGGCGAACGTCGGACAGATGTATAGGACGAACAGCCGTCGTAACGTGACATACATCTTGTGAGCTGGTACGAGCATGCGTGGTTTACGTCGGACACATCATGACCACCACGTTTGATTAAAAATATTCGAGTTATCTGCAAAACAATGTGGACGTTCATTGTATGCTCAAGTCACCGTTGGCGCGTCGTCTGGCTGAGTTGTGACAAATCGACTAATTGGCGAAACTTCCGCGAAAGATGTCTTAGTTTTAGTAAACACTGCTGTCGGTTCCTCCCGACCTAATATCAATGTGGTGTTCGCTAATTAGTAGTACGAGTATTAATAAAATACTTTCCATTGTTGCATTTCGTCAGTGTTAATTGGGTCCGTGTTTATACGAGCACAGGTTTTACTTAGCTGTAGTTTGAAGACATAATATGTCTGTATCCAGTACTATCCACACCGCGGAGTAACCGTACACAATGCTGTGATACCTGTGGAGCATAATTCTCATATTGATGCTTTGAAGAAACATGTCCGCATCCACATTTGTGAGAAACAGTACAAAGTTTTGTTTTTGAAGATACATGTTCATATACACAATAGGCCTAAGTACTGAGAGTGACCATACAAATGTACGTGGTACCAGCCGTGCACATTGTTGAGGCTTCAAAAAAATCCCAGTCATATTATCACCTTGAGACCCCAACTGTACCTCCATTAAAATAAATAAGACACGTTTTCTTGGAATTCACATAACATCCTGTGTGTGCGTGCGTGCGTGTGCGTGCGTGTGTGTGCTCGCGCGTTTGCGTATATATGTATGTCCATCAAACCAAAAAAACATTTTGAATTAGAAATACCACATTTTAAGCTTTGTAACTCGCCTTTTTAATATGCGTATTTTGCTAGGTTTTTTTTTCCAGAGTAATAATTATCTTACGCTTCCACACGAATCCAATTTTGTAGAAAAGGGTAAGCCAAAGAAAAACGATCGTTTTGGCATTTTTGCTGAGCATCGCACACTTTCGCCCTATTTTCAGAATAATTGTACTGAAATCAGCCCCCAGCAAACGCGCCTAGCGATCGAGCTACCAGGAATCCTTTCATTCATAAAATGCTTAAACATTATTGGTGCATTTAGAAATGTTTAAATCTTGTTGGCTAGTGTTCGATATGTATTTGAAAAAAAATCATCAATACCATTTGCGATGTCCTTTCTGCCACTGATTTTATTCGAGTATACGTAGGATATTGTGATTTTTTATTTTCATGAAAACTGTCCAAGTTTATTTTATGTTCCTCTTGTTTACTATACTTTTTCTGTGTATCTCAATGTGGTTCTTAGTATGTTTTTACTTTTTGTACTTCTCCTGTTTGGCATATCTTTTTTTAAGAACTGTGTATTATTGTAGATTTTTTTCTTACATGCATATATATATATTTTTTATAGTTTGTCATACATGGAATTATCCTTTCTTTTTCTTAAGTATTTTGTTCACGTAGCTACTGACTTCACATTTTGTGTTGAACAAATGTGACGGTCCGATATTACACAACAACAAATCGGCTCCAGTCTTGTATAAGTTCTTTATTGTGGACTAACTTTTGGACGAAAATTGAAATAAAAATAAAATAAAATAAAACCCCAACACTGCTCTAGAGACTCCTATGACTCTCACATCATATGTCAATCATGTGAGGTCTGGCTCCTTCCAACATTAAATGTCTCATCCTTGTTGTTCGAAACCCGAGCCAGCCTAGCTCACAGCTGCTGTACCAAGGCTTGGTCAAACACGTGACAGTGTCACAGAGATATATAGTTTATCTCATAACGTTGGTAAAACTTATTAATCGATGATTATAATTATTTAAATGTAATTATAATCCACACTTGGTCATTAAATCATGAAAATGAAGTTTCACAAAATAAAGACAACTGTAACAATATCCATCACCACTGGTGCTGCCATACTGTGGTTGGTAGCAACATTAAGATGTAATTAAGATATGTATTTTCTCTTAATTAGCCTGCCAATGCATATTATAATATAATTATGAATATATGCATGCGTCCAAACTACCACACTGTGGTTGGTAGCAACATTAAGATGTAATTAAGATATGTATTTTCTCTTAATTAGCCTGCCAATGCATATTATAATATAATTATGAATATATGCATGCGTCCAAACTACCACCTTACACAAATATGTAAACAAGTTGGACAATTTATTATAATTTTATGTTGTGTTGACACCTTCATCTCATACTATTTCATCCCAATTACATTTTATAATTATAGGTCTTTTTGAACACCTTTAATTATTTTCTTCTCATAAACTCTCCTTCTTTATGCGTGTTTCCTGTTTAGTTTCTTTGTGTGTGTGTATTCGCACACGCCGACCGACATTAAAGTGATCTCCGAATCACGAGGAATACATATGAGTCATGCATGACATGTGGGTTATGTGGAACCCGCCCCCAAAGGCAATGACAATCATGCAATGGTAATGCAATGGGGAATGCAAATCGAACGGAGAATCACGCCAGTTTGTAGCAATAAACTATTCAAACAGTACAACATTCAGCATGTTTGGGAGGAATGTATTACAGCTAATACATATAGTTGTATTAATACTGTTGTAAATATCATACGAATGCATACTTCAGCCATTTAAAAAAACATAACTAGTTGAGTAACATTTGTTTACTACTGTGACGCCATTTTGTACATCATGTGAATTAAATCTTCTTTTTAGCCAATGAAAACGGAGAACCATCTCACATGACCAGCAACGCGATGCTTGTTTGCAATGGAGGATTACAGCAGATTTGTCAACTGCACAGCGAAGCAAAGTTGCTTCGAAATTCCACATTCGTGTGCTTATTCCGGGGTATAAAGGTAACGGTTATTTTGTTCGATATTTCAGAGCTTACATGCAATGTATAATTTGTATTCGTGAGACGGCAGCGTAGTGAGCGGTGCAGCATAAAACTAATAAACGAAGTGTTGTAGGCTCAACTCAAGTTTGAGACTTGAAGGCTGGAGATTACGGAATATCTTGCGTAACTAATCGACTTACGTGTTGCATAGACTTAGCATGTTTCTTTTGGTAGGCAAGCATACTTGCTGTAACTATTGGCTTCTACATGCCTGACACTGTCGTAAGCTGTGTTTTAAATGTCGGTATAAATTATTATTCAGCGTGTCATTAAATAATTAAGCCTTTTTAAGGGACTCAATAATTAAGCCCTGAATCATTATGGAAGCCAAATAATGATTAATATCCTGCCAGTAAAAGTGTTAAAATAAAAATTTTGCTGAACTGAATCACCACTCTATTTGAATTTATTTGATATACACTGTATTTAAAGGAATCTGGTCCGTGAAACATGAGAAGGCAAATAAACTAATGACCTTTCATGACAATAATATTATGTTGATTGTTGAATGTTGTGTAGATTTTTTGGGTGTAAAATTATCTTCTTGTCTGTCACTACTATACATTGCGAATTGAAAACTTGTTCTAGTCATTAGAATAATGCACAACATTACTTATATTGCACATAATTACATATGTTGTGTAATCAATTTTATTGAAATTAAACTTCTTTTGATATACTTTTTATTAGATTTTAACAATATATGTTAAACTAATATGTCCAACATATTTGTAATTTACAATTCACTGTAGTACTCATCATGTTCCAGGCATGAATCTTAAGAGTTTGTCTAGTTGGGTGGAACATGAACCACCACACATTTAGAAATGTATTCATAGTCATCATTAATTATTTAATTCCTACCATTACTCATTCTGTCATGTCTGTGCTTTATGTTAGCAATAATTATTTGCTTGTATATAAAATAATATTATATTGGCATGGTATATGTAGTTGAATTGGACACAGTTTTTGTTATGTCTTGCATAGTTTTATCACAGAATATGCCTCTGGGCATGGGCATGAATATTTTCAAGGATTTATTTTAACAAATAAAAACCTCTATTGGAATTTTTGTAGAAGCAATAATAATTAAAAACTACCAGGTGTGATTTTATCTGTATTCGTTGTGAGGTCTTATATGAACCTGGCATCATTGTTTGTGAGTAGTGGCTGTTTAATTTACTCTATGCATTCTCTGCTGAGCACAAGTACTAGCTGAGGATCTATTAATTAACCTTGTTCCTAATACAACTCTATTTCATTAGTGCTGGTCTGAGCACCGACCCGATTAACGACAGTGAAGTGAATGAATTAATTGTGCGCAGTGTGTGGCATATCTGGACACGGCATTCAACAGTTGTCTACGTCAACGTCCAGGCTTTGTGCGTGGCCGGCAGACCACTGCTTCTACTGTTCTTACTTGGTTCACAGAACTTCATACTTCGTGGCACTGCCTATATGAACCCTACCAATGTGAGAGGACATGAGTGAGTCAGTGGTTGAGCGGCAGTGAGTGCACGAGGCAGACACTGACAGGATGGAGGTGCGGTGTGGAGCACTACTGTTCACGTCCAAGTTCGACTCTGGCAATCTCGCCAGAGTCGAGAAAGTTGTTCGATCAGAAGACGACGACTTCGACTTGAGTGAGTACACGATTGTGTGTTTCTCACCTTTTGAAGTTTACATTAGAATGAAGATTTGTGTACATTTTGAAAGCACGTATTTATAATTTATATTTTCTTTAGGACACACATGGTTTTGTCTAGGAAAGAACCATTAATGGTGTGGAATTATTGTGAATATATTGTATTTGAATACAATTGCAATTAACTCACATTTGGGTGGATCACACATAAATAACAATTATTAGACTCGTGATTTATATAAGTCAGTTGTGGCATTTTCCATTTGGAGTTTGGGTTAACAGTTTGAGAAACCTTGTGAATTTATCGCCAGGTGTACATGCAAGCAGTAGTAATGGAGACATCAAGGCTGACTATGAGTACAATGTCTGGACAAAGCCAGACTGTGCTGGGTCAACCTTTGAGAATGGCAACAGGTAGGAATCTAAGTTGGTGTTGTACTTGTCTTAAATAGATGGAACATATTAATTTCCATTGTAAATGACTTGAAAGTCCTGCTAAGCTAATTCATAATGACTTACATGACATCTAAACAATTTTTTTAATGTTCTAGCAATCCCACAGTACATGTATATAATGTGTTTTATGTGTTATTATTTTTTAAGGTATCAACTGAGTATATTTTGGTAAAAAATAATTGTTGACAGATGTTCATAAATTTTTATTTTACGATAAATTTCTGCATAAGATCTTATTCATGTAATTTTATGAGAAACGACTATTTATCAGAGTTGTTTTTCTAGAAGTACGGACTTAACGTGTGTCTCTGTTCATAATTAGGCTTTCGTTAAGATTATCTTTCGCATCCTCGTTAGCACATGGCTTTATGAAGGTGACTCACATGGGGATAAATTAGTATTGCTTGCCACTGTGAAAACAACTTTTAATGACAATATTTAATTAATTAACTGTAAACCATTGTTGCATTTTTATAACAATTATCAACTTCTAAATCTTCTTTTTTTCCTTTTTATATCTAGTAATAAGTCCATTTACTCAGTCTGCAATGGCTGCTTCCTTTAATACATGCAGTTGTCAGATTGGGAAGATGAATGCCTGTGGATGTAAATATGCTTTTTTTAAACTTTGACTTTGCTTTGTAACTTTACAACTTTACATGAAATGCTGTAGACATTTTTATTTCTAAGATTTTCCCAGGAATTGAGAACTTGTGAACATACTTGACAAAATGTAGTGTTCTGTATGGCACTTATGATGTCATGGTCACCCCTATGTTATTGGTTAGATTACTGGGAATTAGTTGGTTACGTCATGATGTGGATATTGCGAACAAAATGACGCATGTGATGGCGTCATGAAAATTGATGAAATATTGTTACTCTTATCTATATTACTGGTTGTAACTTGTATTGTTGCTGGTTGCCATTACACATGTTATTTCCTTGGCGTACATGCAACAGTTGCGTGGTTCCTCATTACCTATCTAGAGTATTAGCCTGACTATCGTAGGTTTATGTAGAGACCCGTCCACCTGCCATTTGGGTGGGTAAAAACCGTTGTGGACGGGTGGTGGACAGGTAAAAAAATGAGCGAAGGAGCAAAAATGGTGTCACTTGTGTGTTTGTAGTCCATTTTAGGTCATCCGACACATTTAAAGTTTGTAAACTGCTTTAATAGTTAACATCCATGAGTCGACCAAAACATGTGTGACTGGCAATACTTTGGTACTGCATAAAGCCCTGCTGATTATGGATGATAACTTTGATAAGCAAAGGTATTTTCATACCTCCATGAACAGTTATTGGACACTCAATAAGTCAGCACCTTCTTTGTCCCGAATTGTCTGACTTCTATTCGTTTTGGATGATAATTTTGAAAAATTTCAGCAGAAATTGTTGTTAACATGCTGATTAAAAATTAGGATTGTTTTTTATGTTAATTCTAATTGCCTGTTATTTCTCTGTAGGTCATGGTTCTACTTTGGTATTCGTGGTTTCAACCCTGGTCGTATCATCAAGATCAATATCATGAACTTGAACCGACAGGGCAAGTTGTACAGTCAGGGTCATGCCCCGCTGGTTCGGGTCATACCTGGGCGACCTCGGTGGGAGAAGATTCGAGATCGGCCAACGTATGAGGTCAGTGCTATGCAAGATGAAATGGTTGTTCATTAACTCTTTACTGCACAGACCTTCAAAAACCGCCCAACACCTCCTACGCACAGATCAAAAACCACCCAACATCTACATGCAGACCGTCCAAAACCACCGAACATCTACGTGCAGACAATCCAAAACCACCAACACCTACGTACAGACCATCAAAAACCACCCAACACCTCCTACGCGCAGACCGTCCAAAATCACCCGACACCTACGTACAGACCATCAAAAACCTCCTATGTGCAGACCGTAAGAAACCACCCAATAAATTCGCAGTTCGTGGGTCTTTCATTTACCACAACCAGATCCTTCTTTTACAGTAACTAGCCAGCACAAAGTGCTCATCTAAGCTCTATGTAGGTCACGGAAACATGCTGCCGCCATCTTGTGAAAATTGTTTTCATTTGCGAATTAAGTTAGTTCATTTGGAAGGATGTTGAACTACGTTTGTTCAATTGACCTCCGACATCGTGCAGCATTTAGCAGATTTTACTAAGATCATTTCTCAATGATTTTGTGTAAATATCAATGTTTGCAATGTGAATAATGGCAACAGCAATAATAGAGACTTCATCTTCCATCTGACTTTTCGTTGTTGAGATACAAAGAAGATAACCTGTCAGTGGCATTTTCATTTCACCGATATACAACCATCTTGTTGATCGGATGATTGTCCGTACCTTGTTTGGTTTATTTATTTTATGTATATTATATGTATACCATCTTGTTGATTGGATGATTGTCCGTACCTTAAATTGTTTGGTTTATTTATTTTATGTATATTATTGTCACATTACTTCTGATAAGTGAGAACCTATTTTGTGAAAGGTGTATGCTATCTTTCGATTTTCGAGTGTTGATTTTACATAGGAAAAGAACATTCCAATCTGCAATATGATTGGCAAATGGTAGCCATCTTGTAAATCATAGCATATAGCAAATTACAAATTAACTTGTAAATTATAGCATGATTTTTGTCTTCAGTCACATTGGCATTCTTTACAAAACCAATCATAATTTTAAAACTGTCAAAATTGGATAAATATTTTACTAGGATATATAGCATGATAAAACTGCTAATTTATTTTGTCATCATAATTGTTGAAGTTTGCTTCAAGATCTGAAACATTGCAACACATTTTATTCACACAATCATTCCATGTAAAAATACAATTAATTTCATATATTTATTTCATATATTTTCATGCATCAGTTGTCGAATTATCACAATTTCAATGTACAAGCAACATGCAACGTAATTCATGGTTGGCTGCCATCTTAAAATCGTGTGCCCATAGCAGGGTGTAAAATAAGAAGGCTGTCTGCCCACTGTACTAAGTAAAGAGTTAATAAACAAAGACCAAGTTGTTCTGTCTTCGACATTTGCAGAATAAAAAGCCAATATTGGGATGTTCATAAATTATGTCTATTGTCAGATGAATTAAACATATTTTGCTAATGTTAGCAGTTTGAATAAAATTAACAGACATCTGATAATTGCAGGCTGTACGTAGATGACAAAGTGTAGGGTTTTGGTTAAGCCAAGGCTCCCTGTTCCCATCACACTAAGAACATGCAGCTAGTTCAGTCTAGCTGTGACAGTAGTCTCAAAGAAATACAACACTCAGTCTACTAAATACTTTAAAATTGTTTATGACTGACACCTAGCTTTTGTGAACCTGGGAATGTTTCCTGCTAAAATGTCTCTTACAAATGTGCAACTTACGGTGACATGTCATGAACAGAGATCTATGTTCTCGTCCTTTTCAGACCGTTGACTGTAACTTTGTGCTGAGTTTCACCTACCGTTTCGGAGAGTTCAGGGGGTCAACGACCTATTTTGCATTCTGTTACCCATGGAGCTATGCTGAGTCGCAGGAACGACTGTCTTCGCTGGACTTGCAGTTCCAGTACTGCAAGGCTCTGGGGCCCAACAGGTAGGTGGCAGCACTCTCACTCACTCCATCAAACGTCTACATCGGCAGGGGTCGAAATAGTGATAGTCCGGTAGTCCAAGGACTCCCAGAAATTCTGTCGGACTACCAAAGATGGTGACAGCAGTAGTCCAATGGACTACCCCAACATTTTTGAATATTTATCAATTTTTTTGTTTGTCATGTTGTTTGGCTTAAATCTGGGCCATATATGACTACCAGATATATATGAGGAGTACCAGATTTCCCAACTTAATAGTCCTGCTGACTACCAGAAATGTTGGAGTTATTCGTACCCCTGATCGATATTTACAAGGTTGCTCTCCCAAGTGATAACTAAACAACTGATCTATCCATTAGGGTCTGTCAAGCCATCAAAATACTCGCCAGACACATAGAGCAGCCAGATGATGTTCTGTTGTATATTTTGTTGAAAAGCTGGCCCCCAATTTTTTTATGACAAAATTTAGGTGAAGTGAAATAAGGACCACGTATGGGAAAGAATGATTTAGCACTAGTAGATGTCATGTTGGATTTGTAATATAATACACATGTACATTACATTGTTCGTTGACAAAGCTTGACAGAGGTTACAGAGGTTTTGGATTGTTTGCAGGCAAACAGTGATGCACTAGATCGATCAATTGTTAAATTGAAACTAAAAAATTGAAGGATTGTTACTACATATTTGTATATATTTTTTAAACGGACATTCTACTAGTATTGACAAAAGCAGTACATACTCTGTTTCTGCCTTTCACATGCGCACCCCTCTCCCCCCGTTTATATAATAGCCAATATTGGCTCCTTACAACTTACCCCATTCAGATTCACTGTGCTGAGTTTGTGGAGATCAAGTGTTCTTTCTGTGTCATTTATATCATGCCATGACAAAACATTTGCTTAATATAGTTTTTTCCCATTGTATAGTTAATTATTTAGTTCTGAATATAAAATAACTTGACTAAGAATTAGTTTTGCGTTTCCATGCAAACTTTATATTATTGGAGTAATGATAGTAATATAACTTCAGAATTTTTTTCTCACAAACCAATTTTTTCCATGAAACTTCTAGAGAATATAGTTGTTATTCTACTTCTGATCCTCTTGTGTTATTTCCATTGTGTTATTCTTGTTTCCATGCTGTAAATAACTGAGTGCTATGTTTAATGATAAACAGCATTTCAGCATTTAATATAGGAACTACTGAGTATATGTGTTGAAGGCAACGATGTGTCTTTCCATCATTTCCCACGTGTGGATGGATTCAGAAATATTCTGTGTATGTGTGTGCATGCACGTGTTCATGAATGCATGTGTTCATGAATGCATGTTTGCATGTTAGTCTTGTAATTCGTTAATCCATAATCCCAGTGAAATAAAACATGCTTTACAAAGCAGCCCGAGCATGTAACACGGCCATTGTCCAGGGCTCTAGTACACCGTACTTTGACATTAGAGTAACATAAAGGCAGTCTGTGTCTGGCTAAAGGCTGTCTGTGTCTGGCCTGGCAGTTGCTGGTAAGCACTGGGGTCGATTGAGTCATTGATCGAGTCTTTGTAATGACTTAATGTACGCAGAAATTCCTCCGGATTCCGGAAATTTTGTGTGGGAATTTTGTTTCATTTGTGGTGTTGTTTGACAGAATAAGATTACTTATACAATGTTAATAATGTTAGTCAGATAATAAACAATGTATTGACACTGGTAGTGAGTGTTGAACGGAATAAACTAATGTGGGCATTATAGGCCAGTAGCTTGGCATCCACTTGACATCTGTGCTGATAAAATTCTCAGAATTATTGTATTTCAGAAATATCCAAACTAAAATAAAAGGCTTCTGAGACAGCTTTATAGGTTAGTCTTAGCTTAACATAGCAATAAAACAAAATTTTAAGCGTTATTATATTATTTATTATATTTTATTTTGTAATATGTTCATGACATGTGACTATGGTATATGGTACTTTTTTGTAAAGACAAATTGTGACCCATCTTAACAAAATCGGTTGGATGTCGGTAATTTTTAAATTTGAGTGATTAGTACCACTGGAAAGAGCAGCATATCTGCTTTCATATGATATATCATGCTAGAAGATATCTCGATTCTAGCTGAAGTTACAGCTTGACAAACATGTGTGGGGTAGAAACCTTCAAAGTAAGAATGGCCTTCAAAGTTGATGCAAAATATTTGTTACGTTTCATGGAATGTACCTTAGTTACCATGGACCGATCTTGTTGAAACTTGGCATGTTGGTAGATAATGTCATTCTTAAGATACCGTGTTAATATGAACACAAAATGTTTATTAGAAAAAAAATGGCAGATTAATTAATACTTTATGCAAATACCTCCATTGTTAAGAAAAGCGAACAAACTTTGCTGCTGTTATGCCTTGGTTAGGATGGCCATATCTGGCTGAAATTTGGAACACTCAAAGATAGTATCATTCTCATGACATTGCGTTTGCTTTTCCCAATTCCTCATCCGGAGAATCTGACACGGTCTCTATGGATCGGTCAGCGACTTGCGTAGCCGTGCCGTGTCGTAATCATTCTCACGAAAGTCGAAATCGTCATCTTCAGTCAGTGATGTAGTTCGCAAAATTGTCATCCTCGTCATCATCCGCCACGCTTTCATCAGTCACTTCCTCCAAAAAGTACTCCTCAATCAAACTATCTATTTGTGCCCGATCACTTGCATCAGAGTTTAACAACTTCGCCACGTTCGCCATTTTTCGCTTCGTGTTGCTTGATAACTAGGTGAGTAGTGACGCTAAGGAAATACACGGTGCGCATGCGGTTGTTAAGAAATTATGCAAATGTTCCACGCTGGACCAATGAGAACGGTTGCCGGGGCTGTTGCTACCATGTGACCCCGGTTTGTTTACACAGCTGGCGGGATAGCGGGTCTATTCCAAGAATGCATGCATTAGCATAAATATGACCATATATGGACAGATGACGCGTTAAGCTACGCGGTGATACCCGTTATGATAGGGATCGTCCCAAAATTAGCGGCAAAGAATGCGCGCAATTACTGGCATTTTTGGCTTTGTTTTATGGAAATGGAGCGGAACACTAAGGTCTTCTTAGCACAGCTCTATGCAAATGTCTTTAAAATACACGAAACAGAGTTAGTTAGATGATAACAAGTGTGGCAATCGATAAAACGAATACTAAAGAATCATTTTCAGGGAAAATCTCAAAATTGACGAATGCCCGATTTTTTCACAAAATCGGCATTTACGGAAAATCAGAGTTACCGACATCCGACCACTTTTGTTAAGATGGGTCACAATTGTTGAAAAACTATGTGTATATTTTTATAGCAACATTTTAGGTGATGTAATGTTTATTTCAATAGAAACATGAAATGGAAAGCAACGACAGATATGGCATTGCACATGCTATGCACAGGAAACTTGGTTATGTAACAGTGACAACTTGGCTATGTAACAGTGATAATGGCATTGATCAACTTGTGACACTGTGTGACATCTGCTCTACTGGGCAGAAGGGAGTGCTAGGATATGTTGAAAGTCATGTCTTTTATTCAGTTTTTTTATGAGTAATATAATTTATGGAACATGTTGCCAGTTGGCAATGTAACATACTGCATAAAATACTGGTTTTGATGATTAAACGACAAGAATTTTAGAAGAAGTACCAATTTAACAGTGTGCCAGTACATGTATACAGTACCCGGCTCGTCTCAACTCCAAGACTCTTTCCAAACTGGCACATGTTACCTCAATCATGGCAGTGAGGCATTTGTATCCGGGTTTATAGGTTTGTTGGATCTGTGAGCCTTGACTGTAGTGTCCAGTGTGTAATTGGCAGCCATCTGGATCAGGTTCAAGCATACATTGTTTGGATCACAGTAGCCATGGGCAAACATAAGTACTTTCTGCTTCTTGGAGAACAAACCAGTGTCAGGGTTCACGGAGGATAACAGATTAGTTTGCATTAGTTGATATTTTGGCCAATCTTCTTAGTAGCGACGTGACACCACGTGTGCCAATATTGTCACTGCCAGTGACACTGGTGCATATTATAATGTATACTTAGAACAAATACACAATTGTTCCGGTTTCGGGAAACACCATTCTGGTTCATGAAAGGGAGTAATTATAAGGAACAAAGAGACACAATGCACCATTATTAATTTGTCCTTAAAGTAAGAAGTTATAAAGGTGTCAAGGAATAGCAATGACAAAGCACTATTCCCAAGTACATTTTAAATAATGTGTCTAGATCAATACATTTTCGTTGCAAGAGTACATAATAAATAAAGTTTTAAATTAATTTTCTGGTGCGACAACATGGAATGATAATTAATAATCATACCTTTGGTATTTTTAAAAAGTAATTTTATATAATATGTGACTTTTACTAGTAGTAATTGTTTTCTTCAAGTTTGTGTGTGTGCGTGCGTGTGTTCTAAGGAAATGAGTTAGTCACGCCATTGGAAAGAATATTTATTAAGCTTTCCAATGGTGCAAAAAATCCTTGAGCTAGCTCATGCAGAGCCAAAGTTATTTGACACTGAACATGCCCGGGGTAGATAGCTTCAAACTGAGAAAATCGCATTTGAAGTTCACGGTCATGCAAGTACATGATCGAGTGCATTGTCATTCCCAATTCAGCTGTTTTGCTTCTAAGTACCAAATATGTCTGCCATGCGGCGAGGGAAGCCCCAAAGAATGTGACTAGAACAAGTGCGATTTATCGGTTTTGTTTTACGAAATTCGTGCATGAAATGTTACGTAGCCTTTCTAAAAAGGTTACAAAATATACTAAATAGTAATATAAATGGGAAATATGCATTGCCAGTTGATAGAAAAGACATGTATGTGTCAACAAAATATTCAGTTAAAAATGCCATCATATCTTCCTGTTTGTTGGCAGTGTGCCGGACACTCTGTACTACCACCGGGAGCTGCTGTGTCGTTCTCTGGACAACCTGCGCATTGATCTAATCACCGTCTCCAGTTGCCATGGCATCAGGAATGAGTGCGAGCCTTGCTTTGACGATAAACTCTTCCCAGATATCTCTCCGTCGAGGTGTAAGGCATTCGAGGGCAAGCGGGTGAGTAGTGGTTCTTGGGTAGCCTGGTTTATGTTGTGCAGTGATGTAACTCATTTTTCTTCACCCAGAGGCAGACACATAGACAAATGTCAACATACACTATTTTTAGTTGCTTTTGCTGTATCATTCCCAGCGTGATACACTTTCCCTGTCTGGGTGGGGGGTCATGCTTTGTCATTTCCACACCTGCCACAAATTATTTGTAGATGTGTAGATAATTAACCAGTATCAGCTTACCTGTAAACCAGATTTTGTCAAGAGTTGCAACACCTTTAACATTTAGGTGCATTATAAAATAAATTGTCACTTTTTGTGTGTGTGAACATTTATTTGATAATTTGAATAGATATAAGGGGTTATGTTAACATGTGGCTTAGCTGGCTACAGTTACCTATCATATCTTGGTGAAATCTGTGTTGTGGTAATATATTTATGCCAATTGTTTCAGCATATTAGGTCAAGAAGCCTTTGATATCTGACAGGAGCACATCTTAGTAGTGACATGGCGATATTATTTCATTAATCTTTCTTTGCACTTTCATTTGTTACTTAATGAGACTCATTGTGGTATTAGTACGACTGACCTTGATCAAAACTGCATTAACAGTGTCATTGTATTGTCAGTGTCCTTCACCTTCATTGTGTCCCACAACCTGTGAGTGTCCTACCACTGTGAAAACAAACACAGAGAATAAACAACTCCAAACAATATGTAAATTTGGACAGATGTTGGGTTTTGGAATATTCGCTATTGCACTATGTATGCGCCAACCACACTGTCACCCCGCCTTCCCCTCCCCTACAGGTGTATGTCGTCACAAGCAGAGTTCACCCCGGTGAGACGCCGGGCAGCTTTGTCTTCAACGGCTTCCTCGACTTCATCCTGCGCAAGGACGACCCTCGCGCGCGTCAACTGCGGCGCCAGTACGTCTTCAAACTCATCCCGATGCTGAACCCCGACGGCGTCCAGCGCGGCCACTACCGCACGGACTCGCGCGGCGTCAACCTCAACCGCATGTATCTCGACCCAGACTTTAAGCTTCATCCATCGATCTACGCCTCAAAGAGCCTCCTAGTGTTCCACCACGTCAACAACCGAATAAAGAAGGCCAAGCCGCAGCCAGTGATCACAGCCGGTAGCGGTGATAAAAACCCCCACGCTGTAGAGACGTCATCTAGTGAGAAACCCAGGGTGGGTAATCGGCAGCCAGTCAGGAGTAAGACATACAACATTGTCGTTGACGACAACGGCGCCACAAGCACGACGGTTATCGACACGTCGACGTACTCCAATGCATCTGGGCCTGTCGTCGACGCTGGCGACTGCGAGATGTCATCGGACATCACAGTGTCATACAGCAGCACAGAGCTGATGAGTCCCGATTGTAACGTGCAGAGTGCGTCGAACCTCACACAAACGTTTAGCAACATGGCGCTGGTGACGACGGATATTTCACCACAGGACAACACCATGTACCCCTGCAACGAACTGCCGCTCACGTACGAGTCCGACTACTTCCGGTCGAGCAATGACGTCGCGTCGGGCGGGGAATGCGAGGACCCGGACGAGGGCGACACCGAGCACCTCGGGAACGAGGGTTCCGAGGAGGACGACGAAAGCATCCACGTCGATCTCAACTTCCCGCGGTCGCCGCACCTCTGCGACCCGAAACTCCTCGAGATTCCCGCGAACGAGAGCGGCATCGCGTTCTACGTCGACCTCCACGGGCACGCGTCGAAGCGAGGCTGCTTCATGTACGGGAACTACTTCGAGAACGAGGACACACAGGTGCAGAACATGATGTTCGCGAAGCTTGTGTCTCTCAATACGGCTCACTTCGACTTCACCAGTTGCAACTTCACTGAGCGCAACATGACGAGTAAGGACCGACGGGACGGCATGTCCAAGGAGGGCGCCGGCAGGGTCGCCATGTACAAGGCCATCGGCATCATTCACAGGTAACATCAGGTGTTGTTGTGTCAACTGTATTTTTTCACAATGTTTATCACGTTGTTTTATTTCAAATTGTGCTGTGTCCAGAATGTTTTTTTAAAATACCATGCTCTGTAAAATATATATTTTACACAATATATCTTAGCTATATGTATGTACACGTGTACATGTGTACACATAAGTACATTTAACAATATTATTTTCATAACAATTTGCTATAAGCACATTCACAGTTGCATGTATTGTACTGTTTTATATATTATATATATATATATATATATATATATTATATATATATATATTATATATATATATATTACATATATTTATATATATATATATATATTATAGATAGTTAGATAGATTATAGCACAATGTAGCTATTGCCAGTGTAATCTATAATCATGGCTATACATTCTGTGCTGATTGAAACTGTACAACACCACCGGACATCAGATCTATGTCATACAATTGTATCGGCATGTTATATATGCTGTGCAAGTGTAGCTATGACTGCAGTATTTATATCTAGACATGGTATACTTGTAGTTACACCCTGCAGTGTTTGTAGCTAGACATGGTATACTTGTAGTTACACCCTGCAGTGTTTGTAGCTAGACATGGTATACTTGTAGTTACACCCTGCAGTGTTTGTAGCTAGACATGGTATACTTGTAGTTACACCCTGCAGTGTTTGTAGCTAGACATGGTATACTTGTAGTTACACCCTGCAGTGTTTGTAGCTAGACATGGTATACTTGTAGTTACACCCTGCAGTGTTTGTAGCTAGACATGGTATACTTGTAGTTACACCCTGCAGTGTTTGTAGCTAGACATGGTATACTTGTAGTTACACCCTGCAGTGTTTGTAGCTAGACATGGTATACTTGTAGTTACACCCTGCAGTGTTTGTAGCTAGACATGGTATACTTGTAGTCTCACCCTGCAGTGTTTGTAGCTAGACATGGTATACTTGTAGTCACACCCTGCAGTGTTTGTAGCTAGACATGGTATACTTGTAGTTACACCCTCGAGTGCAACTACAACATGGGGCGAATGGTGAACTCTGTCCCAATCGCACACAATGATGGGGGCAGGGCAACTCCACCCCCTGTGGCTGGCTTTCCACCCAAGTACACCCCGGCCCACTTCGAGGAGGTAAGACATGGCGACTACTAAACAACTTGGACCATTGTATTTTAGGTGCTGCTAAACCTGGAATTTTGTATGTACAAATACATGTACATAAATGCTTACAGAATTGGAAATACCTATGTAATTATGTCATAGTCACTGCTGGGAATGACCTAAATCTGAACCCAATTCAAAAGTAATGTGGAATGATTAAATTTTACTTTAATTATTTTTGCAATCAAATGTGGATTCATTGGCTACCAGCTTACTTTATTGTACAGTTTGGGAGATTATTTCAAATTATTATGGTGCTAGTGTGTCACTGTTTAGGTTGTGGTGTGACAGTGTCTAGCCAGCATCATGGTTTGTTTGAGCAGAAACAGAAATAGTAAAACGCCCACTTGAACCAATATCCCATAAAGAAAATGCAAATAAAAAGCCTTTATCCAGCAAGCAAAGAGTGAAAATTAAGGATATAATAGTATATTAGACACACAAGTGAAGAGGTCCATCAGCTGTGATAAGAAAAGAACTAAATAAACTAACTGTGATAACAAGATTTAATAAGATTGCCCCCTAGAGATTCAACTCTAGATGGCAGGTGGACTAGGAAGCCCTTTGGCTTATCAAGAGTCCAACCCATCTATCTAAGTATACCCCGCCCGTCTTAGGTATATGTCGATTTTATTTTTAAATATATTTACACTACTAGCACCTACACAATCAGCTGATAATCAGTTCCATTCATTTACTGTTCTTTGTGAAAATGGAAATTTTCTAATATCTAGTCTACACTGCTTCTTTGCTAATGTAACTCTTGTCCTTCTCTCTTCCTTGAGCGTGAAACAAATATTTCTGTCAATATTTTCATACCCATAAGACCAACAAAGACCTCCAGATATTTATGGAATCACTGTGAGAAATAATAAAATGTCACATTGCAGGTTGGCAAAGCCATGGCGATCTCAGCACTGGACATGACGGAGACGAACCCGTGGTCACGTGTGACGCTGTCGGAGCACTGTGCCCTGCACGGCCTCAGGGAGTGGGTTCGACGCTACCTCCGAGGCCTACGCGGGCTGCCGAGGGGCCTGCCCAATCGGGCTATCAAGGCTGCCAACCGGGCTGCTGCGTGCGTCGCTTTGTTCATCATCCTACTTGCGTCGTCTGTCTCCCCCGATCAAGTCGGGACAGAACCGCTAGATTAGTTGCAAATGATGTCCCCAAACGACTGACGACTCGACAGTTCTACGTATACTACCTGGCAGTTCTTGTGTTAATTTTTAAAGGTGTCCAAAATTGTCACTTAAACATCTGACACATTTTTTTTCATCAAAGATGGCGGTCAGAGGAACACAATTTGTTTTTGACAAATTTGATCTTTGTGGCCTTATCTAATGACTCAGATTTATATTTTGGAACATGAAACATCAATTTATGCAGTGACAACTGCAAAGAAAAGAAAAACAACTAAGGAAAAACAACAAAGGAAAAAGAAAAAAACAACCAAAGAAACCAAATAAACAAATAAAAACAACAAAGAAAAATAGGGTATTAACTGAACAAGAGAGAAACTTTTAAAAGTAGGGTGTCTGGTCATAGGTTTGTATTATTTAGTACAATGCCCTTAAGATGAAGAGTGTATTAAACATGTGGAAGGTCCACTGCTCTCCAGGCTGTGTTCAGTGACAACTATGTCCCAGTTTGAAAGTTACAACCGTGGGCAAACAGCGCCAGCGCAAACAATAAACAACACATCCAGTTTCAAAACAAGTTTTATTGCCAATGTTGCTGAAGTTGTCTGCAATGTCCTTGGATGTTACATTGTCATGCTGGCTAATTCCAGGCAGAAGGGCAGAAAGTTGTCAACACTATGTCCAGATGGTGAGACAGTAGGGTGTTTACAGAATTCTTGGCACTTGCCAACTGACCTAATACTCACCAAGGCCTGACCAGTGGACCTCTTGCATGCTCTGATCTCACTTCTGTGTATATCAGTAATAAAATGTGGAAACTCTTCAACTATATTCTCTGTTGGTCATATCATCATCATCTCTGTGCGTTTGTTTTGTTGGGAATCATCAACTTTGTCTTATCACTGCTATATCAATCATTTCAGTTTTACACTAACTATTTCTATGTTGCCAGGGCATTTAGCGTAAGTTGTTTAACACCAGCCTACATCATCCCAGGGCATTCTTTGGGGATTTCTGTAGCCCCAAATCCATTTATAGTTACTGGTGATTATGGCGTAATCACAATGAATATAGTCAGCATTTGCTAAAATTGCTGTTGAATGAGTAGACATTTCAAACATTTTACTGTCATTAAAACTGGGGCATATTCATTTAGTCACATACATGAGTACTGGGAATTATGATGGAATTCAAGTGTTAAAATAATAACAAACAGCATTCCTATATTGATTCCAGCATTGTTAAAATCTCCCTAGAGAAGTTGATTTGTGTGAAAATGAATCAATCCACCGGGGAGATATTTGTCTAAGGTGACTTTTATAAATGCAACACGATGTTGACAGAAAGTCATATAAATGTTTGAATGGCCTAGTGTCTTTTATTAGATCACGATCTTATTTCAACCTTCTTGTGGATTATTCATACACCAAATTCACCACCACATCTTGGCCTTTACCATTTTACTGAAATACTTCTGCTAACTTTTTCAAACCTTCTGGCTGCATAATTTATGGACTGCTCTGGACTGTGACTTGGACTGGACACGTGGACGTCACCCTTCACTGTACACACAAATAGGAATATATATTACTATTTGGAAAATACCATGTAGTTGGTATTCTTTGATGAATCCATGTATAGTTGGTGCTGTTCTACACGTGATGTTAGTTGAGGTTGCATAGAATGGCAGTTATAAACAGTATACATGAGTGTCAGTTGTTGGTGAGTCCAGTCACTAGGTGCTCTCTTCTGCTGTGGGAAGTAGACTAGACTCACATGAAGAGACATGGTCAATAGAAGTAAAACTGAACTAGTTCATGTTAGTTTTTACCAATCAGTATATTCCAAATAATCAATTTACCAAGGACATTATTGTGTTAATGCAGACATGAAACACACTGTATGTGTTTACAACATTGCTAAATGGTCAGTGAGGAATTATATTAACTAGATATGACAGTGTGGTAATGATGGTATATTACTTGCAGTGGTTGTATGTTAGTTATCATAATAGTGATTGTATAGTTACAAGTTTGTTATCTATCACGATAGGAGAGAGAGACCAAATGGTAAATTACATATATACATTTATTAAATTGTTAAAATATAATTTCTGATACTACATCAGACCACATCAACATTTTCTATGACTCTCGGTGAATGTAAATAATGATTGCTCCCTGCGCTGCTACACAGGGGGTGTGGCGTGATGTCACAGGGGGCGTTTGTGCCGCGAGTGGCGTTCCTCACAACAAACAGATCCAACCCGAACCTGAACGGCAGCAACGGCAGTCCCCAGGACTCCTCCGGCAGTGGCTCCGGGAAACCTGTAGTGATGAGTCGACGGAGTACCATCAGTACGACATCCACCAAGAAGGAACTTGGACCAGTCAGAGACGGTACGGCTTAATACAGTCACCATTGTGTAGATTTAACAAGATTTAACAAGATTGCCACCTAGAGATTCAACTCTAGATGGCAGGTGGACTAGGAAGCCCTTTGGCTTATTGAGAGTCCAACCTATCTATCTAAGTATGCCCCGCCCTTCTTAGGTATATGTTGATTTAAAAAAAAATATATTAACATTACTGGCACCTACACAATCAGCTGATAATTAGTTCCATTCCTTTATTGTTCTTTGTGAAAATTAAAATTGCCTAATATCTAGTCTACACTGCTTCTTTGCTAATGTAATTTCATGTCCTCTAGTCCTTCTCTCTTCCGTGACCGAGAAAAAAATATTTCTGTCAATATTTTCATACCCATTCAATATTTTAAACACCTCAATCTGATCTCCTCTCAATCTTCTGGTTTCTAGTGTTGTTAAACCACATTCTTTTAGATGCATTTCATAATTAATATTCCTGAATTTTTTTATCGTTTTGGTTGCTTTCCTTTGTAGCCAGCTACTGAAGTCTCCAAGTCATTTGTTAAATTGTTTGAGTAAGAAACACCTATCTGTGTTGTCCATTAGACTGTTGTATGATGCCTCCGTCTTGCTCAGGCTGTGGCTACACAGGCTGTTGGCTGGCCTAGTTGGTCTCTTGTTTTCCACAGTGGTCTGTCATGTTGGTTTTGCTGCGACTTGTTCCTTTGGCAGGTGTTACACTGAGGTTGTTGTCATTCTTCCTAACCACAGGTCTGATCAATGTCCATCTTCTGTGTTACACTTCTACACTGGTCCTACTATTGTCTCAATCATATAAACCAAGCAAATTCAGACAAAAATGCAGACAACAGTTCTGATCATATGATTCTGTGTTCCTCTATGATCAGCTCTTCATTTTCATAATATATTAATATAAGATTGCATGTTCCAGTTCTGTTGTTAGTTATTCTTAACCGTGCTTTAAAGTCATACACAATATCCTGGGTATACCAAACATTTTCTAGTCGTGTTTTGAATGATTGTAGGGATTTAGCTGTTACCACTGTATCAGAGAGACTATTCCATGGTTCGGTAATTGAAATTGGAAATAATTTTTTTCTTAGGTTTAGTTTGGCTCTTTCTGTGAATAGTTTTAGAGAATGTCCCGTTTGCTCTTCTGTGGATATTTCATTGTTTCTCAAAGATTTTGGTACAGATTCGTGGTCATAAATATTGTGTATGTATTATAACTTTAAATAACAATTTTCACTAGTGTCTGTAGCCTGAGACACGTATAGCTGAGTGAACAACAGGCAATGCTTGGTAAATAATACTGATATAACAGTGCTCCCTTAGCACTTTCCTCTAGCCCGGTTGACTGTCATGTAGATGTAAGAGAGAATAAGTGACGTTTGGTTGTGTCAAGCAGCGAGACTGCAGCAGCTGGAGAGAAACCGGCGGAAGAGCACTAGTACAGTGCCAGTGCGCAGCACCACCACCACAAGCACCGTGGCACCACCCCCAGTCAACTCGGCACCAGCCGTGCAGTGCACCACCAACGCCGTCGTGTCGTTTTCGGTCACCAGTGTCAGCAACCCCGAGTTCAGGGTAAGTGTCTGTGTTCATTTGTGGGACTGCCTCAAGAGTGTTGTGTAAGATGGATTCCTTTAAATGGTTGATTAATTATTGCGTTTCATTAGGTGAATAATGGCATCAGAATATTCATGGACACCTATAAGTTGCATCTAACTGTCATCAACATTATTACCAACTTGTAGTAATTTTTTGACTTCCATTGAGTGAAAACAGCTGATGAATTACTGTCCAAAACATTGTTCACATCATCAGAATATGCCTGAATATTGCTACCACCAACCATGACATCAATGGCGTTAGCTGCTTTGTGATAAAATAAAAATTCGGAATATATTTATTCATAGATAACGCAAAATTATTATCAATGCTATGAGAGTCAAGCTGACAAGTGTATTTAAAACAAAAGTGTGTCAACTAGGTACATATACATATTGTGATGTCTTAGGAATATGTGTACATGTTCTTGCGATAATTTGGCAGGCCTAAGTAACTACGTGTAAAGTCTTAGTTGGGATAAGAGTGAAAGACCATTACCGTCATTACGTGTTTTTGAAGTAGTATTTTGATTAAACAAACTGATAAAACAGGATGTTAGAAATAATTAGCAGTGAATTATATTTGTCGTATTCTAAACATATATCTTTTTATGTCTTTTAAATTGTAATACGTTGTGAAGTGCCACGAACGATTATGGATGTGGCGCTATACCAAATAAACATTATTTATGATTTATTTTTTATTATTTATTTTTTATTATCTAGTGTAAACCTATGACCTTTGCATGTGCTATACAGAAACACCCACAGCCCGGCGAACTGACGAAAGCTTTCTTGAAGAGTAACAGGGGGGCGTTGTCAAGCGGGTCACATGGTCGCCTGTCGGGAGTGAGGCTTGGTCCCCTGTCAACCCCTGATAGTCCGCTGAGTACGAAGTCCGCTGCAGCGTTCGGCTTTGACGGTCAATCACATCGCTCCCACCAGATGTCTCCAACCACCCACTCTGAGTCAGTTATCACAGACACCGCCAGGGGGAGCCAGAGTAACGATGACGACAAACTGAACCCACTGAAGCAGCATGTAAGGAGTTGTCTTATGTTAGAGCTGTGCAGCAAGTAGGGCATTTGATGGTAGACGATGTCTCTGTCTGGGAGATGCAGCTAAATACTACTTGTGTATATATGTACAGAATGGCTATTTAGTCATACAAAGGTGGAATGGAGTTTTGTACCGTTTTTTTTACTCCACAGATCATGAGATTTAAAGTGATACTTCAGTTGTTGAAATATCTTAAGTTTCTTTATTGCCAATATTGAAGCAATCTTCCAAAAGGTAACATTTTGAGAAATTATATAATTTTACTGTGTTTTTGTTGTTGTAATAGGTGAGTTTGTAAGCACAAGTATTTTGTTAAATGTTATTGCTGTTTTGATATTAGACATTAAAAGATGAGATTATGAATTATGGATTTCTGCCAGAGTTACAAAATTGATGGAACATAGCCTGGACAACTATTTCAGTGACACGTACAGAGCAGGACTGTATGGCGCAATACTTGCTGTGACGGCTTATATAATTATAGACACACTCCAAACATGTCTCAGTATGTTATCTGAGAAAATATATATGGAAATTAGAAATTATTAAATTATTAGATCCAGAATACCAGACGTAACACACAGAGACGCGTCTAGTCTTTAAAGTGTAAGTCCGTGTTTTACTTTCAGGGTATCGCAGCGTTTTCTTCAAGTGCAACTTTTTGTTAGAAAAATGTGAAGGTCTACGGAGTGACTGTTCTGTTGCAGATGCCTGGCTTGTCGTCATTGTACCCCGGAGGACTCAACCCCCGGCCCTCTAAGCCACTCCAGGCACCAAAGTGAGTATTCGGCACCAATTCAGTGGGTGGGACTTGTTAAGTTTTTTCGATGAGTGGGGCTGGTAAAGGTTTGGTCAGTGGAGCACGACACTGTTCAATGGGCGGGGGTTGTGATTGTTCATTGGGTGGGGTTTGTGAAGGTTCAATGGGTGGGGCTTGTGAAGGTTCAATGGGTGGGGCTTGTGAAGGTTCAATGGGTGAGGCTTGTGAAGGTTCAATGGGTGGGGCTTGTGAAGGTTCAATGGGAGGGGCTTGAGATGGTTCAGTGGGTGGGGCTTGTGAAGGTTCAGTGGGTGGGGCTTGTGAAGGTTCAGTGGGTGTGGCTTGTGAAGGTTCAGTGGGTGTGGCTTGTGGAGGTTCAAAGGGTGGGACTTGTGATGGTTCAGTGGGAGGGGCTTGTGATGATTCAATGGGTGGGGCTTGTGAAGGTTCAAATGGTGGGGCTTGTGAAGGTTCAGTGGGTGGGGCTTGTGGAGGTTCAAAGGGTGGGACTTGTGGTGGTTCAGTGGGTGGGGCTAGTGAAGGTTCAGTGGGTGGGGCTTGTGAAGGTTCAGTGGGTGGAGCTTGTGAAGGTTCAGTGGGTGGGGCTTGTGAAGGTTCAGTGGGTGGAGCTTGTGAAGGTTCAGTGGGTGGGGCTGGTGAAGGTTCAGTGGGTGGAGCTTGTGAAGGTTCAGTGGGTGGGGCTTGTGATGGTTCAGTGGGTGTGGCTTGTGATGGTTCAGTGGGTGGGGCTTATGAGAAGGTTCAGTGGGTGGGGCTGGTGATGGTTCAGTGGGTGGGGCTTGTGAAGGTTCAATGGGAGGGGCTTGTGAAGGTTCAGTGGGTGGGGCTTGTGAAGGTTCAGTGGGTGGGGCTTGTGGAGGTTCAGTGGGTAGGGCTAGTGAAGGTTCAATGGGTGGCGCTTGAGATGGTTCAATGGGTGGGGCTTGTGAAGGTTCAGTGGGTGGGGCTTGAGATGGTTCAATGGGTGGGGCTTGTGATGGTTCAATGGGTGGAGCTTGTGAAGGTTCAATGGGTGGGGCTTGTGAAGGTTCAATGGGTGGGGCTTGTGAAGGTTCAATGGGAGGGGCTTGTGAAGGTTCAGTGGGTGGGGCTGGTGGTGGTTCAGTGGGTGGGGCTTGTGAAGGTTCAGTCGGTGGGGCTTGTGAAGGTTCAGTGGGTGGGGCTGGTGATGGTTCAATGGGTGGGGCTAGTGAAGGTTCAATGGGTGGCTCCTGCTAATGTGCTCACTAACGTTTTCACATTGGGATGATGTTTTCGGGATTTGTTCCCATATTTGTTTTGTTTGCAAGAACATATTTTGTTTCTTCCCACGTAAGAGCTTCAGTTAAATTATTTTTGGAGAAACGATATAGCACAACGCCGCTAATACATACTCTTATATCTGGAATAGTCTTCATAATTCCAACTGTGAGCTCAGCTTGAACACATGAAGGGCTCTGAGTGTTCCCCAATACCTTTAACTTTTCTTCATGGCTCATGCTCCTTATGGAATGTCTTATTGTTTATTAACTGTCATATCTCAAGACCTACTTACCTTATCTTAACCAGATATGCTGTGTAATAAATTAGTAATAAATTTGCCCAATGGTAACCATGGTAATCAGATAATTCTTGGAAATGTCAACAAAGTGGTTTTGCGGAAAATCCAATGGATTTTTAATTAATTTGGTTACATTTTTTGTATACTTATTCTAAACCACCAAAGACATCCGTGTCAAGTTTGCCTGTGATGTGTGTACTTGGGACGGACGTCTTGTCGTCCTGTGAAGTAACGGTCATGTTGTTTCGCCCTGACTGGAGCAGATCGTCAGGCCCGTGGAAGTCCTGGCACCCTAGTCAGTCGGGCCAGACTCAGCGTTTCTGGGCCAACAGTCACATGGGCCAGTTGTAAGTGTCGGTCTCTCCAGTGTTTGCCCACCCCGCCTCCACACGAAGCCTGTGCCACTTTTGCATGTTCCGGATTCTCGTTTTCCTTGTTTTGGGGCTGTTTTTATTGCTGCCTGTGCCTCGTGGTGTGTCGTGTGAACTCTGTCTGTGTGGATGTGACTACTGACGCCATCTTGTGTTCGGTTTCGGTTGCATTGAATTTGAGTTGAAAATTAAATTTGAATTAGAACTGTGCAAAGGTATGATTGTGTTGTATTATTTGGGAATTATAAATAGGTTATTGTGGTTAGCTTGTGTTATATACATTTATTTTTAAAACATGCACTATTCCAAAAGATGTGTATAGTTTTGACTTTGCTGGGTTTTGGAATTTGTAAAGTATAATATTTCACATGTGTACATTTTGTATGCTAATTTGCGTTGTACCAGAACTTGTGTGCCATGCTTCAAATATTAACCATCATGCTTTTAGTCATATATACTCATAATCATTTTTGAATATTTTTAAGCACAAGTACTCATTTTTTATTTAAGTAAACTGAAAAAGAAATCATTGTATGAAATGCAGCTTTGATTAAATTTAATGCTACACAAACTATAAAACTTAGCAATTAATTGCACCATCAGATCACACTGCATGCTTTTGAAAAGAAATATATTTTCACAGATTTGAGATCTGGTATGTCTTCATGACCCCTGTAGTGATGTACTGCTGAGTCATGTCGGCATACCCACGGGGCTAGTCACATTGTCTTAGTCAACATTTCTCAAATGGTCACATGTCAATAACACCATGGCTTTAGTTTCAAAACAGGTTTTCAAGAGTGTATTTTTGCATTAATATGTATTGACAGCACAATTAATAATGACCAAAGCACCTTAATATCCAAGTACAACATCACTGGTCAACACACTGTCTTTGCATTTACTCAGACTTTGTTTACCCTGTTGTACCCCATACAGTCGTACCCTGTACAAGTGTTCTCTCAACGTTGTTCCTCTTTTCTCCTAAGGATCCTCAGTGGCCATCTACTTGTGTCCATACGATACGGAGGGTAAATTGAACTGCTCTGTGTACCCGCTTAAGTGTTACCCTGTTGTGGTTTTCACACCCCTCGTGATCTTGGGTGCATATACCCAAAAATCTGTTCTGAGTTTCTGAAAGATTAACCACAAGGTTTGAGGTCACTCGTGACGTGTCTCTTCTGTCTGCCAATACCCTGGGGCCTTTTGGAACAACATTTTATACTTTCTTTGGCTGTCCTTTCAAGGCCTGTCTTGTTTCTTGTTTGCACTTATGTGGAGTTCTTTTAATTTCATGTCTGTCCTGTGTAAATTACCAGAGCTTGCAAACTGTTGTATGGCACTAATTTCAAACTGACACATTGACATTGTGTATGGACAGAATGTTTATGTGGTATTCAACTGTTTGTCACTTGGGGCTGAGTTTTGGTTGCTTTGTATTATTTGCAGGTTAATGTTGAAGATTGGGTTGGTTTTGTTTGCTGGCTGTATAAAAGCTACTGGTTGGAAAGAGCCATTGAGAAAGCCATTTACTAATTCAGCTTGGCACCTGGTCAGGTTAATAAAATAATATTGTACACTACTTAAAACATAAACATATAAATACAATATCCTTCTTGCTTTGTGTGCTACATTACATGGCTTGTATTGGTAATTAATGGTAATTTCTACCTTTTTGCACACATGTGGAAGTATGACACTTTTAAAATATTGATTAGAGATATCAGGTAGCTGCCAAAGGTTAATTTAAACAACCAGTGTAACTGTGAAATATAAAATGCTTCCACATGAAGTTTCTAATATAATGATTCATTACAGTCTGAAACATTGTAGAAAATACTCTAAATGCTTTTAGTTGACTTCAGAATTACATGTACATGTACAATCTATTAGATTGGGAGTGTCTGTGAGATTATTGAAAGTTATGTGAATATATTTTTAATAACCATGATGATTATAAGCTGTACATTTTCATAGTGAAATGTCCGCAGGATTGATTGTGCCAGAAAAGATCCACACTTTTAGGAATGGTGCAATGCACTCACGCACTGTCGAGTGATGTTAACTTTGCATATTGTTGAAGAACTGTAACAACAAACTTCTTTATACAGAGCTGCACAATACCACTTGTTTATTTGTGCAGAAATGTTTTATTAAACTTGTTTATGTTAACACAATTGAATAATGAACTTTATAATGTGTTTATAACTAGACTATAATATTGAACTTGTGTATGTGTTAAAAACTGTAATGTTAAAAATATTTGTGTTGATTATTTTGTGCTGATGGGTTATTTTTATTAATTATATATTTTTGACTTTATTCTGTGCCAATGAGAAATGTCCTGGATCAAAACGTTTTACATTTTTTGATTTAGTTGTAACTATTCTCTGTGTGCTGCAATGCATGTGTAAATACAAATGTAATATTGAATTGACAATTGTTGACGTAGATTCAAGGGCCCATCTTGACATTTCAGTGATGCAAACCTATTGTAAACTGATGCATTTCAGATCGGACCCTGTGAGACGCAAGAATCGCAAGGCACTGCTCAACAAACGACGCAGCACTTCCCAGAGTCCCAAGGGAAAGAAGTCGATGCGTAAAAATGGCAGCAGTGGCACAGACAGCGAGACGGAGAGACGATTCAAGGGTCGTCGCCGGCGCATGTCTTCCATGGTCAGACCCAAAGGGCCACGTGCTGGGGACCGCCCAGGCCAGGAGTCAAGTAAGACTTAGGGGATAAACGTGGAAATGTGCCTACTGATGGATGGGTGGAAGTTTTGTTTGCCAGGTTCTTGTTTTGTTTGCCAGGTTCTTGTTTTGTTTGCCAGGTTCTTGTTTTGTTTGCCAGGTTCTTGTTTTGTTTGCCAGGTTCTTGTTTTGTTTACCAGGTTCTTGTTTTGTTTGCTCCTCTTTAATTATAACTCTACATTGTACATTGTTGTGGATATTTTGCATAACATCTCTATGTAAATGTGTTCGAATAACTCTTGTATTACTAAAACATAAAGACATTTATTAATTGTTGACATAAACGTTTTATGTCATTCTAACTGCAGTCCTGTTTCAGACAGACAAAGAAAGATTGTGGACATACAGAATAGTTGTGGAAGGTCCTGCGTTAACATATTTGTGAATAAGACATTATGTATATATTTTATATGCATGGATGCAAAGATTGCTCCTATCATAAACCAATTTCAGGATAGATTTCTTAGCTTAATTAATGCAACAATATTTACAGTGCATTGAGATTAATCTGTCTTCTTAATGAATGAATTTTTATATACACGTGTACATGCATGCAAATTTTGCTCCTATCGCAAACCTATTTTAGGACAGATTTCTTAACTTTGCTGCTTCCATTCATTTAAGTTTAATTGAATAACCACATGTGCACATAATCATATTTGATCATGCACAGTACATGTGATCACATGTTGACATGCACAATACATGTGATCATGTTTTGTGCATGTGATCATGTATTATGCATGTGATCATGTATTATGCATGTGATCATGTATTATGCAGATTATCATGTATTGTGCATGTGATCATGTTTTGCACATGTGATCATGTATTATGCATGTGATCATGTATTGTGCATGTGATCATGTATTATGCATGTGATCATGTATTGTGCATGTGATCATGTATTATGCATGTGATCATGTATTGTGCATGTGATCATGTATTGTGCATGTGATCATGTATTGTGCATGTGATCGTGTATTGTGCATGTGATCATGTATTATGCATGTGATCGTGTATTATGCATGTGATCATGTATTGTGTATGTGATCGTGTATTGTGCATGTGATCATGTAATGTGCATGTGATCATGTATTATGCATGTGATCGTGTATTGTGCATGTGATCATGTATTGTGCATGTGATCATGTATTGTGCATGTGATCATGTATTGTGCATGTGATCATGTATTGTGCATGTGGTCATGTATTGTGCATGTGGTCATGTATTGTGCATGTGATCATGTATTGTGCATGTGATCATGTATTGTGCATGTGATCATGTATTGTGCATGTGGTCATGTATTGTGCATGTGATCGTGTATTGTGCATGTGATCGTGTATTGTGCATGTGGTCATATATTGTGCATGTGATCATGTATTATGCAGATTATCATGTATTGTGCATGTGATCATGTTTTGCACATGTGATCATGTATTATGCATGTGATCATGTATTGTGCATGTGATCATATATTATGCATGTGATCATATATTGTGCATGTGATCATGTATTGTGCATGTGATCATGTATTGTGCATGTGATCATGTATTGTGCATGTGATCATGTATTATGCATGTGATCGTGTATTATGCATGTGATCATGTATTGTGCATGTGATCGTGTATTGTGCATGTGATCATGTAATGTGCATGTGATCATGTATAATGCATGTGATCGTGTATCGTGCATGTGATCATGTATCGTGCATGTGATCATGTATTGTGCATGTGATCATGTATTGTGCATGTGATCATGTATTGTGCATGTGATCATGTATTGTGCATGTGGTCATGTATTGTGCATGTGATCATGTATTGTGCATGTGATCATGTATTGTGCATGTGATCATGTATTGTGCATGTGATCGTGTATTGTGCATGTGGTCGTGTATTATGCATGTGATCATGTATTGTGCATGTGATCATGTATTGTGCATGTGATCATGTATTGTGCATGTGATCATGTATTGTGCATGTGATCATGTATTGTGCATGTGATCATGTATTGTGCATGTGATCATGTATTGTGCATGTGGTCATGTATTGTGCATGTGGTCATGTATTGTGCATGTGGTCATGTATTATGCATGTGATCATGTATTGTGCATGTGATCATGTATTGTGCATGTGGTCATGTATTGTGCATGTGATCATGCTTCTCTGTTTACGTTGAACTCAGATGTATTTGTTTTAATTAATGGAACTTTGTTAAAAGGACATCAATTTCATATTGAAGTTATAGTACCCAGGGGGTAATGACATTTTATTATGCAGAAGAATTTTTTTTAATTGTCTAACATAGTTATTCCTAAATTGTAATGGTGACCATAACCATTAATATCTGAATCTGTAAGATAGATGTCTTGTGGGTTTTACGCCACCAATTTGAGTCTGGGGTACAAAGCATGGTGGCTTTCTGTCCAAAATGTTGAAATCCTACCAGATGTATCATTTATCCTTTGAATTATTAGACACTTTAGTATTTCTGATTTATTAAAATTAGTCTAATATAACGTGGCTGTGTAGAAAAGAAACAACCTTTCCATTAGTCTGTTGTTGGTTCGACAGTGATCCTGGTAGAGGCGTTTAAGTGCTAACTGTTACAGCTGTGACATATTTGGATTGATGTGTTATTGATTAATTATTACATAATCCTGTGTTGGTTGTTTCTTATGTTCTGCGTGTGTTGTGTGCATGCATGTTGCATGCTGTTTACTGACATGTGCTACTTTCCCTGGTTAGATCCGTCAGACAGCACACCAGCCCTGAAAGTGTCGCCTAGGTAGGCAAACTTCCTTGCCTCCCTTCCTAACACAGCTTCCGTCTTATATAAGTGCTGCCAGAGTTCTCCGTCTACTGGCTAAGGATGTTTACTTGTTACTCTACTCTGTTCAACAATGACAGCTCCCTGCTAAGATTGTCCAGCAATGAATGAGACAAAAACTTCAAAAATGAAACATTCCTAGCTAAAACTGGCATTTAGTTTCCGTTTTTTTATATTCTGTTTACCTATTAAGCAATCTTTGCTAAACAGTCAATGCTCATTCAACTGAATAAAGCTTGTTTTTGGTCCTCTTTGAAGATTTTACAAATTTTTGTTTCCTGTCCTTAATCTATAGACTGTTCAACAAAGATTTTCTGAACTAAGATTTTACTAAAATCTTAAGTGATTAAATAACTTACGTAAAAAATGTAAAACTATACATGTTCATTAGAACAAACTGTGACCTGTTCTTAATTCAATCACTAAAACTCAATCTGTTATTTTTTGTGGCAAATCTATTTAAATATGTTACCTGTTGGTGGCTTGCTGTAACTATTACTTGTGCCTACTGCTTAAATCTGCATCTTTTGGCAGCTTGCTTTATTCCGCTTGTTGACACATTCTTGTCTTCTTACGCTTTCTCTTGCATTGCTATATTTGGCAGTACGACATTTTTGTATTTGGCTACTGAGAACTCAACGCGAGTCACTTTTATGAATACAAGTAAAATTACACGAGCGTAACAATGTTGTAATGTTGTTACACATGAGTAAGTTCACTCAGGTTGTTGTTGATGCGTGTTGCTTCGCTGTTTCATGTACTTCTCAGGATTATTACTCTGTGTATGGTAAGACCACTCATCTCTGTGAACTCCTTCCCAGCATGCATTGGTGGTGGGCTAGACAGGAAGTCACCTAGACAGAATCTGTCTTTCTGCTCTATGTAGTTTCTAATGACATAGGCCAGTTCCCAATGTAAATTTCATAGCATCGTTGTTTAGTTGTTGGCTAGTACACTAGGACAGTTTAGTTTGATTACTCTTGATGTTGTCAGTTGAAAGCTTGTAATCTAAGGCATAGTTGCAGCAACTAATTACATGACTATAGAATGAACGTGTATTTTGACATGTCGGAATAGTGTTTACTTACCTAAGTGATTACTTAAGTAGTTTGTAGTTTTGTGTAATCTGTAATGTACATATTCGTAATAATACCATTTACATTGTATTTTCAGAAGCACGAATTGAAAATATGTTTTGTAGATATTTAATGGAGAGGTTTTTGTTGTGCATGGCATGAGGTGATTCAAGGGTCAGGGGGTCAGGGTGCTGATAGCTTAGAACAGTTGTAGAGGAGATGCATGACATTGTGAACTGTTGCCGTCATCAACTGGTGTAAAGTGCAAGTGAAACCACTTAAACTTTGCTGTGTGAAATCAGCATAAACTGTGGACTGAGGGTTGTGAGGGTGCATGTGGCATGACTGAGGAAAATAGGGAGGTCAAGGGTTGTGGGGTGCCAGGAGAATGGGGAAGGTGGGAGTTGTAGGGTGCATGTGGGGTGGCTGAGGGGAATTGGGAAACTGGAGACAAGGATGTTGTGTGGTGCAAGTGGGATGACCGAGGGGTTGGGAGGCTGAGCCCATCAGCATGTGAGTAGACTGTGGGGGTAGGGAAAGTGGAGGGGTAGGAGCACTGGGGTGGAGGGGAGTGGGTTGATGGAGGTGGTGACTAGGGGTGCCTGGAGTAGGTGGTATGTGACCGGCTGTGTCTGTTGTAGACCTACCACCAACGCGCCGGTCATTGGACCAGTGCTGGAGCGGAAAGGACCAAGCCAAAATGGGAGTAGGCGCAAGTGGAGACTAGAACGGGCAAGTCATCACCGTCTTCTGCTGGCTTCCCTCTCCCATTCCCATCCAGTTAGTTCTGGATGCCCTTTCACTGTGCTTTCATTTGTGTATATTCCACATTTCAGTGCAATTAACATTCCAATCATTTTTGTTCTTGCAGTCTTATTCCAGTGTCTCATTCCAGTCTCATTCCATCTCTCTTTCATTTCATCCTGTCTCATTCCATCTCTCTTTCATTTCATCCTGTCTCATTCCAGTCTCTCTCATCCAGTCTCTCCATTTCTCTTTATTATTGCCAAGTTACACTGTAGATAAGACAAAATATACATGTAATGATATGATAGCAATGGCATAATTTAATACAATCTATGCAAAATGTAATTTATCTATGGTAAACTACTCCAAACCTAGAAGCCAAAAAAAAGTAAAAGTAAAACACATTTTAAATATACACGTGTATAAACTAGACAGTTTTAATATGTTCTCTGTAGAAAACATGCGAAGGCACTTGTTAAATATGTGTGTCTATGTTGTGGACTATACGCCAGTAGTCATGCGTAGTAATACACGTTATAGCCGTGACGTAGTTGTGAGTAGTGATACACGGATATGCAAATAAAGGCAGTTGAGTGCTATCCCCAAGAACCACGTGTGTGTTTTACTTTGATGTCTGAATATACAACAGATAATTGGCGACGAGGATGGGATGGTACTAACTCATCGAAAGTTCGAACTTGTTTGCTTCGAGGAAACTGTAAGTGAAACAGTTGTTAAATTTTGCGTTAAGCTGTAAGTGTAACAGCCGAAGAAGACGCACGTAGACAAGCATGGCAGACTTCACTGGGCTAATGGCGCCTAAGCTCTGCCTTGCTGGGACGAATGCCAGGGAAAGTTGGCTAACTTTTAAACAGCAATTTACTATGTATTTGCTGGCGTCAGGGAGCACCGAAAAGAGTCACGCAGAGAAGATTGCGATGCTGTTGACATTCGGTGGTGCGGAATTGTTATCGATTTTCAATTCATTCGATTATGATATCGAAGGCGCGACAGCACAAATACCGACGGTGAAAGTAGTGCTCGACCGTTTCGACAGCTACTTTGCGCCGAGAACGAACGAACTAATTGATAGATACAGGTTTCGGTCGTGTAAACAATCGTACGACGAGACGACGGCGTCGTATATTGCGCGTCTGCACAATTTGGCGAAGACGTGCAATTTCGGTGACGAGAAGGAAAACAATCTACGTGACCAACTCGTCTACGGATGCCACGATGACAGCCTCCGGGAGAAACTATTCCGCGAGGAGACGTTGACCTTACAGAGTGCAAGTCAGATCGCCACAGCCCACGAGGCAGCACGTCAGAACATGAACTTGTTCCGTGGACAAACGCACGATGCACCAGCGGGAGCGGCTGCTGGCAGCGGAGTAGCGAAGGTCAAGGCCGAGAAAGCACGGCGCGGCAGCACGCAGCCGGATATGCGACGGGTCGTCCGAGGACAGCGACAATCCCAAGTGCGGTGTAAGTTCTGTGGCCGGGAACACGCGTTCGATCGTAAACAGTGTCCAGCGTTCGGGAAGCGTTGCCACATTTGTGGACAGAGTAATCACTTCGCGAAAATGTGTGAATCACCGAAGAAACGGGAGCGGGACAGACATAAAAACAGTGAAGCTCAACCGCAGCGACAGCGCCCTGTGTATACGGTGACTGTTGACAGTGACACTCAGTTGCCGAGTGAAAACATGTCAAATGTTTTGGATGTGCATGGACAGGGTAGTAAGTCTAACTGGGTTATGAATGTTGATGCATCTGCTATCATTGTACATCCTACTGTGAATAATGTTGTCTTAGCTATGGAGGTTGACACAGGATCGGCAGTGTCTATGATTCCTGTGCATGTGTATGAGTCACAATTTTCAAATTGTCAGCTCCAGCCTAGCAACAAAGTGTTTCGTAGTTTCACAGGTGAATCAGTCCCATGTAAAGGCATGTTTAGGGTGAATGTACAGTACAAGACAGACAGTGTAGATCTGTGGTTGTATGTCGTCCCGGGTAGCAAACATGTACTATTTGGGAGAGACTGGCTAGAGGCCATTAGACTGGATTGGGCAGGGATCAAGTTTCGCCCTGGGTCCGGGTCAGTATGCATGTCACATCAGAGTGAGCTAGAGGGGCTTGTTACTAAACACCAGGGGTTGTTTGATGGAAAACTGGGTTTGCTAAAAGGTATCAAAGCACGCATTGAAATGGTAGATGGTGCTAACCCTGTGTACACTAAACCGTATCGGGTTCCCTATGCTCTGCGACCAAAAGTCGAGCAAGAGTTAGACAGGCTTGAGAAAGCCGGGGTAATTACACCAGTTACAAGTAGTGACTGGGCGACAGGTGTAGTGGTAGTGCCTAAGAAGAATGGTGCCATTAGACTGTGTGGTAACTACAAGACGACTGTTAATCCTCAGTTGAAAACTGTCTCCCCACCAAACATTCACATTGATGATATTCTGGCAGATTTGGCGGGTGGAGCAAAATTCTCAAAACTAGACTTGGCAAATGCGTACAACCAAATGGAAGTCTGTGAGGATTCTAGACAGTACCTGACGATAGCGACGCACAATGGACTGTTTCAATAGAACAGGTTAGTGTATGGCATTACGACGGCTCCAGCAATATGGCAAAATGCAATCGAGAAAGTGTTGCAGGGGTTGCCTGGAGTCAAGGTATATCTGGATGATATACTAGTGTCGGGGAAAACCGAGGTAGAACACTTGAAAAATCTAGGTAGAGTGTTCGAAAGACTGGCAGAGTTTGGCCTGAAATTGAATCGTGAGAAATGTGAATTCTCGAGAGATTCACTTGAATACCTGGGTCACGTGATTGATGCCCACGGTATCCACAAATCGGCGGACAAGATAGCCGTCATTCTTGATGCACCTAGGCCTACTGATGTCAGTTCACTTAGGTCATTCATTGGCATGGCAAACTACTACCGTAAGTTTGTGCCAGATTTTGCGTCCACACTCCATCCTCTCACCAGGTTGCTTGAGAAGGATAGAAAGTTTGAGTGGACAGATGCCATGGATGATGCGTTTCTGGCAGTGAAACATGCTTTGTGTGAGTCCGGGTTTCTGATGCATTATGACAGCAGTCTCCCAGTGACAGTCGCCTGTGATGCCTCACCAGTTGGGGTCGGGGCAGTGCTCTCTCACATTATGCCTAATGGAGAGGAGCGACCGATTCAGTTCGCATCTCGCGCATTGACGAGAGCTGAACAGAATTATGCACAGATTGAGAGGGAAGGACTAGGAATCATTTTTGGTGTGAAACGATTCTACCCTTTCCTGTTTGGCAGGAAGTTCACTCTTGTCACTGACAACAAACCACTTGCAGCGATCATCAGTCCTAGGAAGGACATACCAGCGGTAGCGGCAGAACGCATTCAGCGATGGGCAATGTATTTGTCCGGTTTCAACTACGAGGTGCGCTACCGGAGCAGTACGCAGAATGCCAATGCGGACTGGCTCTCACGATTACCAACACGAAATGAGGCTCCATGTGCATCTATAGACGAAGATGTCAGTCTCGTTCTTGGAGTTGGGGTGTTACCTGTCACGAGCGAACAGATTAAGGTCGGAGTTCGAAAAGACCCATTGTTGTCGCAAGTGATGAGGTACACACGAGATGGTTGGCCGGATAGGTTGCCAACAGATCGGTTAGATTTACAACCGTACTTCAGTCGTCGTAACGAACTATCCCTCGATGGTGATGTTCTGTTATGGGGAATGAGAGTAATCATTCCAAAGCAATTTCGAGCTGAAATTCTTGATGAGCTTCACACAGGCCATATCGGTGTTGTGAAAATGAAGGGGGTCGCACGTTCGTATGTCTGGTGGCCAGGCATGGATGCAGACATTGAAGCTTGTACCAAAGCTTGCGAGTCTTGCCAGTTGGTACAGAGGAATCCTACCAATGCTCCATTACATCCATGGGTCCCGGCATCACGGCCAGGTGAACGCATACACATTGATTATGCAGGTCCTGTGGAGGGGAAAATGCTCCTCATTGTAGTTGACTCATTTTCAAAGTGGCCAGAAGTTGTTATTGTCAATAGTACAACAAGTGAAGCGACAGTGAACGCTCTGAGGACCATGTTCAGTAGAGTAGGTGTTCCACAGACTTTGGTCTCGGACAATGCACCACAGTTCAAATCACAGGAGTTCAAGGACTTCCTGGATAGGTTGGGGGTGTTGCATAAACCTACCCCGCCCTACCATCCGAGTTCGAACGGATTGGCAGAGCGATTTGTTCAGAGTGTAAAACCAGGTAACAGACGAGAAACCCAGCGACGAGAAAAACAGATGGAAAGGAGTTCCCAAAATTTGAGACAATTCAGAGAGGGTGACATGGTTTGGGTCCGAGATTACCATGGAAAAGAAAAGTGGGTACGAGGAACGATAAGTGCAAAGTGTGGTCCATTGACTTATCAAGTCATGGTTTCCAAGGGATTATGGAAACGCCACATTGATCAGTTAAGTTCACGAGTCAATTTGAGTAACATGCCCTTGACAGAGTTACCACTGACTGCGACAGATCATGACTACTTGATGGGCTCTATGCCACCACTTAATCAGACCAATGACGAGGTGACATATGATGCGCCCCACCAGCAGATAGTTCAGAATAGAACTCAGACAGAAGTGGTGCCACCTACTCAGTTTGAGCAGGAAACACCGCTGAGACGGTCTTCTCGTGTGAGAAAGGCACCAGACAGACTAGATATGTAGATATACAGAACTACATGAGTCACAAGGACTCTATGCTTCATTAGTTTCGTCAAATAACATGGTTAAACGCTAATGTATGGCTGAATTACATTGCCAGCACATAACTATGTTACTATATTAATCAGTTAGAGTATTTGAGATAAACAGGCTGTAACGAATAAAAAAGGTAGACTGTTTCATAATTGGTCCGGGAGGGATCTGTTAAATATGTGTGTCTATGTTGTGGACTATACGCCAGTAGTCATGCGTAGTAATACACGTTATAGCCGTGACGTAGTTGTGAGTAGTGATACACGGATATGCAAATAAAGGCAGTTGAGTGCTATCCCCAAGAACCACGTGTGTGTTTTACTTTGATGTCTGAATATACAACAGCACTAACAATATTAAGCTAAATAAAATGAGTGTTACAATATGTTTGTGGACTGCTGAGCAAGTGGTTTTATCAACTTGAATTGCATCTAGGCCAATAGAAGGTTTCTTGTAACAAGTGTTCTGACTTATACTGTACAATTACATTGCACATTAAATGGAACCATGGTTATTATTATGTAATGGTGTTCTTATTTCCTGGTATGATTGTTAACAGAATCAACTCAAGTCAACACTGGAACTGATGCGGGCAGAGAGACTGTCAAATCTGATGCGTTATGAAGAGGAACTGACAAAGATTAGTGAGGATTATACTCAAGAAATGGCAGGGCCCGATTATTTAGATCCGGATGAAGAAGAAGAGTTTCCTGATGGCGATATGTACAATATACCAAACAGGGGCAGCAGTCATGGCAGCTACTGGATCCCACTGTAGTCAAGGATGACCAACTGTAGGTTGCAATCCTGGATGTTTGCCCTGTAGTTACATGATTCGATATTGGTGGAAACTCTGGATGTTTCCACTAGATGGGGAATCAACTATTGAAGGCAACTCTGGGTATTCCGCTGTAGTTCTGGATCAACTATTGGTGGCAATTCTGGATGCTTCTGCTGTAGTTATCAGATCAACTATTGGTGGCAATTCTGGATGTTTCCGCTGTAGTTATCAGATCAACTATTGGTGGCAATTCTGGATGTTTCCACTGTAGTTATCAGATCAACTATTAGTGGCAATTCTGGATGCTTCCGCTGTAGTTATCAGATAAACTATTGGTGGCAATTCTGGATGTTTCCACTGTAGTTATCAGATCAACTATTAGTGGCAATTCTGGATGCTTCCGCTGTAGTTATCAGATCAATTATTGGTGGCAATTCTGGATGTTTCCACTGTAGTTATCAGATCAACTATTAGTGGCAATTCTGGATGCTTCCGCTGTAGTTATCAGATCAACTATTGGTGGCAATTCTGGATGTTTCCACTGTAGTTATCAGATCAACTATTAGTGGCAATTCTGGATGCTTCCGCTGTAGTTATCAGATCAACTATTGGTGGCAATTGTGGATGTTTCCACTGTAGTTATCAGATCAACTATTGGTGGCAATTCTGGATGTTTCCATTGTAGTTATCAGATCAACTATTGGTGGCAATTCTGGATGTTTCCGCTGTAGTTATCAGATCAACTATTGGTGGCAATTCTGGATGTTTCCACTGTAGTTATCAGATCAACTATTGGTGGCAATTCTGGATGTTTCCGCTATAGTCATCAGATCAACTATTGGTGGCAATTCTGGATGTTTCCGCTATAGTTATCAGATCAACTATTGGTGGCAATTCTGGATGTTTCCGCTGTAGTTATCAGATCAACTATTGGTGGCAATTCTGGATGTTTCCATTGTAGTTATCAGATCAACTATTGGGGGCAATTCTGGATGTTTCCGCTGTAGTTATCAGATCAACTATTGGTGGCAATTCTAGATGTTTCCACTGTAGTTATCAGATCAACTATTGGTGGCAATTCTGGATGTTTCCGCTGTAGTTATCAGATCAACTATTGGTGGCAATTCTGGATGTTTCTGCTATAGTTATCAGATCAACTAATGGTGGCAATTCTGTCCAATGGTTGACTGTATCAAAGTGCTACTAATTAACTTTCTTTTGTGCATTGTTTAAACTGTCAGATGCTGTGTAGGTTTAAAGGAAAACAAAAATAATCTTTTGGGCCTATGCATCTGAAAAAGGAAAGTCTATCAAATGTATCCCTAACATGCAGTTGAGATGGTTTTGCCAAATATATAGCTAGTGAATGACCATAGACTGTTTCGTTAGTTTCTAGATCATTGTTAGCCAAGATTTGATACATGATTTGCACCGTCCGAAAGGTCTATGAATGACAGCCATTGCCCCAAAGTAGGATGGAAATAAGTATGACATATCTGATTATTCACTTGATCTCAATTCCATGTGATGGTTTTGAGTTCTTGTGTCTTGTAAATATGATGTATTTTGGGGTAAAGCTGTCAAAGTCTGCCTGTATATAGCAAAACATTGTAAATAGTGTGACTGAGCGGTGGTACAGATGGAAAATGTCTGGAGATTTTGAAAGATTAACTTATTATATTGTGTGGTGTAATGATTCTGAACTTTGATGTGTATGAAATTTACATGAAATGTCATTATAAGTCCATGTTATATGATGGCATGGCCTTTCCATGGTTTGAATTTCTCTGCGCGTGACTGAATTTAGACCTTGCCCTTGACCTTTGAAAATAAATCTTGACTGCAACTGTCGTCATTACTAACATAATATCATCATGACTGTTTTAACTGTATGATAACTATTATATTGATGTTAACCTGGTTTTTACGTGTGGAGTTATTCAACAATTACGTCGACACTGTACGTGCATGTAAATAAATACTCGCCACATTTGAAGGTAGTGATATCCGTGAGATACTCATGTGCTGTGCATAGCTGCAACAAGACATTGTCTTTACAGAATGCTATAACTATGTCATTGTATCGTGACACTTGGAAGTTAACACTTCACCTACCCCTTTTGGAGGCTCAGTGTTTTAGTCAACGGCTGATTTGTTCTCCTATGGAGGTCAAAGAATTGTAGACAGATAGTTCTGAACAATTTGCACACAGTGATGTATTTATTGAGCATTCAACTAGTTGGATACCTGCAGCCATCTTGGAAGTGTCGCAGTTATCCAGTATGCCTAGATGGCAGTTAAAAACAAGGTGCTGAATTTCCGAAACGTGCCAGAAAATAGCAGAGTGGATTTCGATTGCCAGAAAATACTTTATATAATGGCTTATTAAGGCCTCTCAGAGTCTGTTTGTGTCTTCTTGGTGTGTCTGATGTCAACCTTGGTCTACCCTGGAGGTGTTTGGCAGTGTTGGTAATGAGTCCTCAAGTTGATACGGTATCAATGGTATATTGTCAGTGTGTTGCATTGTGTCGTTTCAGTCAAGCTGATTTGAGTTAGAGACTGATCTTGTGGCACGATCGGATTGAGTAGAACCTTTCTTGCCTACCTTTTAATAATGATTTTATTGTGTTTATTTTGTTCTTTTTTTATAATGTTTTGTGGTGAGACATTTTCTAATTTTAATTGATTTTACAAGAAACCATTTGTGAGCTGGTGGGTGCCATTGACACAAGAGTGCACTGACATTGTCGGTTGGTGAGACAAGGCGTGCTTTGATGACATAGCCAAATGAGATATTTACAATGGCAAGGCAGACAGGAACAATCACATTGTTATCTCGCTGAAATTCCTGATCTCAAACAATAGTTTGCAAGGGTATTTGAGTTGATCATACTTTTTTATTTTCTCTGGTTCTTTGAGAGAAATAGCCAGTTGTTTTTTTACAGTGTATCCCCAGTTTCTAAAACTACGCAGGTTTATGTAGACTACAGTATGATGTGTAACTAGGTGATTGTCGCCACAAAATGGTCGATATATGTGTTGCGACCAGGCATTAAAATTCCTGCCAGACGGTGTTGCAATAACTGACAACAGCCAACACGTTTTCTAATGACATTCTATCTTTACAGTGGTATTCTACGGATTAATCTAATAGACCTACCCATCATGTGACCTAGAGAAAGGCCGGTCAGTAGGCCCATTAAGCAACAAAATGTTGATAGAATCATTTGCCGTTCAATTCTGATGGCATGATGAAGGTTTTGGTAGGCATAGGTCACATGACGGAGAGGTCAATTGTCTGAGTTAAATAAACAATTATCTTCAAATGTTGTCTTATTCTATAAAAGAATGCAGACCGTACTATTTCGGGTTTGTAAATAGTATATTTTTAGGATTTCGTGAAAGATTCTTGCGATGGATTTCTTGCAAACAAATTTATATATATATACAAATCTTGTATAAACGGGTCAAAATTTCTAAATAGTATTTAAACTAGACTGTTGGTTGGTTTATTCATGTTATGTCTATTTATAGGCAGTTGTAAAAGGTGGCTATAGTTCAGTAGCAAAACTGACATTTGCCAGGCACCTATTGTGCATTGTATATAATTACATAATTTGGTGTAATTTTACGAGATGTTTTTCACTGAAGTTGTTTTGTGTAGAATAGTGTTAAGAATAAAGAGTGCCAAGATTTACCAATGGTGTCTGTGTTTGTGTTCATATGGTAAAGTTAATGTTCTTATACATTATAGCACACTAACCATTCTTCAAAACATTTATTCTCTCTGGCACACTACAGATGAGCACCATCTTGATTCTTTGGGAAGCATTCAACATTTTGCTGCATTCCACTTTGGTCATTTATATCATATACATGACTTGGTACAGGAACAAGTTTGTCGCTTGTAAAGTAGGCATTGCAAAGTCGTATGTATATATAATATATATATATAATTATGATAATTGCTAGTGGATTGGAATGCAGCATAACGTGCAAATTATTCGTACAAAAACATCCACCAGTCTATAGCCAGATATTCATGTGAACTGAACTTGCCCAAGGTTTGAAATTACGATATTTCAGACCCAAGTTCTAGTATGACGTGGTATCACTGCACTCCACAATGTCTCCGTAAACATTACATGAGGGTGAAGGTTATCTTGTTAGGAGGGGTTTCTCAATAAATGTTACGAGGGTGGACAGATCTCTTGTTAGGAGGGGTTTCTTAATAACTTACATGAGGGTGGAAGGATCTCTTGTTAGGAGGGGTTTCTTAATAAATAGTACGAGGGTGGACAGATCTCTTGTTAGGAGTTTCTCAATAAATGTAACATTAGGGTGAAGGGATCTCTTGTTAGGAGGGTTGTCTTAATAAATGTTACACGAGGGTGGACGGATCTCTTGTTAGGAGGGGTTTCTCAATTAATGTTATATATGAGGGTGAAGGGATCTCTTGTTAGGAGGCGTTTTCTCAGTCATTATTGAACAGTAAACAATATCAAACCAACAAATGCATACTAAAATTTTATTTCACCAAAATAATACTCGATTGGATAAAAAAGGCAGGCTACAAATGATTGTTACATTCACAGACAAGATGCTGGCCCAGTATTGAACAGACACGTCTCAATCTCAATCCACGGCATCAATGACAATGAAAAAGACACGATAGCAGGAAAAATATTAGTAAAATTGCACACTTGAAACTGTACATAATTATGGTAGAAAAGAAACACTGTAGATGGGTCTACAAAAACTAATATTCATCTAGCTGGCACATTTGTGTTTGTCAGTATATGAATATACAGTACAAAGTGATATGTGTACATATATATTGCATATCCTTGGTGGACTACATCCTGTTCCAAGATTGCTCATTGCAGTTAATTTTTTTGTAAAGTTCAAAGGTTGATCGCCAGCAGTTCACACTTTCATAAACATATTTCATGCACAGTAAAATAACAACACATTTTAAATGTAAATACACTGTGTCTTTACAAAGGTTTCTATTAAACCTTGCCAAAAACTTTGTATTTTTATGATACTTATGTATTTTTAGAGACAACTAATAATTTTTATTTTTACATATGTAAATGCCCAAGCTCTGGACGACAACTTATTAAATCTTGTTAAAGCATACCATCAAACGCTGATGTGATCAAGGCAATGTTTTGATAAACGGTGGACACTGATGTAAATGATTAGCACGTATGTACTATGTACCAAAACATTACAGATCAGGTAAAGTGAAGCGTATTATTTACTATGAACCACACAGAGCAAGCACTAGACAACAAAAGCCACTGGACAGGATAGGCTAAATTCACATACAGGAAGACATGAGTGACTATTTTCAGAAACAGACTATAATAAACACTGCCTGTTGAATTTTACCGATTTTTATATTACAAATATCGATATCTAGCGACATGCCCCATGGCAATGGCACTACGTTATCTCATCTGTACAAAATTATTACTGTAAGAAAATTACTGTACACATTTATTGACTCGGCAGTCATACTCTGTACTCAGCTAACTATCTATATAGCTGCTCTGTCGACATTGTCACTACTCATATATTACTGCATAGCTGTCATTCTGTACAATTCATTGTCCCTGTCAGTGCCGTGACTTCTGTGTAAGTGTACATGTAGCTGCCAGTGCAGTCACTGTTGTCCACATGTGCCGTGGTTCGGATGGACAAGCAACATCTTTGGGTGGTGGTCAACCAGATCGATTGCCCACAAGTCTTGGTGTAAAAGGGTTAACATTAACCTGCTATGTCCCATTTGTCCACATATAATACATGTTCAGATTTTGGTCATGTGATCATCAAAGCAGGTGTGTTTCAGTTAACTATATGCAAGTGCTTTTTGTTACAATTCAGTGTCAAATTAAAAATACATCCGACTACGCCTGCTGATTGGAAGTGTAATCAGGTGGGAGGAAACATAGGATGATGTAACATTTTATAAATATTTTGGATGACAAGTCAGGACAAGAGACAAAGCAGTCAAAATTGGCAAGATAACATTACCAACTACGCACCAGCACTTTGACAAGAACAGCCGAAGTCAGAAAGGGCAACATCGTGAACAGAACTTAGGTGAAACCGACATAATTATCGACGACTTTAAATAAGGTTGGCTGGTTTTCACTCCTTTATGTGACCTTGACCTTGACCTAGAATCATTCAATCTTGAACCACAAACTGTCAACTGCTATTATTATGGCACACTTGGTGGGCATTTATACTACTCCACAACTTTACTACAATCTTAACAAGTATAAAGCACCCTTTCTTGACATGAACATTCACGTCAATGACATCACTGTGCCATGATCTCTGTAGACTGGGTCCCCGTATACATAAGCTATATTGCTGCGTTGTGTACCTGAGTCTAGCGGTGTCTCTTATTTCTCACTAGTAATTTGAAGTCATAAGGCCACCTGTTGACATTTAGGATAACACAAACAAACAAACACAAACAAGTAAACACGACTACTATTATATCTACCCTGGAGGACTGGCAAGGCACAAATAGTAGACATTAACAGGTTCATCCTCTGAACAATCACGTCACTGATTCAAGACGACCAATACTAGAGCCTAATTAGGAAACAAGTATTCATACAAAAGTGGCACTAATGTCTGCTATGTCTTAAGCTTTACCCTGCGATGACATTGACTGAGTTCATGTACAAATTATTATTCTCACTGTCATCAAGTTTATGACTGAATTCACCAGTGTAAGGTCACTTTGTTTAGATAAACTTTACAAATACCCGACAAAACACAGCAGTTTCACAATTAAACCAACCCAATTTAGGTGCGTTTGGTCCCCCGGCTGCTCAGTATCGAAAAAGATTAATAACAGTGATCTTAAATGACATTCAAGATGTAGTAACAAACAAAAATATCTATAAGAACTGTAAATCAGGTATAAGACATGCTGCACTTAACTGGGTCTCTCCATACCCAGTATTTGATCAGTTTACCGTCTACAATATCCGTTTTCCACAAAAACCAACGGAACCTGATGCATAACATCACCATAGACACGCATTAGGTAGAATGTCGAAAAAATGTATTTCAGTTGGCCGAACATTTAACTGCTCTCGTTGTCTCTAGATGGCACCACCAGCTGTGCTTAGGAAACTGACAAAGTCTGAAATGCTCTCTATAGACGCATGTTTCGGAGATCAGAAGTGATCTACGAGAACCGAGACACTGTTCTTGCCGACACGACCTTGGGCGAGACCATCGATGCCGGCCAAGGTCATGTTCTGCCACTGTGTTGGATGACCTGCAATGAGAGTGTCCAGTTAGAACAAGTTCCTGACCATGGAGGAGGGCATGGACCTGGCAAGATGTGACCAGGAATCTGGATAGCTTTCAACAATGTCAACAAATTTACATTAGTGAACAAGTTCATCAAGTAGGAAGAACGCAATCAACATGAATTTCGTTTTACGCAAACAAATACATTTTACGCACTTGAATGAAAAATTTGATGCTAAATTCATACAATTACATACATAATTCATAATATTACTAAATATATATATATAATTTGTCATAAATTTATATATTTAATTAATTACTGTCAAATTTGTCAGAAGTCCCCAAAACATCTACCCAATATGAAAATAAAACTAACGATTTTGTAAAGTGGCCTTAATTACCAGGTGGCTGTATTACTGAGGACGGCCTGTACCTGTGGGTGAGCTGCTGGACTTGAGTGCGAATGACCAGCTGTCTGGGTTGACGGAGGCGCAGTGAGGCAGTCTCAGCTCAACGGGCTGCAGGAACTTGAGGCCGTGAGGGCCACACATCACCAGCGGACTTAGCAACGTCTCACCTGGACAGCACACAGGTAAGTATTACAGGTAGGTAAATATAATAATAATATAATAATATTTATTATTTATAAAGCACAATATCGAAATATGTTCAAAGCGCTGTACAATAAAATATAAAGCTATTTATTATGTGTTAAAACTAATATTAATAATAATAAATACAACAGTAAAATTTAGTTTCAGATACAAAAATGTAGAAACGTTAAATTATTCATATAAAAACTGTTAATTAAATATTATATAGAATTATCAACGATGAATAAAATAAATAAATAAATAAAACTAATTAATACTCTATTTACATGCAAAACACATACTAAACGATGTATAAATGTTTTCAACTTGTCTAGAAGTATTCAGCCATGCTGCAATTAATGCATCAAAATTATTCTTCCACAAATATCCACCACTGTCTACAGCCAGGTACATGAATACGGCTAAGTTGGCTGAAGCAACATACTAGTGAACAAACTTGCCCCAAATTCGCCACTACAGCAGAAGATATGAACATGGGTTCTCTCGTTTGAGAGTTTGATGCTCTAAACTCTGCACCACTGGGCTCTACTATAACTTAGTCAAACATTACCAAAGATGCATAATTTTTAGTGTGTTGAAGTACAGTAAACTGTTTTCCTGGCTGCATTGGTTGATGTGAGAACACAGCGTTCTATCTGTGGTCTATGTAAGGGAAAGTAAAAGATCCCACACAGGGGGTAAATATGTACCCTGTAGTGGACTCACAAATTCTCACTGGACTTTAAACGCCATGCAAAGGGCCCTGTCCAGTGTCTGGGAGAAAGACAAGACATGATAGTGTGTGTCGTACCTTTCTCCTTGTCGAGGGGCGGCAGGATGCTGTTGTCCTGACACACCTTGAAGTAGATCTCCTGCTGGACACCGTCGGGGATCGCTCCCTTTGGAATGATGATACTCACACCTGCATCAAACACATAGGAGATGTCAATCAAACACGTTTATAAACAGGAAATGTAAGGTCTTGTATCGCACAGTATCCAGCTCTTAGGGCTGCTCAAAACACTTCATTTCCTTGAAGGCTATCTGTATCAAACATCATCAAGACTTTTCTTGGAAAAATTCAGCCATGCTGCAACTAATGCACAATTACTATTTGTCTTCAAATATCCACCACTATCCAGACATGCATTCGTATAGCTGAGTGAACTAGAGCAATGTAGTGTAAACAAACTTGCTCAAGCTTTAACTGTGCATCACAGGAGTGAAACCTTGGTTCTCTAGAGTGTGCATGTGATGTTCTAGTCACTTGGCTACTGCTATTCAGGAGCTTTAATTAAGCTGTCAATTGTATCAAAGATACAAACTGCATAATGGAGGTTGTTAATCATTTATTTGGTATCATACACTGTGTAACAAGCTAGATGAATAACTATCTCGCATGTAGCGACAACTACATGTCACATTTTCATACACATTAACATGGACTCTACTTCTTGAAATTCTGTACATCTGTCAACACGACCAAGTGTAGTGGTACATAGTGGTACGTACCAGTCTCCTTAGACTCTAGCACCCCTCCACTGCTGTCAAACACCCCCCGGGCTGTGGCCACCACCCTGTGACCTTCCTCCTCTGGGATGTCAAGGTCGGACATTTCCCTGAAAGAATCAGTCAACAATAAAGAACATGTCTGGCTGTCATCATAGGAAAGATATTGACCCGTTCATAATTAACGGACAGTAGTCATGATACACAACTGATCTAAAAATAGGATTTACTGATTTTCTCCTCATAATTTTCCCGTAACTGGTGGTCATATATGCCTGAAATCTCCCTCCTCAACTTGGTTGCTTCAGCTCATCTCAATGCAGCTTCATGTCATTGCAATTATAATCTCCCATACAAAATGCGAATACAATAACTACACAGCATGCTTGTTTACTTCGAGTAAAATTTCCAGACAAATCATTGAATAATTATAAAGAAAAGAATCACCAGAAACAGGTGGCACTATTTCAAAGTATACTACACAATAATACTATTTACATGTTCAAAAGCTACCCTGTCTGAGGTATGAGTTTAGATGTGAATACAGTTAATGATTTCATAACATTGTGCATTATTTTATTAGAAAAATCGCACATGGTAATTAATCCAATCTACTCTCCATTCTAACGTGCAACCATTCTAACATGTACAGTGAAATATGCTTTCTGAACATCAGTGTTAATAAGACACAATAGAAATATCATAAATAAAGACTATAAGCCTGAGACTCCATGACACATGTGACAATGTCACCAACCATGTCCTCACTAACCTGACATGAGCCGAGTCCTCTTTTTCCTCTCCCTCGGCAGATGGCTGTTTACTGTCGGATGGCGACGTTGGCTTCTTATACGACTCAAACGCACTGTTCCTGTGTTCCCGATTGTACACCATGAGACCACTGCTGCCATCTGTTGTCTCTCTACATAAGCATATGCATTACATTTGTAAGGATCGGATTAAGATCAGAGTGCACTAAGTGCCATACTTTGTTATTTTATTTGATAAAATGTTAATTCATATGATGTCATTAGTAAGTTGTGGGTCTTATAGCAATAACATCATTTAACACTGAACGAAGGATATGATAACAATAACAATGAATTTATGGAATTAGCAAGCCACAAAGGCGCTGCTATGGCATTTGAAGCCACTCTTCTCTCAGCTACTTTATTTTGACACTATTGAAGCATTTACTATCAGCTAGTCTGCACAGAGTATGTACATCAACATGCAGCAGAGCTGTCCAGTTCTACTGCAACAAAGAGGTCAGGTCATGTGTCAGTCAACCCAGGTCATGACCTATGAACCCATGCCACACACAGAAAACACAGCCAACAAAACGTAACTGATTCTACGAAAGCTCAAGCGGCGACTACTTGTTAGGCTAAGATTTAACGAGAACGTGTGTAAATCAGAAATGATATTTTAAATCAGGAAACAAAACGACTCCTTCAACCTGTGAAAATGTTAGATCACACTGCTGGGTAAATCCATACAAAGCCAAACCTACTCAAACACAACACACAAAACCGAAACCGAGATTAAACACACCAGGAAAACTAAATGTTCAGGAAAACTACGAAATAAAGACAAACGCCCCGAACCAGTCAACCACAAAAAGCAATGTTCACAGGGTCGTGTTTACCTATCTTGAGGATCGACTTCCTCTGAGATTGACTTTTTTGCACCATAAAACCCGGGCGTGACAAGTTTCTTGTACGACTCAAAGTTGTATGAGGACGGTCGGAAATCACTAGAAATGGCAACCGCAACATGTCACATGACTAACCGGTGTTCTCGCTTCAGGCAACGCAACTGTACCCAGGGTCAAGATGAGATGAGAATAACGACCTCTTTGGAACAAACATGGTATGGGACCATGGACCTATCATGGTAGGTCAAGGACTAAGGACCTTACTGCCTGGATAGTGTGAAACCTTGTGTGGTCTGTGCATGATCATTTGTAAAACAACTACTTAGGATACATTGTTGTACATTGTTGTACAATAACTGCTGATTCATTTCACACCATGGCTGTGAAATGGATCTGACTCCATGCTCCACAAATGTTTCTATTGAATGGAACTGTAATTTACAAATGCACTTATTACAATAATCATATTGTAAACATGTGTATTTTACATTTAATTACATGCAGATATTTGTTGCCAGTTGTCAGTTAGTGACAAGTTAAAGTCAACACCGGGGGCTAGATTACCCATCATTCAACTAAAGCAAGGGGCAACATTTTGCAGCAGTTTTATATATTGGAAAAATCATGATATCTGTAACAGTTAATGTAAATGGTACTTTCCATGGTTTTGCTACAGAGAAGAAACAACAGGAGGAATGGATTATTACGCTGGAACACAGAATAGGGAATAAAAAAGGAGGGCGGGGGGAGGATGTTAACCTGACAACAAGTTGATAACTTGCAGTATACATTTACTTTGAAATTACACTTAAATGACGTCAGTGAACTGTGACCTTGACATATGTTGACCCCAGGTGTTGACTTAATTAAAACAATGCATACACATTACACATGCTCGTCACGTTGTTACAAACACTACACACACCTGGTTCTCTCTAACGAACTCGGATACCCAGAGTCCCGATCCAGCGATCTGTCTCCATGTTCCACATATGTTTTATTTGGCCTATCGTCTCTCCTCGCATTGTTCACTGCGAGACTAGCCTCTGCCTGATCCATGTATATTTGGTTGGCATATGAGCCACGAGGTGGCGCCGGCTGCCACCCTACGTTGTCACGGTAACCACTAGGCGCCCGAACAGGCGGCCCGTAAGTGTCGGGACGTTGCGTTTCTGCCGGTGGCCTGTAGGTGGCGTATGTGTGTCGCATCTCCACGCCACTAGGTGACATGTCTTGCGACCCCACTCTGACTGGGGATGGGTAGTCTGGGTAGTTCCTGCTGCATGATGGGATGCACGAGACATGGTCAGTTTGTTAAGACGATTATGGGATGTATGGGATGGCTGAGAACCAAGATCACATCATTCAACTCTAGAACATCCATCTACATGGTAACACTACGCAATCATTCCATTGTGTTATGACAATTGTTATTACTGATTATATGGAGAACACACACGGTGTGTAGTAAGTGAGTACATATAAATACATGTGTTAGTGTGTGTGTGTGTGTGTATGTGTGTGCGTCAGGTGTGTGTGTGTGTGTCTGTGTGTGTGCACATGCAAGAGTGTTTATATTTGTGTATGTATGCATGCATGTATGTTAAATGTATCCAGTAGAGTGTATCTATATATTATACTGTACACGTCTGCACTGTGTATGTGTGTATACAATGTGTGCACATGCATTTATTTACAGGTATATGAATTTTATCGTATACACTTAAAGGTAAGTACACGAATGTATATAATTAATTTTAAATGCAGCCTACTAGTTTGTTTGGACACTTTACATGCAAACTTCAACCTGAAATCATTCACCCCCGCCCCCCCCCCCCCCAGTCAGACAACAGACACACTACATACCTTTGACTCGTCCTCTCGTAGACTCCTCCCTTCTGTCCATCAGGCTGGGGCCTCTCCAGGTTGCTCTGGGACTTGGCCGGGAAGTAGGGTGAGTGCTGCCCTCTGGAGGGGGACCCAGGAGGGTTGCGCTCCGAGTACAGGGTGCTCTCAGACTTCGCCTTCAGCTGGCTTGTGTTTGGCTTCGGTGCCACCGCGGGGGCGCCACCGAGCTTTGATGAACTCACTGAAGTCTGCACGGGTGGACTGAGACTCTCGTCTTGCCTGGCGGTGGGGCAACGTTGTAGAGATAAAATGCAGTATTATATTTGCTGTTCTCTTATGATAAATCTAAAAAATTGACTACAAATAACCATTCATGACAAGGCAAGAATTGACTTAATTGCCACCACTTTGGGTTTAAACAAACACACAATTATTACATCATGAAGTGACGAGCATGTATAGTTATCAATATAACTGTTTTATTTTGAAGTGTCATTTATGTGACCAATAAACACTCCATTATCATTACCTCTAAACACCAGAGACACAATCTAACTTATTATAAAATAATTATTATTATTAATAACATAATTATACCAGGTTCCATACTGATGAATAAACTTCTGGTATCGCAGCAATGGTGCATGGCGAGTGCTTCTGTGTTTTGCTGGCGGTGAATGCGTGCAACGCATGCGAAAATGTGAAGAAAATGACACACTGTGGCATTGCTATCTACTAATCTACAATCCATAAAACTAGACAAATCTATCACTGAGACTGCATGCTGGCATGCTACAGTTTATTATTATTATCATGATAACAATGTTTCAACACCTGGCCACGTTTACCTAATTCAGTCAGCTACTATAAAAACTGCATGCAACAAACTATTTACGCTACAAGGTTACACGTGGTAAATAAATCCTACTGAATGGAGGCAAGAATAATTTGCTAGTTTTTTTACTTATACAATACTAATACGATAGTATAGCATATTGCTGTTACATGAACTATTTTTTATAAATTGCTATTGCTAGTGTTTTATATATATATATATATACATATACATACACACATATATATACACATATACATAATATATACATATACACTGGTATAAATCTATGTGCTGTTTTCTACAAATAAAAATCTATTACGTATAGAATAGATTTAATCATAAAATTCAATGTGTATAACAAAACATTTACAACGGCTAATTTGCCCGCAGCATCCAAAGCCATCTAACTTCGTGTTGATTAACACCAAAGTTATGTTAAAATACGGAATGTAATCAGTGTAAATGTGACACTTCCGATTACATTTTTCTGGTGCACTATACAATATTAACGATAATATTTTCTTAAAGGTTTTGATCAATGTTGAATTTGAACCCCCAAAATAGAGACACATGTTTTAGAAAGTCATACAAAAACTTTACATACAATTACTTGAAAATCTGCATATCGTCCCTGAAGACACCTATTACTGAAATATTATTTTACAAGACTACGACAAGGATCATGCACGGACAGACAGACAGACAGATACCTCATAAGAAGACACACTCAGAATGCAGGAGTACTAGAAGCAAGCAGGCGTGATACGTACAAGCGCATATACCTGTACTTGGCAGTGACGTCGGACAGCTTGCGGCTGGGGTTGGTGTTGGGGGCAGTCTTGGGACTGTGGGTGGGCTTGTAGGGCTCTGCCGTGCTGCGGGTGAACTGGTAGGGGTCCATGCGGCTGGGCTTGTCTGGCGGCCGGGGTAGTTGTGTTGTTCCAAACTTCTCGCGCAGTTTCGAGTCGTCGTGTTTGTTTGCTGGATTTGACGTGTATCGCGTGTACGAGTCGCTGCTGTAGGACGAACCATCCGCATACAGCGGCTGCAACAGGTCAAAGGTCATACTTACGTTATACTCATTTGTAATGTAAATGTAGGGATTGTTTCATTCCCATTCTTATGAGTTCAATGGGATGATGTTGTTCTACAAACTCAATTTTGTTCCTTAAAAATGGATGCATACGTTGAGAATGGTTAAAACTAGGATATGTCACATGAACTTTGTCACTGGAGGGTCACAGAAAGTGTCCTTGGGGATACAGCGGTGGCTTTCTTAAAAGAAACAACAGATTCTGTTCCAAGATGGATCTTCCATGTTAAAGAAACGACCCTCCTGACAGTGTCCATTTTCAAGTTGTGGTTAATATTTTGTTCCTTGGATAAAAGCAAACTTTCTGGTCTGTGACATAACTTACATTATCAGTATGGTCACTTGGTCCAGTCATTTCTCATCCAATTTACATGCATATATTTAAGGTATTAAGTTTATACTGACTGAATTACTCATCATCACAACCTTTTCAGCACCTACCTCTAAACCAACACTGAGCTTGACACATTCACTTGAGGTCAGCACAGTTTGATTCTTTTAAATGGTTCATATCATTCTATTACACGTGATTCCGTTTAATTGAAATGGATCGTATTTCTTAATTTCAATATATAACTATAGATTATAATGATATTATTGTAAAAAGTGCCTCAATCTTCAGTATTCTTCTTCAACTGATGTACAAACTTACCTTTGTGTCAAAGCCACGTTTCTCGTAGTCGAGGGGCCCTTGCTCCACCCTATAGCTGTAGACGGCCGTGTCCCGGGGGGGCGGGTAGCCGGGGCGCAGGCGCTCCATGGCCGAGGGGCGTCTCTCTATGTCTGCGCGGTCGTAGGGCGATCTGTCGTCATAGCGTCGCCCTGGCAACCAATCGGGAGTATTTTAGGGGTGATCATAAAAGTAAACAATGTCCCGGAAGACACTAAGATTTGGCATCACAATGATTTGTTGAGACAATTGCTTGACACATTGGCGCTACTAGCGAGTGATGTAATGACATTCAGTAATTAGTCTCTTATTTAAAGAATGCTGCATGGCAATATCACTTACAACTTCAGAATTCAGACATACAAAATACGTTCAATGAAGAGCTATAGTATTTAGAAATTCAACATTTAAAATAGATTTGTAAAATATGGTTTTCAGATATCAGAGACATATGTTCATTCATAATTGTAGGTCACATTACTAAAGCAAAATAAAAACGTACATAAAACAGAAGGTTGCATAATTAAAATGTACAAAATAAAACCACAACACTGTATACTGAGTAGGATGGAATGAAGGTGTCGTGAATACAGACAAAGTCTAACCTGGGCTTCCCTTGGCCGCCAGTCGTTCACTTGGGGTGAGGGTGACGTAGGTGTCAATGTTGGATCGCGGAGGGGGATGGCGATCCCGGGGAAGACTCCCTGCATAGTAGGAGGGGAAGTAGCGGCCATCCTGGGCTGGAGGGGGATAGCCCCTCATTGCTTCCCCTGGGAAAACACGGAACCACTCTTATACTACAATGTCTACATCTGTATGAAAGGTGTATGTCACTCGATTTAATAAAAATCAAATAAATATTTCAAATGCAAGAATAATGATTAAAATGGAGAATGTTCGTAAATGTTCTGCAAAATGTCCTGATTTAAATCTAGAAAATATATAATTCTTTCACCTAGCCTGACACTGACTTCCCACTTTAAAACATAGCATACTGCAACAATCTCTTTGCTGTTTTCATGAAATAAAAAAAAAATTATTGAGAAAATGCTTTGCAAAATAAAAGAAATTTGGTTCATTACAATTTCTTGTTTTTAATCATACGATGGGCCACTGGAGCCTGTCTTAACCTGCACAGCCCGCGCTGTGCATGTAACAAACTAGGCCAGTTATTGCATCTGGGTATCTGTTATCAAACACCATCATCCCTGTCAAAATGGAGAACTAAAAATTAAAACTCAGTCTGTTGATAAGTCTAAGCTCTGTAAATACTCTCGGTAGCATTAATGGTAAATTTATTTGTCCCCATTACCAATTAAAACCAAATACATAAAGATATAATGCAGACACAGTCGTGTCCGAGGTTGGTGTGTAGACTGTCACTCACTTGGGTCTGCTGTGTGTCTGCGATTGAAGCCATTGCTGGAGGCGTAGGGTGACTTCTCCGGGGGGCCACGACCCTCCTGGCACCCAAACACAACGTACAGTTAACATGTAGGTTCTTTACCCTACATAAACCTAATGGTTTAATTATTTCTGAAAATTAACCCAGAGAGTGAGAAATAACAAGACTATCAGACATAGGTTTTCTAAGTGTATAGAGAATTAAACATCACTGTTTAATTGTGAATTAAGCTTACATAGCATTACACAAATTGGATAAAAATAGCAAGCGTTTGCATACATGGCAGGGTATTAAGCGGCAAACAATTAATAAACCACTAAAATGGATGCAGCGGTAAGCCAGAACAAGGTGGAAGATTTATAAACACACAAGGGTCATGATGAGATAAGTAAAATGGCTGTCACCGCTAGAAATATTTTGTGACTGAATAAAGAACCAAAAATCCCATGTATATTTTGAATAATCCCTGTAGATAATTCAAATTTCTCTCAAGTATATCAATGTTTATAAGTTTCCTTCATGAATCTATTTCATAATTGCTAATATCTAAAAACAGGAGTCACTATTGCGGCCAACAAATAGTTACTTTATTTCTGACATAAAAAACCTGAAATGACAGTTTCATCGACATCCTTTGACACGACCCCCTTTGACACGACCCCTATACTCACATGTTTGCCCTCACGCATGTAGCTGGGAGGAGCCTGGTAGGGGGGGATCCCGGGGATGTTTTCCAGGGTTGCAATGCTGGGGTCAGAGTTCGACCGCACCATGGGTCGACGTACGGGAGTCGGTGACGCGTCGTTGTCGTCGTACATGCTGTGTGACCTCATCTCCGCGTCACTCTCCGGGGACGATGCATAACTGAGGCGGTTACTCATCGGGAAGAGGAAGTCTTCCTTCAGGCTCTCCTCGGGCTGGGGGGAGAGACTTAGTGGTGACAAGAGGCGGGGAAGGAGTGGCACGGGGAAACATTCAGGGATCAGGCAAAAATATAACAAAAGATCCTTGTTGTTTTATTAGCCAAACAAATTCAGAACATTAAATATATTTGGCCCCCAAAATAGTTACTTCTATAGTAATCTGTGTGCGGAAAAAAGTATATTTTGTTCAAACAAATCAGTTTGAGATCAGCATTTCCAAATAGATTTTAAAAGATTTAACAAGATTGCCACCTAGAGATTCAACTCTAGATGGCAGGTGGACTAGGAAGCCCTTTGGCTTATCGAGAGTCCAACCTATCTATCTAAGTATACCCCGCCCTTCTTAGGTATAAGTTGATATTATTTTTGAATATATTAACACTACTAGCACCTACACAATCAGCTGATACTCTGTTCCATTCTTTTACTGTGCTTTGTAAAAATGCTAATTTTCTAATATCTAATCTACACTGCTTCTTTGCTAATGTAACTCCATGTCCTCTAGTCCTTCTCTCTTCCTTGACCGAGAAAAAAATATTTCTGCCAATATTTTCATACCCATTCAATATTTTTAAACATCTCAATCTGATCTCCTCTCAATCTTCTGGTTTCTAGTGTTGTTAAATCACATTCTTTTAGTCGCATTTCATAACTAATATTCCTGAGTATTTGTATCATTTTGGTTGCTCTCATTTGTACTGGCCTTCTGCAAAGGCCTTCTTGCGATATGGCCTCCATGTTTGTATACAATATTCTAAATGAAGCCTAACTATTGTTTTATACAGTGGTATTATTAGTTCTTTTTCTTTGTACAATATATTTCGTCTAATGAATCCACGAATTTGGTTTCCCTTCACTGCTGCAATTCCATATTATAGTATTCAAACATGAAACCAGAAGAATTAGAAATGTCATCACTAACAGTCCTGAGCCACGCTGTAACCTGTCTGCACTGTTAGACCACAAGTGGTGTGCCACTAGTACGTGCTGCCGACCCACCTTTGTCTCGGACATCCACACTGGCTGCTGCTGGGCCTTGTCAATCGTTTCCTTCAGCTTCTTGTACCACAGCTCCCCATTGGTCAAATCAATTGTGTCTATAAATAGCACAACACATTCATTTTAATTAGCCCGCTGTAATATCCTTGTCTGTTTGTCTATGTGGTGTCATTTATTTTATTGTATGCACAGTGCAACCAATATTTCATTATTAAATTATCTTGAACGATTACTGGTAGATTTTACAACTGTCCTGATGTTTTGTTTTCCTTGGCAAAGTTTGGCCCTTGTTTTGTTGTAAAAAAAATGACTAAAGTCAACCACATCACTATCAGTTCCACAAACTGAATATGTTTGTCGGAAACTGTGACTCCTGGCAGCTCTTATCTGAATATCTTTGAAACAAACTGTGAGATTTTTTGGCAGATCGTAGGAGACAAATGAAACAAACTTATGTGTAAATAGTGGATATTTATCTACTGTCACAATGGTGTCATTTCACATGACGCGACACTCACGAGTGATGAGGTGGTTGTATGTTTTCTCCAGCTTCACGGCCTGGTCGTAGAGCTTGCGTGGACTCTTGGTGGAGCTGCGAGCCCACCGAGACCGCAGCTCTTTCACTGCGTACTTGCTCTCTGCCCGCAGCAGCACCACGATGGGTGAGTACTGCGCATAGTTGAGACGGTCCACAGCGTTCGGGGTGACATCCAACACACAGTGTCGACCCTGCCACACGGGAGACAGGCATGTGTCTTACTACTCATTCAGTGACACATGTTTAACAGGATTATAGGTAGTAAAAATTATGTATTAACAGTTATATGTATTAACAATTATAGGTATTAACAGTTATATGTATTAACAATTATAGGTATGAACAATTATAGGTAGTAACAATTACAGGTAATAACAATTACAGGTAGTAACAATTATAGGTAATAACAATCGCTGGTCAGCTCCACTCACTCATAGTTGATATTTAAGTTAACAAAACACCACAAGCTCTTCCTTGTGATGACTCGACCCACTTGCACCCGTCACTAACAGCTTCACGTTCTGACAACTCCACCTACTTATTATTATAGCTCCACCCACTCCCAGCCCTGCTTACAACCCCGCCCACCCACTCACTCAGTTGCTATTTAATCATCACAACAAGCTCCGCCCATAAATCTTTGCAAACTCCTCCCTTTTATTTCTGTACCTATTCATTACTGTTGGCTTCGGGGCTTGCGCACTAACAGCGTCACCAGTGGGTAGACTATGGATGGGTGGAGCTATCATCTTCACCAGCTGACAGCTCCACCCATCCATAGTTTACCCACTCACAGCCATGCCCATTCACACCATTTGGTCCTCAGTCCTCACAGCCCCACCGATTCACATCCTGCCCATTCACATGTCCACCTACTCACAGCCCCACCCCCTCAGCCATGCCCCTTATAGTCCCACCCACTCACAGCCCCGCCCACTCACAGCCCCGCCCACTCACAGCCCCGCCCACTCACAGCCCCGCCCACTCACAGCCCCGCCCACTCACAGCCCCGCCCACTCACAGCCCCGCCCACTCACAACCCCACCCACTCACAGCCTGCCCAGTCACAGCCCCGCCCCCTCATCCCTGCCCCTCACAGTCCCACCCACTCTCAGTCCCGCCCACTCATAGCCCCACCCACTCACAGCCCCACCCACACACAGCCCCGTCCACACACAGCCCCGCCCACTCACAGTCCCACCCACTCTCAGTCCCGCCCACTCATAGCCCCACCCACTCACAGCCCCACCCACACACAGCCCCGTCCACACACAGCCCCGTCCACACACAGCCCCGCCCACTCACAGTCCCACCCACTCTCAGTCCCGCCCACTCATAGCCTCACCCCCTCATAGCCCCACCCACTCACAACCACGCCCCTCACCTTGTCAATGATCAGCCTGATGGCGTCCAGCTTGATGATGCCAGACTTGCTGCTCCTGGTCTCCTCCTCACTGTGACCCTCGGCCTCTGGCAGGGAGACAACAACACCAGTCAGACCAAACCATCTGGCAGGGAGGCAAAGTCACACAATATGGCTCCACAAAGAGCACTTAAACAATGGTACTACATTCCCAGTTTGTATGAGTTTTGCCATGACAGTTTCTGTGACGAGATTTGGACTGTGATTTAAACGTTTTGGGAACAAGATGGCACACACAAAATTAACAAATTTGTATACTGCATTATTCTTGAATTCCAGACATAAAAAAGATGATGAAAGTTTTTGAAAGAACTATCCAGAGAAATGTGCAGTAATCCTGTGCCAACCCCCTGGAGCAGGGCGTTGTGACTTACGGGGTGACTCGTAGGTCTCTGGCATCTCCCGCACCAGTTTGTCTCTTGTCACATCCGCCAACACACCAAAGATGACCACTGGACGCATGAAGTGGGCTGCAACAACAACAACAACATGATCACTGGACGCATGAAGTGGGCTGCAACAACAACATGATGCAATACAAAATTACAGGTACGACATTCCAGCCTCACTACTGTAGGTGTTCTCTATGTACTTGGAATGTAGACAGTTGTTATGCAAACATCTTGAATTCAAAAATCAAACAGTATATATTAATAAATATTCCTACTTTGCATACCAAATATATATATATATATATATATATATATATATATATATATATATATATATATATATATATATATATATATCGATCACACAAATGCGATTTTAAAGGCATTTATGATTACCAGCATATTAGAAGATTGAACCACTGCTTCAATTGGAAATGATAACAAACACAATTGTAAGACAATAACCAATAAGAACAGTGGCCACTTACAGTCTCGTAGAACGATCCTTTCATACGCTGGGAACTTTGATGCATGACTCGCTAAAAAATAGAAATATAACATTCATTCCATTGAAATAACAACTTAAACAGGTCTAGAAATATAGCATTCATTCCACATAAATAACACCTTAAATAGGTCTGTTTCATTATGCAACTACACAAATAATTATGACGGTCTGGTTACTGGACGTCATTTTAATGGACGTGCATGGCTAACCATAGTGTTATGAAAAAGTACTACCATATTACACCATTATGCAAAGATAAGTAAACAGTAAGTAAACAGACTGACTGTAGTCGTAGATAAACAACAGATAACACAATACCTAACCTCAGGAATGGTCACTAATTATTACACACACTACATCTATCATCTAGATGTCTAATAATATCTGACAGGCCTGTCAATGTCTACTTACATTTTGCATGCAAGCCTTAAATATATGTGGCACCAACAACACCAACAACGACTAAAACAGGTGACAATATAGGGTGTTATCATCAAAGGAACTGTAAACTATGGCAAGGGTCGCAGTGACATAGGAAATGAAGCGGGAACATCATGCCCACACAAACATGAAGCTGTAGCAGCATGGACGACTTCAGCAGAAGTATTAACAGCAACCGCTGGGTGCGACATTACTGGCAATACATATGTGGATCATCACATCAACACACAGTCCACAATGTATGCCACATCACCACACAGTCCACAACATTGACAACACTTAAGACTAGTTGAACAGACAATACCCTCTGTAGATTATAAAGAGTTTGAACAGATGACGTAACACAAAATACAACATTATTCATAAAAAAGAAAGCCATACAGAAGACTAGATCATTTTAAAACTGTACTAGTCACAACAACATTATAGATAAAAACTTACACAGGCTTATTTGTCTCCAATAATTAGACAAAAAATTAACTTGACATCTGATGGGAAATATATAAAACTATCAGTATTAAAATAGTCAGAATTCTAAAGTGACCAATGGAAATATGTGAGTGAATCAGCCAATGCCAAACAAAATTATAATTATGTGGTACACTGTACATATTAATCTGACCTCAATGATTTTGTAATTAATAATTGAAATGCTGGCAAACAGCTTAGCTTGTTTAGGCCACCAATGTCCATGCTGTCACTGTGACAAGCTAACTGAGGATAGCTCCTGGAAATATATCACTGTGCAATATTAATAATTAAATATCTACCTTACCAATATTTCTATAATTAACATTTTGTGCTGTCTGAATATTTCTCCAGTGTGAAATTATGAATTATTTACAATGTTAATATCAGCATATTTTATTAATAAATCACTCAACGCAGATATAAATGCAAAAAAGTACGACTTGATTCTATTCGGGATAACAAATGCATTAGAATGACAACAGGTGTCACCACTGGGAACATGCGGAACGAACAAAGAAATTAAATGGGAAACAGTAACAAAATGAAGAGACAACACACTGCGAGAACGGAATATCCAGACAGATGATTCACCTGACTTTTTTACTGGAGCAGAACTTGAAGAATTCTCTGCCCCGGCTGTAGATGAACACAACATAGATTCACTGGGAGAAAGTGGGAGCAGACCGCTATTGCTGCACTGGTTGCAATTGCAAAATTATACTTATTTAATCACCACTGCATGACTTCAAACTCTTTCATTTGTCATACGTAATAAAAATGCATGAGGTGGACCATTCTTTCATACAGATATATACACCCGAGTTTTTATTGTAAACTTTTACAGCTCAAAATAAACAGATTTTTTTCAGACTGAACAAAATCATTCCCTTTGTTCATTAGGGATGGATGGCAGATCTGTTACCACTTAAGAAAGAACCCTAGAACATGAAGCAAGACTACTAGATGAACAGTGTAGAAATGATTATTTTTCACTGAGAACTATAAATTAATGGAACAGGTTGTAAGCCGAGTGTGTGGGCGGTAGCAGTTTGAATGTTTAAAAACAAATTGACAAACACCTCCGAAGGGTGAGAAACGTAAAAATAAGAAAGATGGATTATCGATGAGTCATTTGAAGGCTTCCTCCCCCCGTTGCCATCTGAGGTTAATTCGTTGGATAGCATCTTGATACTTTAAGGTTTTTGCAGATGACTTTGATCTAATGTTGTTAGCATGTTTTACATTACATATAATTAATAATTGCTGTATTATCAGTGACAGTTGCAGTGTTTCAATGTACACGCTGAACTCGGCTGAAGTGACACTATTGACACTAATATTGACAGTGACAGTATTGACACTAATATTGACACTGGCACTATTGACACTAATATTGACATGCAGAGTCAGTAAGCTCCGTGAAGTGCGAGAATTAGTGGAAAAACAATAACAAGGCTATTGCTTTCCATGTTGCATTTGCAGAAATAAATGTGAAGAATTTGTTTTATTAAATTGTGTGTTAAAGTTAGTGAAAGCAATGTTTCCTTTATATTATTCAAGTCATGTGGTCTGGTTAGTTTAAATGCTTAATTAATTTGACCAAACTTGACCAGAACAAAAAGAATGATAGTATAACTACTTATCATTACAGAAATACCTGGGTACTCTGTATTAGAATCTGACCAATCATTTATTTCACCACCTGGTGAAAGAAACTGGCTTTCAGTTGAGTAATGGCAAAATAATGATCAATGCAAAATAAATGACTGTGTAAATTTTATGTTTTGACACTCAATAATTGCAATGTTAATGGAAAAGTTTAGATTGTTTCTGGAGACATTGAACTGAAACAGAAGAAAGCTGCTTGACAAGAGACGACAATGTAAGTTGCGCGTGGAAGCCCCGTGACAGGTTTAGAATGTTGTGCTAACTTACCTGTATATTCAGCTGGGCAACAAAGAAATAATTCACACACAGGTAAATTATTTTGCCAAAGAATTCACACCATTTAACTATCATTAAAGCGAAGTAAAGGTGTTGGTATTAGCTAGGAGAATTGTGAAATGGAGAATGTATGTGCAAAGTGGTGTATGCTGTGTGACAACAAGAACAAAGTTACAGTCATAACAAATTATTTTGTGATTAACTATTAGTTATATTCCCGTTGAATATTATTATTAAAAAAACTTCATAGCTACTATATGCTTGTTGTGAGGCTGAAAATATTTACATTTGTTTTTGAACCAGAATATATTTTATATTAAAATATTGATCCAAATTTATCCTTCAAGAATGTTTTTGAATGTGTTCACGTGGTCTAAAGACACTGATTGGTGCATGACACTTACTACACCGCACTGGCCTAGTGAAATGAAAGCTATTTCTTACATCAAAGTGTAGTTTCCAATACAATGTTTTGTTTCCAACTGCAGGCAATAAGGCAGATATTACAGTTCACCAGGCTGCTTCCTTTAAGGCAGCTGTACAGTTTGATGCCTAAAGTGGATACAAGGCTGCCGAAGATGCTCACAGCCTGAGTAATGGTGGATCAAATATCACTTTCACGAATACCACACATCAGTGTTTTCAGATCACTGTGAATTTAGCAAAATTCTGCCAATAAAAAGAATATGTCGCATTATTACCCAATCACAGCACGGCAAGGTTAAACTGTGCTCCACCAGTCAACACTCAGAGACACACTGTGTGACTGTGTATGTCCAAACACCTGTGACACTCACCAAAGATGACGTCGTCCCAGTGGTCCTTCCCCAGGGACTTGGCCCGCCTGGCCGTCCTCCGCTTGAAGAAGCTTCCTCCTCCACCCCCCATCTTGCCGGGCTTCCTCCCACTCGGCACGTTCTCCTTGTCCGACTGGTTCTGTGCCAACGCCATCTGCTCCGCCCTGTCGTCATGGCAACGGAAGAAACAATTACAATGTTGTGATGGCAACGGAAGAAACTATTACAATGTCGTCATGGCAACGGAAGAAACAATTACAATGTCGTCATGGCAACGGAAGAAACTATTACAATGTCGTCATGGCAACGGAAGAAACAATTACAATGTCGTCATGGCAACGGAAGAAACTATTACAATGTCGTCATGGCAACGGAAGAAACAATTACAATGTCGTCATGGCTACGGAAGAAACTATTACAATGTTGTCATGGCTACGGAAGAAACAATTACAATGTCGTCATGGCAACGGAAGAAACAATTACAATGTTGTCATGGCAACGGAAGAAACAATTACAAAACATCAACTGATGTTGTAATGCGGACATCGAAAGTGCTTCAGGAAACAGTGCTCAGTGAAGCCAATTTTCAAAACTTCTACTAATTGTTATTAGTAAAAACAAAACCACAGATATTTTAATGATGAATGCTAGAATATTAGAACGAGAACAGAATATCTCGTCAAGCTGTATGTTTAACTACGTCATAACATATTTATGATAACTAGTTATGTGTTACTTGCCTAACCGAGAGTATGGTTTTGCCCAGTTTGATAGATTGATAATTTTATATTTACACAGTAACATGGTTAGTTTACACTATTTTCGATATCTGAGCCAGTCACACATCCTTCATATCAAACAAACAACAAATATTAACATATGCAGACAGAATCCAAAAACAAAAATAACAGTAACTTGTTTAAAAGTATGCTAATAATCTGAAGAATACAAACATGAACGTCTAGGAAATGTGTACAACTTCCAGACAAAACGATTCATCTTCAAAATTCATCTGCAAAGCCTATTTTCTTTAGACAAACCTTTCACATTTATAAACATGTGTCCTATTACAGGAAAGGTAGAATAATCGTACACTAACCGGTTTTTGTTTGGAATTACGCCATGGATAGTCTCCTGGTTGTTTCGACCGAGCAGGATGGCACGCCACGAACCAACCACTCCACCGCATAGTGTGTCCGTCACTCTGAAGATGGCGCCATTGCTGAATGCCATCTCAGCATGCTCTGTATGCTCGTAGGTGAAATGTGTCCTAAAAATATGAGAAATGTGGCTCAATTCAGTTGAACACAATTCCACTAATAGTACATATTAAATAATATATATTAAATAAGACTGATAAATAATACATATTTATTAACAAAATAACGCTTCATGCTAGGAATGCATGTTCATTTGTTGTAACAGAACAACAAGGTTAGGATGTTAATGTTTCTTCAATATGGAGATAACATATAATTTGTACAAATTTACATTTTACTGTATTTATATAAACTTTATGGCAGTGACAGATTGACTGAGACTGTTGATCTTGACAGATTGACTGAGACTGTTGATCTTGACAGATTGATTGAGACTGTTGATCTTGACAGACTGACTGAGACTGTTGATCTTGACAGATTGACTGAGTCTGTTGATCTTGACAGACTGACTGAGACTGTTGATCTCGACAGACTGACTGAGACTGTTGATCTTGACAGACTGACTGAGATTGTTGATCTTGACAGACTGACTGAGATTGTTGATCTTGACAGACTGACTAAGACTGTTGATCTTGACAGATTGACTGAGACTGTTGATCTTGACAGACTGACTGAGATTGTTGATCTTGACAGATTGACTGAGACTGTTGATCTTGACAGATTGACTGAGACTGTTGATCTTGACAGACTGACTGAGACTGACCTGATAAAGAAGGAGTCTCCCGTCCCTCCACACTGCATCAGTCTGTCATACTCTGAAACAAAGAACCTGATTTAGAAAACAAGTTATCAAAATATATAACAGCAAAATACAACATAAATGGTCATAATATTTTGTAATAAAATTAATTATAATATTAAGAAATTAAGCAATTTTCTATCATGATTACAATTGATGTTTTATTTATTTTATTATTTGTTCTCACCTTATTTATGTAATTGTTTATTATTTTTATTGAACGCTGCAAACAAATTTCTTTTCGCAGAATAATAAAAAAAAATTCATTGCACAGTATTACACAATATGAGATCACATGTTATCAGTTTACTTATGCCACTTTAGAAATTCCACATTATACTGTGGATCTTTTCAGGATTCAACTCTGTGGCCGAGAGATTACGAGACAAGGTGACAGCGCCACCTGGTGACACTTACCATCTGGCCGATATTGCACCATCATGTTGACTTGCTCCTGCAGACTGAGCATGAGCAGAACAGCTTCCTCTCGCGTCTTGGCCTGCATACTAACGTTGTTCACCTGGTGGCAGAAACACAAAGTAACAGTGCCATTCACCTGGTTGCAAACGTACACTAACAATTTCATTCACCTGATGGAAGAAACACAAAGCAGACTGTTTACTTATTGGTAGGAACGTAAATTATTACTGAATCTTCTTATTTGCTGATATTTTGGTCAAATGATTGGGAGATAATGTGGATTTTTTTAACTTGAGAAAAAGATGAGTGCAATTTTTCAAACATCTGTTAAAGTTAATACAAACTATTAAGTTGTAACATAAACATAAAAGCTAGATTTAATGAAAAGACATCTGTTATTTAACTTTAAAGGTAATCAGTACATAATTTTTTGACAAGTGTCCATTAACATGTCTAAATACAGAAAATAAGCACCAAAAGGATCGAGAAATTGCTTGAAAATGGCACATCAAGACACATTTTCCACACAAAAAAACGAACCAACAAAGCCACCATAACTACCTTGAGAATGAGGTCTCCCTCCCTCAGCTGCATGGCTGCTGGCATCCCTGGGGCAACCGCCGCCACAAAGATCCCGGTCCTGTTGCCCCCCGAAACACGAATGCCGACCCCGCCGACCTTCTTGAAGGAGATGACGCGTGGCTCCATCCTACAACAAACATGGCCATTTTAACAACAATGGCCGACATCTCTAAGACAAGTGTTACGCCCCTGCTGTGCACAACTGGCACAGCATCCAACAGTCACTTCAACTGAGGCTGTCTATTCATAGTTTTAAGTTAAATCTTACTATTATTAAAAAAAATATGCTGAAGGTATATTGCACACCAAATAGTGTTTAACAATCAATGCTCACATTCTGAATCTTGCACCCCAAATTTTTTTTAAATACACATAAAATTTTCAGCCGTATTGGTTGTGTTGTTATTGGAGGTTCATTGGGAACATGACACTTTTATTTATTGTAACATTTACAATTATTATGGTTACTTTGTAGCATGATCATAATCATCAGGTCTTAATGTAAAGAAGGCCTTAACTACAGTTTTAGGAACACTAAGAAAACAACACGAGTGTTATTCTATGTTAACTTGATACTACAAATCACATCCCGTGTAGTTAGGTGCAGATACAGTGCCACCAAACTTATACAAGTGTATATACCACTGTTTAACGTTAAATATATTCTTAATTAGGCAGTAATTAAGTCTTAAAGATCATGTTGCCAGGCAGTTTAGTTTGTATTAGGTATTCATTACATTAGCACGTTTTATAAATATAACATTATAATTTTGTTATTTTAATAGAGAACTTACTGTTCGGAATAGAAAGAACACATCATGTTTACTACTGAGCCCACAACAGAAACAAAATAACTTGGGGAATGGGATACATATCAAGTATAACAAATATTATGTACACAACAGTAACTAGCACTAGCACCAGCAAAAGCATTCTACCATGAGAACTGTGGATGGTGTACCCCGGACATGCACCACAACACAACGGGAATAAAAGACAACCAAAGAACAGCCAACAGGTTGCAAGTGACCCACCATGCAGCGGATACAAAGAAGTTCTGAAATCAAGAGAAATCAGCACCACAAGGCCCCGTGTAACTATCACACTTATATTTAACTCACTCACCATGGGCCAAAGCTGCAACCAACAGCCACAGCAACATCAGCATTGTCCTATTGCCTACATCCTACTCTTTACTAAATTTGATAAAGCTGATTTAAATATTTTATATCATACAACTAGCAGGATAGCTATGCATTGCTTTCAGTTGCTAACATGGATAAGCATCATGCACTTGGTGGTGATTTTAATCACTGTAAATATAATCGGTAAGTATATCTTTTGTAGTAAATTTGTTTAGCCATGAATTTTTATTAGTGAAGCAAACTAAGTATATCTTCTGTACTCAATTTGTTTAGCCAGTTCATATTAGTGAAGCAAACTGTTTACGCTAGGGTAGAATCTAAACAAGAAACATGAACAGAAACAAATACATGCTGCCATGTCGTCAAAACAGCCAAGGCATGGTTTTCACTTACTCAAACTTGCTTACAGTATTAGAGTATGATTTTAATTGACAATGACATTTTACCATTAATATAATTTTACACCCAGTATTTCCACACCCATAAAGACAACATGTGTATGCATACTGGAAAACAGCACTCAAATAAAATAATAACATTTTCTGTGTAATTGTTTTAAACAACTTGTGGTGTATTTTGTATAAAAGTATGGTGAAAGCCATGCCTTGTCGGTCACCTTAAACAAGCACATCAAAGTATTTCTAACAAAGTATACAGAGAGTATTTGCACGATGCGTCAGGATGCTCAGGTCATTCAACAAGCACTGTTACTGTTAGTACCTGGCACTTTTGTAATATCCATTTCTGATGATCTGGCTAGGGCTAAAATTGTGTGAAATTAAGCAGAGCCATTATAATTTTATAATGTAATATATAACATCATGTGCTCTTATGTAATGCTTCAATTAGGAACCCGTGACATTTTTTCCATTATCTGAGCATGCTTTTTGCAGTAATTAATGCAGCACCCATATGGGTTTGTAGGTCAATAACACAGGTTTGGCAGGTTTTTCCCATTCAAGTGTGTGGGATCATTACCAGACAGAAGAAATTACTGGTTTTATGTGTCTTCCGAAAGATGTAGCCAAAGTGAGGTTAACAGAACTACCCCAAAAATGCCAAAACGTGCTGCGAAGAATGTGCCACCAACATGACATGACATGACGTTTGTTTTCCGCAAAACACTGTTATTACATTTCTAACTAGACACTGCGTCTGGTGAAGTACGGGGAGGATGCATGGCAGTGATCTGACGTAACAAGGGGGTGGACAAGCAGGGTTAGGGTGGAACCGACCGCCTACTTACCTCACGGGAAGAAACCCTCCGCCATACCATTGTCTAGTAGGGTAAGAGAAACAACGGGAGCTGGTTAAAGAGCGGGAACACACATGTAGCTTAACTAGGACACCATTGTGTTCTCACTCAGTCAGAACGCACTGGTTGTCAATTGCGTATTCAAGCTCTCAGAATGGCGGGCTAAACTCAATAACTCTTTAATTTGCTGTGTCACCGTGTAGTAGCATAACAGGTTATACAAAGGTTATCCCAAAGCAAAATGGGGAGGGGGTCAATGCCCCCTAAATATGCCACTGTTTGTTGTTTATCCACTGGGGTGTGAGAAAGTCTTGGTATTTAGACAATGACCTATGATGGTTTGAATTCTGATGCCAGCATGGTTACTATTGTACACATTTATTGTAGACCACCAAGTTTCAAAATGAACAAATCAATGGTAGTTTTAATATCAAACAATATGGGTTAGTTCTTTAAAGTCTTCTTACATAGGTTTCTCTAAAGTTGGTCATTATCACCAAATATACTTTTTTAAGTATCAAACAAGTTGGCATGATATTTAAAAAAAGATCTAAACCCAAGTATTTCTCTGCATCCTAGGATAAACACTTGCAGGTGAAATACAGCAAACATTTATTGTGTTATTACTGGATTCGTAAGCCAGATGAGACAAATGAAATTATTGACTTATTAAATGCAATGTTATAAACACACGACAAATTATGACTTCATATCAACGTACACCACCATAAATTTGTTAAATTGTAATATTATAACTTGACAGTCAGTCAGACAATTTTTATTAGGAACAAAGTTAGATAATAACAATAAATATTTACAAACATGAGTGATTGCCACAAAGTATTCTGGACACTCAAACTCTTGTTTCCTCACAAAGTATTCTGGATACTCAAACTCTTGTTTCCTCAGAAAGTATTTTGAACACTCAAACTCATTTCTCACAAAGTATTCTGGACACTCAAACTCTTGTTTCCTCACAAAGTATTCTGAACACTGAAACTCTTGTTTCCTCATAAAGTATTCTGGACACTCAAACTCTTGTTTCCTAACAAAGTATTCTGGACACTGAAACTCTTGTTTCCTCATAAAGTATTCTGGACACTGAAACTCTTGTTTCCTCACAAAGTATTCTGGACACTGAAACTCTTGTTTCCTCGTAAAGTATTCTGGACACTGAAACTCTTGTTTCCTAACAAAGTATTCTGGACACTGAAACTCTTGTTTCCTCACAAAGTATTCTGGACACTGAATCTCTTGTTTCCTCACAAAGTATTCTGGACACTGAAACTCTTGTTTCTTCACAAAGTATTCTGGACACTGAAACTCTTGTTTCCTCACAAAGTATTCTGGACACTGAAACTCTTGTTTCTTCACAAAGTATTCTGGACACTGACTCTTGTTTCCTCAAAAGGTATTCTGGATACTCAAACTCTTGTTTCCTCAAAAAGTATTCTGTATACTCAAACTCTTGTTTCCTCAAAAAGTATTCTGGATACTCAAACTCTTGTTTCCTAACAAAGTATTCTAGACACTCAAACTCTTGTTTCCTCACAAAGTATTCTGGACACTCAAACTCTTGTTTCCTCAGAAAGTATTTTGAACACTCAAACTCTTGTTTCCTCACAAAGTATTTTAGACTCTCAAACACATAGAGCATTGCTTCTTAGAGAGTTATTGTATACATATATATTTACTTTTCAATGAATATGTCGAAATTCTGGTTCATTTGCTTATTTTATAAGACTTCACAAAAAACCTGGTTGGTTGTAATATTCCAAAATGTCAAAAGAAATTCTTATCATGAAAAGAAAGTCTATGACACAAGTTTAGGATCTGCAGTCTTGGTGTTTGTTACATAGAAATACACCGGTCACTAGATAAAACCGGACACATTTTCTTTATCCCCCCCCCCCTGTTCATAAGTCACTTTACTTAATCTTTATCTTGACATTTTGCAATGTATGTAATCAGGATAGGCTGCTACATAAGGCATCATTTTTCAGGGACTTTGTAAACTACAATAAGCCCGACTGGGCAAGTGAACGACGAATGTAGACCTACCCTTCTCTAGAGCGTTGGCGTCTCATGGCAACATCTCTCTCATCATACCCCCGCGTGTAGGTGCCATACTTCGGCCAATCATAGTCCTGATTCGGCGATGAAGGTCCCGTTTGCCTCTCTGAAACTGTAAAAGGTAAGTTTTCATACAGTGCAACATCCAGTTCTTCCGACCATTCAAAGCACTTTACTTTCTATCAGATCTGGTACATTTGAACTTCTCCCAGACCTCTCTGGGAATATTCCACATAGGCCTAGCAACCGTTTTTTTCAACCAATGTTTACAGCAATGTTCTCATTTATACACCTGGGTGAACTGAAGTATTTTTGAGTGAAATAGTCCAAACAACAAGGGGGGGGTTGATTTGTGCCCTGTCATGTTGAATAAAGGTCTTAACCACTTAGTCACTGTAATCCACATAAGAAAACTGACATTGTATTAATTTGGTAAATCTGCTTTTTTTATTTATCTTGTCAAAGTGGCTAATCATTCAAAACTGAATGCGGTCTGCATAGGGCAGCAGGGAAACTGACGTTGAAACAAAAACAGTTGGTTACTGAGCAGCCTGTATCTGTGATAAAACACACCACATTGTGCAGTAAATATCTGAGATTACACACAATGATAAACGACAGATGTAAGGGGAGATTTATGTAGCGCTGTAAGTGGAAAACACATTAAAATCACAGGAGGTATTTCCACGAACAGCTGCCACTGCCTAGTGTCAGAAACGTCGAAAGAAAAATATTTTTATTCGCAAGAAGACATGATGGCAAAAGCAACACAAGAAATTATACCATAGAAACTATCAAAGAAATAAAGTCAGAGGAAGGTTTCACAATATATATACATATATAATATAAGGGGTTTCAGTACAAAACACACAAAATATCACTTCTGTGCTTCATTCTCAGAGTGTCAATGAAAACTTCTATGATGGTGGAATATGCTAAAACTATAAGATTATGGTGACTGACACCAACCATAAAAATCTTTTTTGTACATTTCAATTCTGTGAATTTTCACTGTGACAGAACTATGGTGTTTACTGTGTTATTTTTAAAGTATTGGAGCTCTTCATAAAGAAGTCTAAGAAGTCTTCCACTGACCATGGTCTGTGTGATTGGGCATGGGTGGTCTGGAGGGAGCCTCGTCATATGCTGACCGGTCCCCATCCTTCAACAGTGGTGTGGCTGGACGGTCAAGCTGGGCAAATGTAAGCGGCTTCATGGATGACCGCTCCAGACTGCCACCTGGTGAGGGGCCGTAGCGATCGATGTTCTCGGGTTTGCGCTGGAATTCTGGGCTATGGCTTCCTAACTTGTGGTCTGCAAATACAGTGATTAACAAACATGTAGCTACCTTATTCATCAAACATGTAGCTACCTTATTCATCAAACATGTAGCTATCTTCTTTGTCAGACATGTAGCTATCTTCTTTGTCACACATGTAGCTATCTTCTTTGTCAAACATGTAGGTATCTTCTTTGTCAGACATGTAGCTATCTTCTTTGTCACACATGTAGCTATCTTCTTTGTCAAACATGTAGGTATCTTCTTTGTCAAACATGAAGGTATCTTATTTGTCAAACATGTAGCTATCTTCTTTGTCAGACATGTAGCTATCTTCTTTGTCAGACATGTAGCTATCTTCTTTGTCAAACATGTAGCTATCTTCTTTGTCAAACATGTAGGTATCTTATTTGTCAAACATGTAGTTATCTTATTTGTCAAACATGCAGTTATCTTCTTTGTCAAACATGTAGCTATCTTCTTTGTCAAACATGTAGCTATCTTCTTTGTCAAACATGTAGCTATCTTCTTTGTCAAACACGTAGCTACCTTATTTGTCAAACATGTAGCTACCTTATTTGTCAAAAATGTACCTATCTTCTTTGTCAAACATGTACCTATCTTCTTTGTCAAACATGCAGCTATCTTCTTTGTCAAACATGTAGCTATCTTCTTTGTCAAACATGTAGCTATCTACATTGCAGATAGTAGATACTAGATACCAGTTTTACAACTCTGTGTCGGAGTGTGGCATGCTACCAGTGTTGACATGTCACTACAGCTATGAACCACCACATCACAAACAGTCACCAATACAGTAACATTTTGTGTCAACAGAACAAGTGGAACAAGCTAGATGTCTAGAGGTTAAGTTTGTCTGGCATCATGATAAGTCTACATGTGGCACCCCATACAACCCACCCTCTCCTACAGCCACCTCTCACTTCATGGATAACTGCCTCTCACGACCGGTTTATTTGAGCTGGCCTTCTCTGTAGTATTTTTTTGTATTCACATCAGCCACAATTATTTTACAAAATTTTCACAAAACAGACAGTTCATGTGCGAATATAAAACAAGGGGAATGAAAAGCATAACGTAATAAAAATATTACTTAAAACCACTAATTGTCCCCAAAATCATAGTTATCTATCGTATCCCTATTGAAGTCAAATCCTTACACAGGGGTAGGTGCCCCAGCAGACAACTGGGTGCAACTGGAAATAACTAACTAAAATAACACAACATTCCAGGCAACTTTTATGCCCACCATGAATTGCATAACTGCGTGTTGCATAACACACTCCGCCCTATCACTGGCCCCAGGGAATTCTGTCTAGTCGACCAGACCTCCCTCCATCAACCAACCCCTATCAGATTGCCCCCAGGGTGCCAAGGGGACTGTGATAATGCCCGCCATATGGTTTCCAGAGACCCAGTGTGTTGATTACCTCACCGGCTTGGTTTCAAGGCAAGGTTTTTCATAACTTCCTGGTATGTGACATTCCATTAATCCAGACCAGTAAGTCGGCCAGACGTGGAGGCAATCAACAATGTGTAAGCAACCAATTGGTGTGATGTCAATTGGACAAGTTAACTGTCAGCCCCGCTTGTGTCACATTCACCTGACTTGTTACATGTTTATCAAGTGACACAGTCATTTGTCAAGTGACCACTTTGTTGGTGGATTGCATAACAGATCTGCCAAGCAGATAGTTTTCTGTACATGTATATGGTAATATATGAATAGCAGGTACATGAAAATGTATTACAATGTAACCTAGCTTCAGGCAGGCTAGCCAGTGACGACAGAGATCAACACTTTGTCAGTAGATTGGTTGACACAACCTGGCTAAAGTTGATCCAAGTAAATATTTACTCACACAACTTGGCTAAGGTTGATCCAAGTAAATGTTTACAGGTGTAACTCAACGGCTGCCATATTCTGAACTAAGCTACATAGGTTTGTTTGAAGGCTGTTACTTTCTCTCATTTTAGAAACGACATAACTACCAAGTTTCTTACTAAGAGTATGAAGACTATAAAACAATAAAATTAGTATACATTATCATCTGTGTATCATGGATCGTTGCACTATAATTCAGCCAATTCAAAAACATGCATAGCATCAAATACATGTGATAGTGGGTCAGTTGCATACCCCAATCATGTGAAAAAAATTAATTTATATAGTGGCGACACCTGTTGTGGGGAACAACTTAGTGATCACCGACACTAAAATGGATAATTCTACGAACAGGGCAAATCTCAACATGGCAGCAGCCATTAGCCGTTGCTCTGGTGGCAACATTGGATTGTCCAGAATCTTACATTTCATACTGTATATTAATGTGGAATTTCGGGGGTTTGCTTATGTTTTACTGGTGCATTGTGGTACCTGGTTCGCTGGCGGGGTGCCGTACACTGGGGGTCTTGCGGGGCGCTGACCCTTGCTTCACCACCACCAGCTGTAGTTTGTCTCTTGACCGGTCCATGCATTTCTTGACCTCATTCAGAGACAGACTCTCTATGGGAAGATTGTTCACCTACAGCAATGACGGTCAGTTAGTGACAAGTAGCTCAGTGACAAGTAGATTTAAGTAAACTATATTTTGTTTTACCATAATTCTTTAGTTTCAATCAAAATTACATATGCTGTCATCAGATCAAAGGATTAACAACTTTGATAATTAATATTAATATGTTAATATTAACGTCCATTGTTATATTAACTTAAATATAAAAGTGAAGTGCAAACGCTATATGACCACAAATTATAAAGCAAAACGAAGCTCAAATTATTAGTTCAAAGAAAATAAACAAAGAGGAGCCTATTAAACTGACACTTAGGTAAATATTTTAGAACTGTCTTATGATGACCCTTATTCCAAGGTGTTTGTATTACCAAGACACAGTTCAAGTATAAGAACCAATTTTCAAGAAAACAATATTATTATATATTAATAAGACACGCATGAAGGTGTTACCTTGAGTAAGATGTCTCCCTCCTTGAGGCCCCCCTCCTCAGCTGCCACGCTGTTCCCCGTGATCTCTTTGATGTAGACTTTCTGGGCCAACACGAGGCCATACTCTGTGACACACAACACATTATCCAGGGGTTACACTCTCCACACATTATGTGTAAGTTGAGCCAACTTTAAACCACAATAACTGTTTAAACCACATTCATTGTAATGCAGGAGTGCATATTTAAATTTGTTATTACGTTGCTCCTGTTCATTCAGCTGTATAAGTATACCTGGCAATAGTCTGTGACGGAAATATAAAAATTAAGCAGCTTATGTGTAGAAAATCTAATTAAGCTGAAAGTTTCAATATAAGGTGAAATGATGCATGCATTAACACTTTAGCCAGACGCAAGCAGACGGGCTCTAAATAAAACGAGTGAAGTAAAAAGTAGTGAAAGTTGTAGCATTAACTGGGCAGTGTGAATGTGATGGTGTGGTTGGGGAGCGAGGTTGGGGAGCGAGGTTGGGGAGCGAGGTTGGGGAGCGAGGTTGGGGAGCGAGGTTGGGGAGCGAGGTTGGGGAGCGAGGGTGGGGAGCGAGGTTGGGGAGCGAGGTTGGGGAGCGAGGTTGGGGAGCGAGGGTGGGGAGTGAGGTTGGGGAGTGAGGTTGGGGAGTGAGGTTGGGGAGTGAGGTTGGGGAGTGAGGTTGGGGAGTGAGGTTGGGAGTGAGGTTGGGGAGTGAGGATGGGGAGTGAGGTTGGGGAGTGAGGTTGGGGAGTGAGGATGGGGAGTGAGGTTGGGGAGTGAGGTTGGGGAGTGAGGTTGGGGAGTGAGGTTGGGGAGTGAGGTTGGGGAGTGAGGTTGGGGAGTGAGGTTGGGGAGTGAGGATGGGGAGTGAGGTTGGGGAGTGAGGTTGGGGAGTGAGGTTGGGGAGTCTGGTTGGGGAGTGAGGTTGGGGAGTGAGGTTGGGGAGTCTGGTTGGGGAGTGAGGTTGGGAGTGAGGTTGGGGAGTGAGGATGGGGAGTGAGGATGGGGAGTGAGGTTGGGAGTGAGGTTGGGGAGTGAGGTTGGGGAGTGAGGTTGGGGAGTGAGGTTGGGGAGTGAGGTTGGGGAGTGAGGTTGGGGAGTGAGGTTGGGGAGTGAGGTTGGGGATGAGGTTGGGGAGTGAGGATGGGGAGTGAGGATGGGGAGTGAGGATGGGGAGTGAGGTTGGGGAGTGAGGTTGGGGAGTGAGGTTGGGAGTGAGGTTGGGGAGTGAGGTTGGGGAGTGAGGTTGGGGAGTGAGGTTGGGGAGTGGGGTTGGGGAGTGAGGTTGGGGAGTGAGGTTGGGGAGTCTGGTTGGGGAGTGAGGTTGGGGAGTGAGGTTGGGAGTGAGGTTGGGGAGTGAGGTTGGGGAGTGAGGTTGGGGAGTGAGGTTGGGGAGTGAGGTTGGGGAGTGAGGTTGGGGGTGAGGTTGGGGAGTGAGGATGGGGAGTGAGGATGGGGATTGAGGATGGGGAGTGAGGTTGGGGAGTGAGGTTGGGGAGTGAGGTTGGGAGTGAGGTTGGGGAGTGAGGTTGGGGAGTCTGGTTGGGGAGTGAGGTTGGGGAGTGAGGTTGGGGAGTGAGGTTGGGGAGTGAGGTTGGGAGTGAGGTTGGGGAGTGAGGATGGGGAGTGAGGATGGGGAGTGAGGTTGGGGAGTGAGGTTGGGAGTGAGGTTGGGGAGTGAGGATGGGGAGTGAGGTTGGGGAGTGAGGTTGGGAGTGAGGTTGGGGAGTGAGGTTGGGGAGTGAGGATGGGGAGTGAGGATGGGGAGTGAGGTTGGGGAGTGAGGATGGGGAGTGAGGTTGGGGAGTGAGGTTGGGAGTGAGGTTGGGGAGTGAGGTTGGGGAGTGAGGTTGGGGAGTGAGGTTGGGAGTGAGGTTGGGGAGTGAGGATGGGGAGTGAGGTTGGGGAGTGAGGTTGGGGAGTGAGGTTGGGGAGTGAGGTTGGGGAGTGAGGTTGGGGAGTGAGGTTGGGGAGTGAGGTTGGGGAGTGAGGTTGGGGGTGAGGTTGGGGAGTGAGGATGGGGAGTGAGGATGGGGATTGAGGATGGGGAGTGAGGATGGGGATTGAGGTTGGGGAGTGAGGATGGGGAGTGAGGATGGGGAGTGAGGTTGGGGAGTCTGGTTGGGGAGTGAGGTTGGGGAGTGAGGTTGGGAGTGAGGTTGGGGAGTGAGGTTGGGGAGTGAGGTTGGGGAGTCTGGTTGGGGAGTGAGGTTGGGGAGTGAGGTTGGGAGTGAGGTTGGGGAGTGAGGATGGGGAGTCTGGTTGGGGAGTGAGGTTGGGGAGTGAGGTTGGGAGTGAGGTTGGGGAGTGAGGATGGGGAGTGAGGTTGGGGAGTGAGGTTGGGGAGTAAGGTTGGGGAGTGAGATTGGGGAGTGAGGTTGGGGAGTGAGGATGGGGAGTGAGGTTGGGGAGTGAGGTTGGGGAGTAAGGTTGGGGAGTGAGATTGGGGAGTGAGGTTGGGGAGTGAGGATGGGGAGTGAGGTTGGGGAGTGAGGTTGGGGAGTGAGGATGGGGAGTCTGGTTGGGGAGTGAGGTTGGGGAGTAAGGTTGGGGAGTGAGGATGGGGAGTGAGGATGGGGAGTGAGGTTGGGGAGTGAGGTTGGGGAGTGAGGTTGGGGAGTGAGGATGGGGAGTGAGGATGGGGAGTGAGGATGGGGAGTAAGGATGGGGAGTGAGGATGGGGAGTGAGGTTGGGGAGTGAGGATGGGGAGTGAGGATGGGGAGTGAGGATGGGGAGTGAGGTTGGGGAGTGAGGTTGGGGAGTCTGGTTGGGGAGTGAGGATGGGGAGTGAGGTTGGGGAGTGAGGTTGGGGAGTGAGGTTGGGGAGTCTGGTTGGGGAGTGAGGATGGGGAGTGAGATTGGGGAGTGAGGATGGGGAGTGAGATTGGAGAATGAGGTTGGGGAGTGAGGTTGGGGATTGAGGCTCCTCCACCTACCAGCCTTCTTGTTCTTCTTGTGTAGAGTCACCTTGAAGGGCTGCTCAAAGTTTTCCTCTGGGCTGATGACCACCTTGCGACGAATGACCTGGGAGAGACAGAGGAATGAGACATGTGTACACAACTATCTGACTGTCACTGATGACTCCACTTGGTGACAGAGACTACTTCATTATTACACTGTCAACCTACATAGCTGTTGTACGCAACAAAGTGTACAACTTGATTACAATAATTACAATAACAATGACTCCACTCCATGATAACTATGCACCATCTGATTAACCTTTCATTACCATTTCATGGTTTTACAGTATAACGGTACAGAAGTTTGTAACATATAGTGTGACTACAATACATTACAGTAATAACGATACATTACAGTAGTAATAATAAACAACTACTTCTAGTAATGACACTCTTCGTTTGTGTCACTAAGTGTGTTGGCCTCTCATAACTGTCTTCTCACTTGACAGACTATTAAAGATATGGCCCTAGAAACAGTACCTGGTAGAGGTGACATGGATGGACAAAGAGGTGCTGGCTCTGGGACACAACATATCATTCACAAGTGTCCATAAGAATACACCATGTACAGTTTGTGGGATGTGGCTGAGGATGAAGATGTTAAATGAGGCAACCCAAGATAACAACAGTGAAACACAGTATTACACGACTGAAAGTAAAACTCCAAGAGTCGTGCTCACTGGACTTAACACCGATCACTGCTGTTAGAACTTACAGTGATACCAATGCCCGCATGTCAACATAGCGTGGGACTGTCTCCGTAAACCTTTCACCTGGGAGCTTATACACAAAGCATGACTGGAGCGAGTTAAAGATGAAACAGACTTACTAGATCCACAGTGTTGCCGCTCTCTTTGAGGACAGAGATGGCTGAGGAGTGATCGACGTTCTCCATTGGCATGCCGTTGACACTCATGACACGATCATTGATCCTACAACAGACACTGAGGTAGTCAACTAGTCATAAACTAGATCACACAAATATGACACCACCATATTTACAAACATGACACTGTATTGACAAACTTTATTGTGTGTTGTCCAAACATTTTTGTTTGTCAACGCTGATCACATGTCCGGTTACTGTCCACAATCACTGACCATCTCAAAAAGTGACATAAGGGGAGGCCTCAATATTTATTAGGTATATGAGATGACCACTTAAATGACAGAGCTGAGAAGACTTACTGCAGTTTCCCCTCTGCCGGCCCAGCCTTGAGCACATCCGAGATAGCAATGGACGGGTCACCATTGGCGAAGTGGGGGTTGTCCCGCCCTCCGCTGACCGCAATGCCAAACCCATAGCCTGCCACCTGGACACAGGGTAAACATGGCTGTTAGAATGACCACAGATCCAAGCTAATCTAAAATTACAATTTGTTTATTTTCACATTATAAGAATTACAATCTGGAGGTGATAAAGTTTACTAGTTAACTGTAGTCAAAATGTCACAAATATATTATTAAAAACAATGTTTTTTAAGGATATAAATGTAACACTTTATTAATATGTGCTTTTAACTTCTTCTGCAGCTCAATTAATAACTATGCTATAAAATAATGCATAAATACTACAAAATATAAAAAGTTAAGTAAAGGTACGTTTTTATATAGCGCAGTATCCAGTCCTTAGAACTGGTCAAAGTGCTTTACACTTTTATATATACTACTATATTACAAACTACCGAGGTACACTAGTCAGAGGATACTAATTAAAATAAAATCATGACAATTTTACAAGAATGCAGACACTGACCCTAGTTAGTGTGACATTGTGGGTCTCCCAGATGATCTTCTCTCCACTCTGAAGACAAACAAACAACACATTGTAAACATCAAACACATTGTAAACATCAAACACATTGTAAACATCAAACACACTGTAAACGTCAACTATAATATCATAACTGATGTGGACAGTTCACTCAGTGAATATCTGATTACAACAACTCACCACCTGGTCACACTGAAAAGGCAATATCACCACCAGAAATATCTTAATTAATTAATTTGTGCTTTGACTATTCTTATCTAAGCAAGAAGTAGGAAAACATTACATACAACTTTAGGTAAATAACTTTTAGGAAAGTTCTTATATAGCGCAGTATCCAGAATACAAGATTGCCTGAAATGATTTATGTTGTATTCCCTGGCAGACCTGATCAGTTGAACAACACGTCAACTTCCCTGGGAAGCATTCAGCCATACTACAATTAATGCACAGAGACTTTCTGTACATGTACATCCACCTTGTATTTATTAACACATCTGAGTGAACTGAAGCAATGCTGAGTGAACAAATGGGCCCAAAGTCCGATATGACAGCACAGATTCAAATCCTGAATTGAGAGTGCAAGGTTCTGGCCCTGCCCTCCACAAAGGGAAGACCTATGTGACCTGTGATGGACTCATTGAGTTGGTGCTTTCTTAAACTCATTGAGTTGGTGCTCTCTTAAACTCTACTCATAGTGCTGTGGGATGACAGCTGACAAGTGATTATGGATTCCTTCATATTAATGACCAGAAAGTGGGTCGCTACGGGAAAAACCCAGACAGGGGGTCACAGGTGGAACACACCTAGGAGATTCAGTAGATCAGATGTCTTGTCAAAGACAAAGATGATAGGTAACAAACAGGTAAGGTAAGAAGAATGAAAGTTATATATGGTTTCTCAAGATGTGGTTATCTTGTTTCTGTGCATAGAAGACCATGTGTGTTGAATACATGTAGGATTGCGTCAGTCACTGCGTCAGTCGCTGCGTCAGTCGCTGCGTCAGTCGCTGCGTCAGTCGCTGCGCCAGTCGCTGCGCCAGTCGCTGCGCCAGTCGCTGCGCCAGTCGCTGCGCCAGTCGCTGCGTCAGTCGCTGCGCCAGTCGCTGCGCCAGTCGCTGCGCCAGTCGCTGCGCCAGTCGCTGCGCCAGTCGCTGCGCCAGTCGCTGCGCCAGTCGCTGCGCCAGTCGCTGCGCCAGTCGCTGCGCCAGTCGCTGCGCCAGTCGCTGCGCCAGTCGCTGCGTCAGTCGCTGCGTCAGTCGCTGCGCCAGTCGCTGCGCCAGTCGCTGCGCCAGTCGCTGCGCCAGTCGCTGCGCCAGTCGCTGCGCCAGTCGCTGAGCCAGTCGCTGTGTCAGTCGCTGCGTCAGTCGCTGCGTCAGTCGCTGCGTCAGTCGCTGCGCCAGTCGCTGCGTCAGTCGCTGCGCCAGTCACTGCGTCAGTCGCTGCGTCAGTCGCTGCGTCAGTCACTGCATCAGTCACTGCGTCACACTACACCTGCCTGGGCGGCCCCTGACAACTGGTGCCTTGTTCTGTAGACAACTATCTAGGCTCTAGTACACTGTCAAGTCACAGAGTGCCCCAGTCCACTGCCACCAGCCACAGAGAAATCAGTCACAATGATTCACTGACAGCGAGTCACTTGAACCCTGGACTGATTCATAACTCTGACAACTGGGTGAATTGACAGTGGGAATAGACAGACATGTTAACATCAACAGTTTATAAAAAGCAACTTCGGCGAATTCACAATACATGCATGCAGACTTGGTAACATTGATTTGGTCAGAGTTCAATGAGCAATGAATATTGCCCCTTCTGGTCACCATAACATTTTAATATGCTTACAAAAATATGGCTGTAAGCCCAGAAATCAACTGGGCATCAGGCAGAACTTCAAAAAGAAAACTAGTTTCATCACAGTGACTATAACTATGAAGTTATGATGTCTAGTGTGAGATGTTTCTGGTGCAATCTTTCCCCTCTACAGTTAATGGTGCAATAAACATGTGCCTGGTTCATTGAGTCGTACTGAGCACATACACTCAGTGCTACACCACTCGCAGATACAACCAAACTTACACGAACTGGCTAATGCTACAAGGGTTCAATGTCACCTGAACTATGTACAACACCACTTGCTATTAACCCCATACGTACCCTACACTATCCTACCACATATAAAAAAGACAGCAATCACCAGCCTCCCGTGCTTGTTTACATTTCCAGTTGAGCACAATAGGAACTGAGTCAGAGCGACATGCATTGTGTCTTACCGCTGCTGTCAAGTTTGAAATCTTATAGAACACCATGGGTAGGTGATTCCAATTGTCAACTATGATGAAAATCTTTACGGCTGTCGCCTGTGTACGTCAATATCCATGAGATACCATCACACACTGCTATACCACTACTAAACACATGGAAAGATGACAACAGATCTAAAAATAGACTTGGGCCTTCAGTCAGGACAAGTCCAGACTTGTTCCATGTATAACCACCATTCGGGTATTCCCCATGTTTATGACCCTGTCATATGATTAGATTGAATCCGAAGACCTGAGGACCTTCCATCTCAACTGCCAATCAAAAGTACATTTTGAAAATTACAAATGATTAGCCCATAATTTTATTACAAATGATTAGCCCATAATTATATTACAAATTACAAATGAGTAGCCCATAATTATATTACAAATTACAGGATAATGAAGCACCACTTTATAGCACTACATTCCAGAAAACTGAAAGTGTTGTCATGCATTTGCAATTCAGTAGGAAAATGTTACCATGGCTATGTTTGTAGAACAAATATTAACACCAAACCCAAATTATAATAGAATATCAAATCTTACAAGAAAAATGGGAATTGCTAAAACACTAAAACCAATAATTGTATTAATGTTTTGTGATCAATTTAAGTATCTACTATTATTATCTAGCATCACCACTGGTGACATCTGCTTGGTGGACGTTTATTTAGGTCACTAAAAATGTCACATATCAGATTATGTAATGCAACTCTATTCTCCATCAACCATTCACACACTGTCTTTCAACTGAACAGAAAAAGCTATAAAGGGGAACAAAACCAGTAAGATCTCAAATACAACAGTCACCTTCAATCAATACGTCGTTATATTGTTAGTGCTTTTATAAATGCACTAAAACATAAATGTGAACATAATAATATGCCGGGTGAGGATGCTCAGGGCAAGAGAAAGATCTAGTAACAGACATGATATGACCAACTAATAATAGCAGCCTCTTGAATGACAGTGCATGACAATAGACACCTTGTCTTGTTAGACAGTTCTTAACAAAGCCCGCCCTGTTCTTGGATGACTGTGTATCTCATGTGCCTCCTACTACCTCAAAAAGGGTTTAAAAGAATGTTATCGTGGGAACAGACTCCTTTGGGGGTCCTGCAAAACATGTCACTTGTGGTGATTGGTATGTGATATGATGGGTATCTGTGACACATCATCACTACCCCACAGAGAATAGCTAGACCAGCCATCTTCAATAAAAACCAAAGTAACTATTTCCAAGCAAAACACAAAGTGTGTACCATCATGCCTTGACTTGATCTGTATAGTACAACAATAATTAAACTGCAATTTGCTGACAGTACTAAATATTATTTTACATGGTCATCATAACCTTGTCAATTAAATATGCATGAGTTGACTGATAAAATGTAAATTGGAAATTGTGGAATATGGAAACATTCTTATTATGTCAGTATTTCTGAGCAGTGGTCAGTTTTCATATTGGGAATGATTGACAGCTCCAAACAATGACTGACCGCTCCTAATAATGATTGACAGCTCCTAATAATGATTGACAGCTCCAAACAATGACTGACAGCTCCTAATAATGATTGACAGCTCCTAACAATGATTGACAGCTCCTGGTCTGACCTTGTACCAGTGAATGTGGTTAGCCTGTTCTGTAGTCTGTTGATGGTCTCTACAGATAACATAGAAGACATTCCCAACAGAGATTGCCGCAAAACACAATGTAGATCTGTTTGTAAAACACACAAGAGGCGCACTTCAAAAAGCCGGTGGCAAAGTTAAATCTCAGTGACAGGGTTGTAACTTGGAACAACGTAAGTTTTGTTTCATAAACATGTAGTGATATGGTGGACATGGGCCAAGAATGTAATCTCAAATATTTGTTATTTATTAATACGGATGGCATAGTTAATCTCTCTGTGAACTCTACAAAGGATTTTATCAATGGAAACTGTAATACAAGTATCTGCCGGCCGGCCACTTTTAAAAGTGTTTAGGGAACGTATTTATGTATAAATACCATGTACATCTGTATGGGTAAATGTTACCTGACTTGCATTGTGTTATCATACACATTTTTGAGAAGCTGTGATTGTTTCTGTATTGGTAATTTTGCATTTTTTCCAATGCACCTTTGCATAAGGTGCTGGAGTACCAGATAAATATTTCAGGGTTTTGGGCGTCCACAATTGACAAGGGAGCATATTAGTGTAGTTGTGTTGTTGTTTATAAGCACCAGGTGGTGTTACTGTTGTCTAGTGTTCCATTCCACTGGCTCACGGAGCCACTGGCCTCTATCTCTGTGTAGACAATAAATCCCAGGCACTAGACAAGTAGTCCCAAGACTGGCAGGTTTAGGGGACACATGTGGGATGAAATGTGATGGATTGGGGCCATATATCTCCTGTCCTAATAGCCCTATTTGTCCTGACTGCCCCTCCTCTCCTCCGAAAACACTACAAACACTGGGCATAGACTGCCACCACAAACTGCTATTATCATTAGCAGATGATCCACCCACTTCACTGTTTATGAGAACAACTAATTATCTTTAACTCTGGTATTTCACAGTAACAATTGGAAATGTTTTGAAATAAAAACTAGTGTTTATTCATGGTAGAGTTTGGACCTGACACTAACACCCTTTCACTGTGTCGTAGCACAGTCAGGCACTGCCCTCTTTGTACGTCATCATAATAAATAAATTCCCATGTGTCTCCCTATTACCCAATACCCAGTGAGACATACAATACAAAACATAATTTATAACCAAATCTACAGAAACAACTGAAGCGAACACACCAAATTCAACAGGTCGTGAGGTACTTCACTGTTTGTGACGCAAACACGTACTGCTCTGACCTATGTGGAATGACATCTGTCCGACACGGGATTCAGGGAGCTATGCCTGATCCCTTGTGCAATCCCTTGTCTTTCTGTGGGATACCGATGAAGCGGTGCACATGCCAAGATGACAGACGCCAGCCCGACTTATGGGCCAGCTACTTGTTGCGTCAATCAGTCAGCCTGAAGCACCACACCTCCGTGATGAATAGGAGGAACTTTGGAGCATGGCCAGAAAGGAGGGGAGGGGAGGGACCACGCAGGCACTGTCACTCCCAGTACGATGGGAGGGACCAAGGATAAGGGGAGTTCTTCCCTACCATCACTGGCAAGCAACCAATAATAATAATATATTTTATTTGTAAAGCGTATATCCGGAAATATTTCTACTCAGAGGCGCATAAAATACATTGTAACAGATACATATTTTAAATATTCATAATCAGTTAAACTTGCACGTAAAGACGAAATGTTAAATTATAATAACAGATAATTAAATAAAGCTTCTAAAAGTCCTAGTTCATAAGCTAAACTTATCAGCAATAAATAGATTATATATAATATTCACTAACATATATACATTGTAAGACTTGTGCTGGAAAAATCTGTTAACAAAGATTTGGCACTATGCACCACACCCACCCCCTCTGATAAGTGATAACCCCCTCCCTCTCAACCCCCCCCCCCTCACCACTGCCAACCTTCCTTACTTCCTTGTGTAGGCAAGGAAATCACAAAGTCAACTTTAAACAAATTAACAGTAAAGTCAACAGTACAACATGTTTATCCAGTGATATACTGTATCAAAATACAAGATACACAATTTAAAATTACCAAACCCACATTGATAATGGAAGCAATGAATCCTAAATAGTCTGAGGTTGATTTCTAAGAAATACAAAAACTAGAAAATTAGACAATCAATCTTGTCGTGCAAAGGTCGCTAGGCTTCGTTTAATGAACCATTTGTACTACACAAACCTTTGTAAGATAGAAATGTATAAATGTGTAAATTATTTACAATATTATGCTGTGTTTTCTGTGACTGTTCAAATCTTCGTGAAACATCTATTAAGTTCCTTCTTAGATTTGGACCCCTTTTTAACAGTTCCTATAGTTATGGTACAAGTGTTTACTAATGGAATGTCCTGTGAAACAGACCCCTGGATTGGAATCTCAATGTTTATGATGATGTCAAAGGTCAAGTGTCCAGTGACCTGGGGGTCAGCAGGTCACTACAGATATTTCCCTGGGTAACAATATCTGCTTGTCCCACTCTCCCAAGGCTGCCGCAGGGGGAAATGGGAGTAGGGGATATAATGGCTCCCTACATTACAAAACATCTGCATGGCGAAATGGCCTTAAACCAGATAAACTGATCATTATGGAATTTAACAGGATTTCAGATAAAGGTCAAAACATATTCAAGTTCTGCTCTCTTGGTCCAATTGTGGAGAAATATTACCCCAGCAGTTGCGCTGGTTGATGTTAGAATTAGCATTATCTTGTATGAATAAGTGAGAGATTATACTGAGGCCAATGTGTCAACTACCTCCTGGTCAAACTTCGGACTCTCCAATCTAACACACGAATGGAAGGCAACCAATCACAAGGCTGCTGCGTGATTCCATTTCAGATTACATCATTTCAATAGGAATGGCAACATTCCATTACTTTTCAATATATTATAAAGTTTATTCACTTCACTGGCAGCCAAAGCGGCTGAATAGTACAATAAGAACATTATGGTAGATAACAAATTCATTAATGTATATTAGTAAAACTATTTATGAAAGTATAACAATAATATTGTTATAATAACACTTTCATATATTATATGAAAGTGTTATTAATTAGAATGTCTAGTAAAATTAAAATAATAAAATGTCGGATAGTAAAACTGTAAATGTTCTCTAATATGATTATATACATTTAGAAAAATGAAAGCATAATTTTTTTTTTTTATCAAAATATATTATTATAAATGGAACATACAACATGACTAACAAATTACAACTCGTTAAAATAGTATAAAATAGATCAATTGAATAAATATCAAAAAAATTAGATATACTGATGTTGTAGGACTACAGTACTAAAAACTGCTGGGAATACCTTGTATTTATATCAGGTTGCCTTCAATTTGTGTTCACAGAAAATGGCATGTTGAAACTGTCCTGGAGATTATCCAAGAACAGAGAGAATAATTATGTTTGAAATGGCTGTTTGCATTTACGATTAGTTCAGTACTCTGTAAAAGAGCAACACAATTAGGGGATGCAATTAGTGTGAAGCACTGGCTAAACATGTTTTGTCTGGTCAGGGCTTGTACAATGAATACGCCTGTATTACACCTAACACTTGATGCCTCCAATCATGCTGCCAAATGCAGGCAACATAACACTTGATACTGTGTAATTTCAACTAGGTGTATTTACTGCCTGACTGCCTCATGGATGGAGCCATCGGATCCCGGAGCCATCAAGGCAGGACTATTGCCTGGAATCCTTCCATAGCTGCCCCTGGCATGGGCAGGGGAGGCAAGGGTAATAAAGCAACCCCAGGAGGGATGCTCCAATGTCTATAAAATTATCTACCCTGGATGCCATCATCTGCAGCCACTTTCCCTGGCTTCAGGCATTACGTGATAACCAGGCACAGATTACAGGAACCACGGATGGCAGGCAGAAAAGATGGATGACTGCACATTTAGCAACATGATTTGTAGCCAGGAGTCTGGGCTGTAGACCGGAAAACAGGTGGAGATTTGTAGTCGTAGTCCATCAAGTGGTTGGTTACTGGTTAGCATGCAGACATCCCAGGTACTGACAGTGGAGTTTAGCTGATGGCTGATACCCAACTGGGTTTATCTCCGCTGTCACCACTGAGTCACCCAGTCTGTCACCACTGAGTCACCCAGTCTGTCACCACTGAGTCACCCAGTCTGTCACCACTGAGTCACCCAGTCTGTCACCACTGAGTCACCCAGCCTGTCACCACTGAGTCACCCAGCCTGTCACCACTGAGTCACCCAGTCTGTCACCACTGAGTCACCCAGTCTGTCACCACTGAGTCACCCAGTCTGTCACCACTGAGTCACCCAGCCTGTCACCACTGAGTCACCCAGTCTGTCACCACTGAGTCACCCAGTCTGTCACCACTGAGTCACACAGTCTGTCACCACTGAGTCACACAGCCTGTCACCACTGAGTCACCCAGTCTGTCACCACTGAGTCACCCAGTCTGTCACCACTGAGTCATCCAGCCTGTCACCACTGAGTCACCCAGCCTGTCACTACTGAGTCACCCAGTCTGTCACCACTGAGTCACCCAGTCTGTCACCACTGAGTCACCCAGTCTGTCACCACTGAGTCACCCAGTCTGTCACCACTGAGTCACCCAGTCTGTCACCACTGAGTCACCCAGTCTGTCACCACTGAGTCACCCAGCATGTCACCACTGAGTCACCCAGTCTGTCACCACTGAGTCACCCAGTCTGTCACCACTGAGTCACCCAGTCTGTCACCACTGAGTCACCCAGCCTGTCACCACTGAGTCACCCAGTCTGTCACCACTGAGTCACCCAGTCTGTCACCACTGAGTCACACAGTCTGTCACCACTGAGTCACACAGCCTGTCACCACTGAGTCACCCAGTCTGTCACCACTGAGTCACCCAGTCTGTCACCACTGAGTCATCCAGCCTGTCACCACTGAGTCACCCAGCCTGTCACTACTGAGTCACCCAGTCTGTCACCACTGAGTCACCCAGTCTGTCACCACTGAGTCACCCAGTCTTTCACCACTGAGTCACCCAGTCTGTCACCACTGAGTCACCCAGTCTGTCACCACTGAGTCACCCAGCGTCTGGTGCTGACTGGACTCAGCCACAATCAGACGGGAGAAAATGGCTGAGAAAGAGAATGCACATTAAGATGGATAGGGTCATTGGTATGGTAGGCACCCCCAGTATCATGATAGGAGAGTGAGTATGACTTGATGACAGAGTCACTCAGTGTCATTATGAAAGTCTAGAAGGATGTACTCAACATTATTGGGCAATCTGCAGAACAACTAAATTATAAGGAGATTGCGATCAACAAGTGCTGATATACACTGAACTGATAACGGACTCACGGACACATTCAGTGCTCAAGTCTGCTGCTTTATATGACATGTCACTCACTCTATATTCCTCATTTCCACAAATCACAGTTGCCGTAACATTATTTCAACCTTCACTGTACGGCCTGGCCTCATCACAGAACATGGCATATTGAAGCAAGCTGGAGATTTCCTAATGTTGCACTAGAGCCCTAGAGTACAGAACCACACAAGCGTAGGCACTGTGACAGCTTGCATGGATCTGAGATAAGAGGTAGGAATGGTCTCACCAAATGCCCCTGATAAGACCTTATCAGAAGTGTGATAACAGCACAGGTGTCCATGACATCAACCTCTGCCTCACAGTTGCTGCCACAGTATAAAGACACAGAAGACTGAAGCAATAGCATAACATAACACCTGGACTCTGTCAGCTCAACTTGTCTTACTAGTTTAAGATAATCCACAACACTGTACTTTTATACTGGCTTTTCATGAGACTGGGCAACCTTTGGATGATACAATTAGCCAACTTCATCCACCCTTTATAACACTCATTCACCATTCAGGACACTCACCCATCCTTCAGAACACTCACACACCCTTCAGGACATTCACCCAACCTCCAGGCCAATCACCCAGTCTTCAGGACCCTCACCCACCCTCCAGGACACGCATCCACCCTTCAGGACACTCATCCACCCTTCAGGACAATCACCCACCCTTCAGGACACTCACCCACCCTCCAGGACACTCATCCACCCTTCAGGACACTCATCCACCCTTCAGGACACACACACACACACACACACACCCTTTGTTATATTCATCTACATCTACTGTTGATGATACCCACCTCTCTTGTCGTTGATATTCACCCCACCCCTCCGTGGTACTCATCCAGTCTAGAAACTATTAATATTACTCAGTCACAACTCTATTGATGACACTTTATCTGGAGTGAGTTCTGGTTTAGACACTCTTCAGAAACCACACTTCCACCCTCAACACCATTCCTATATAATATATTATATGAATCAATGTCCTTGTTTAATACCAAGTACTTCCAGAGCTCTGTCACTGTCACATATCATATTCATGTACATCTTTCAGTTTTTCTATAACTACAGGACTGAGACCTACACTACAGTGACACCCAGGCTTTATGCAGGATAACATTATTGCCAGTCACACATATTTTGGTGGACACATGGATGTTAACTGTTAAGCCAGTTTACAAACTTTCGAATGTGCCTGATGACCTGAAAAGGACTACAAACACACATGTGACACCATTTACACTCACTTTCAAGGCATAACTAACAATATATATGGTTTTGGAAGACCTTTTTTTTGCTCCTTCATTTTTTACCCATCCACCACCCGTCCACCCATATTTATACCCGTCCATAATCGGTTTTACCCATCCAAATGACGGGTGGACGGGTCTCTGCATAAAGCTATTAGTGACACTGACACACTGTGACACTAGGACACTACAGTAAGTTACAACCACATTCTTCTAGTCTACTCAACAGAACAGGAGGAAGTCCTCATAATCCCCTACACCACTTCCTTTCATCAAGGCTCCTACATTAGTCTGGAATGCCCCCAGCCTCATCTACAAGTCAAGGCTAGTGTAAACAGGGATCTGATAGCTCCCTCCCCCAGGCTCCTGTTTGTCCCTGAACCTTCCCTGGGCTAATGGGGCTGTTCCCCCCAGCCACTTCAACAGACCTGTCTTCACCAGGAGGTACTATTTGTAGTAAACCAAAGGCCTAGTATTGTGTAGTATCACAAATGGTGGAAACTATCACTGGAACTATTCATTGTACAGAAAAACATGTCTTGGTTTATCCATAAAATTAGACATGTTAACCTAATTTGTTTTTATTAGTTACTGTAGTATCATATTGTATCATTACTATTGTACTAAAGTATAAAACAATTAGTGCAAGCATACTACTGGAAGTATATAAACACATGTTTTAAGTTAAGAAAGAATAAACATTTTGTATTTAGCTTGGTTTCAGTGTCTGCTGTGGCCTATAATAATAATACTCCAGCTGTATTTTATACTAAGGTAAATTTAAAACAAAATCAAAATGTGATCTGAATAGAAAATTGCCATTCTGTATAACAGACACAACTGATTCACGCCTCATTTCCTCAAAATCACAAATTCAATTACAACATTCATTGTAACACAAATAATGACATGTTGTTGGGGGGAGGGGTGTGAGTAATTACACACCAGCAACATGGGGAACTCGTTATGGATTCAATCCTCCTAGCTGTGATTTAATTTCATACTTGAGGTGCAGCTAATGGCAACTCACAGACACATTAAGACCTGGGATGGGGGTTTATAAAAGACCAGGTGTTCTAGACCAGTACGTAATGGCTGCCATGTCTCTGTCCCTGTCGGGATGCACACGGGAACATTTTAATTTACACATTGAACCAACCACCTCTCTCAACCACCTCTCTCAACCACCTCTCTCAACCACCTCTCTCAACCACCTCTCTCAACCACCTCTCCCCTGTTAGACCCTTTCACCCTCCCAAAGTGTCTCCCCATATGATGATATCAATACAACTTCACAGCAGATAAAGTTCCTAATTAGTCTCCCTTCTGCTATATCAGTCCTGTCTTCCTGTGTCCTTCCCCCCTACACTCTCCTTATCCCTTCTTTCTCTCATGGTCTACCTCAGAGCCATGTTGGGGTAGCAACAACCCATAAATTATACACTTTTCTTACTATTCAGCCCAGTTTCAGCCAGCTCGAACTCACACAACTGTGCCATCAGTTCCATGACTGCCCACTCTTCTAACCAGTTCTACTACCTATTATAATTATGTATTTTTAATATTAAAGAATCCTGTCTACAGTTTTATAATCTCTATATCCACCTAGTGTGTCCACATCATTCTCATCTGATAGAACCGAGTAACATTTTCCCCTGGAACTACAAAAACTGATTCACTTATATATACACACATATAACAGCCACAAAGTGTAACCCTAACAAAACTAACCCATTTATAATCATAACACATTAACAACCTCACACAAATTTCCCCATCATCCCTGAATGCACCCTAGGTGTGCCTACACCTTAATTCCCCCACTTGTTCACCCTGTAATCTCGGGGGAGATCTCTGATAAACTTGTGAAAGTGTGTTCTTCACCCCCTTCCCCAAGAGCCTGTGTCCCAATCCCAGGCCCCAGTGAACCTCCCCATGTGGTCCCTCCTTCCACTGGGCAGTCTGTGTAATCTCGACATCAACAAGTGCATGGGAGACTGCCTCATTGTGCAACAAGTCCCCCCTAACATGTGGTCCAACTTACTCCTTCATCCACCCTAAATAATCTACTCAACTATTAAAGTCTTCAGATGTGAAAGAGCTGACCTGTGAATTAATTGATAACTTTTGCATCACAAAGAAATCATCAATAAACATGCTTAGTGGACATTTTGTTTCTTGTTGTAAATGGATAGTGTTTCAAATATTTGTTAAGCCCGAAGCCCAACTAGAACCTCAAATACCCCCCCAAAACAAACCCCAAAGAAGCTAATTAATTAAAAGAAAGCCACGAAGCTTATTAAAATAAATTCAGAAGATGTCCCCAAGCAGCGTACTAAAACAAGTTCGAAATTAAAGTACAAATTAAAAACATCCACATGGGTAAATCAAATGACCTTGAAACCTATCCATTTCCAAGTAATTGTATCTATAGCTGGTTTTGTCAAACAAAATTACAAAAGAAGTAGATGAATGACCAGAACGTTTTACAAAGGAGTGGAAAAGCTCCACATTTAGCACTGTGCTAAAAAGAAACCCCAAAACCGCAACACATAAGATCCCGGGGCTGTGGTGTAAAACAAGCGTGATTTCGTGGAAAAACCGCTGACTTGACAACCTGGTAAATAGAACATCAAAATAAAACTTTTTTCACATACTTGTTTAAGCCAATGCTTTGGGTGTCATTTCTTAACAGTACTAGTCTTCACACTGCCATCCACATATAAATAGAAGTATATAAATTAGTGTCTTCCCTGGTACATAGCAGTGCTCAAGTTGGATTTCAGGAGGGTAAAGGTATTTTTTCCACAATTTAAAAAACGTGTAACTCTTCAGAACGACTGATTTAACCATAGGGTAAATACAATCAAAACTATTTAACAAACTATTATGAATTAATTAATGATATATGTCGAACACAACACTTGTTTAGTGTTATTATAAAAGCTTCATTGTGCAAGGATAAAATGTTCTGTTTGTTTAAGCTGTATTATTTATAGCAGGGGAATAAAATCACGTATCACCGTTCAGCTAGGTTCAGACATCCCACCCATAATTGCACCATTGGCATGAACAAATGACTGTTAACACATCCGCTCACCATTATCAGGTAGGAAGTGGTTGTTTAGCCACAGACCCCTACTACAATGACCTTGCTGGGAGGGAACATGCCAAAAACTACAAACCATCACAAACAAACTTAGTTGGGAATGAAAAAAGCAGAACTGATGAATTATGACTGCCATGAGATGTTATAAATGTCAACAGGTGGCTGGAGTATAGGGAGATGGAAATACTTCAAAGTGTACCAAGTACCTGTCTTATGTTTGTGTCATGTTTTGCAACTGTGACGGGATTTAAAAATAACATGGGTAATTAATTGTGTAGGCCTTAGGTGCTGATTTTAGGGCACCAGCTTCCTACATAGAGCTGGCTGTGCACATGAACATGGCAATGTGTATGAACTCTACATAGGGCCTATTCCATCTTAACACACAGTCATTACCAGTAGCAGGGTGTGTAACTTACAGTTATGGCCAATATCATATATTAAAACAAATCTGTAATTTAAATTTTACTGTGCTGTACATGTGTACAATTATTACTACATTTTCTCATTATACTTGCAGAATATGAAACTTACAATATGGTGTTATTCTTATGCTCTGTTAGTTGTCACTGAAAACTGTTTCAAAAACTGATGTTTCAGTAATTCAGGTTTCAAGAACTGACACCAATGATGATAAACCAGACATTTCTGAAGTTCCCCTGCAGCCAGTGGTGGTAGGATGCAGTTCAGTGAACCTTTCTTGCATGATCTTAATGGTATAAACACCTTATCTTATCTCCCCCACCAAGTTATCCAGATTGCAAGTTAAATGACCACCATTCCCCCTGACTCATCAACTGAATGCAGCATTCACAACATGCCTGTCTACCAACCAGGGGAAGTGATGTCTAATGTTTATTGACAGACATGTGACACGCTGACACACAGGCTTGATGACATGAAGTGTCATCATGTGTCATACAGCAGGGAAGTTGGATGCTGGTGACATATTTATGGTTCCAACCACAGACTTTGACAACAACTATTTTGATGTTACTCAGACTAATGATCAACACATCAAGACTGACATGAATGGAGACTATGAATGGAGACTGATGGAGACACAAAGAGACCAGAACGAGACTTGGCACTGTGCCAGGACAGCAGATACTTAGCATACCAACTACGTCTTTAGATCTTCTCAAGTGGCCTGGCAAGAATGGGTCAGTCCACAAACTCCAGTGATGACCAGTGTCCATTTCACTATGGTCACTACAATTTGTATCAGTTCACGTTTCCATCATGACCTACATTAATGAAGATCAATTTGTTTAATGAAATATAATAATAATAATAATAAAAGGAAAACATCTGTCGCACACAATATAATCCTCGACAATTCAAGTTCAGAGATGCAACATGTGAAATCTTTAGACACAACCATGAATGGAAAGTTTAGAGTGGACATGTGATTTCAAATGTTCTTGAGTTTGTTAAAAGGGTAGCTATAGTTTCAGATGATGTTTATGATAGGAAGTTGATTCCATATCAGTGGCACAACTCCAGAGAATGCATGCTTCCCAATATTTAGCTTAGCTTTGTTTTTGTTTTTTTGTTAAATATTAAATTGTTATGGTCAACTTCAATGCACATATATTTATGTACACATTTGTTATATTATTACTTTTTGTAAGGAAATAAATTAGGCTACTAGTAGTGCTTAAACCGAACATGTGTGAATGATTTATTTATTAAGCCTGTTATCTTGGTGAAACAGGAATTGGGAGGCAGGAAAGGGATGTGGACAGGGATTAACTTGGGAACACACTGTGAGTTTGGTAGTTTACTATGTCGACTTGACCCACGTGAATCCTACACTAAGCTCCTACTACACATACCAAACTCCAGCCAGTCCTTCTCTTTGAACTCTTGTTCCCTGGGAGACACTATGCTACTCGCATTTGCATTGTGCCTATTTTCTGAATTAAAGCACTCTCTGTTTGTTTGCCAACAAGTTTAACAACAAGAGATTGGCTTCACGACCAAAGCAGTTAAATCGGAATTGGACAAGCAACCGTGCCTGAAGACCTGGACCGTTTTTGTTTACGCGTAAGTGGTGTAACTCACCCTTCTAAAACGAATGTATGCACCCATCCAACCATAAAAACAGCACCACAGACAGAGAGAGGAGTTCCGACAGAGAGGCCAAGGTGTCAAGCTACAGCTGTAAGCTGCTGTAATTATTATGTACAGACTCACAGGAGGTTATCTAGATACCTGTCCATACCCCAGGATCAAAGGACATCTCCAGGTGTCATCAATGGGGAGGTGACACGTATGCTAATGTTGAACGTTACACTATCACTGCAATTCCAGATCTACAAATGTGTGCGTTCAACCGTGTAATCATACCCACACAAACCTGATGATGCTCTATGGTCATGCTTCATTTAACATGAGCAGATTTAACCTATGTGCCAACCTATCTCCCACGATACAAGATGATGTAGGTTCCTCGTGAATGGTAAGACATATCTGATGGTATGTTTTTCACACTAACTTACTCCACGATTCATTAACCACTTTGATGGTAAACAAAGTTGTAAATCCCTTTGAACAGTGTACTCATGACAGATTGTGCTGTCAGTCATTAGCTTTGAAAGTAAATATTTTTATTCTTCATGTTATTGTCATTGTGCTCTTACTTCAAAAAACATGGCCACAAATAGCATTTAAATTCACACTCATGCCACTCATTTCCAAGTGTATATTTTATGATTCACATTCCAACTTTCATGTTACCATGAAAGGTTTGCCTACAAAAACCACCCAAAGGCCTATAGAGGATTTTTATAGCTGAAACAACCTGGTAATCAGCATAAAATTATTGTGATCCAGGTGTGTTCGAACGGCAGCATGTGAATTTATAATAAAACCCAATAGGTTTATAAATCTCCACTTTTCTCCAGGTCTGAGACTTACCCTAAACTTCCTGACTTTCTCCAGGGGCAGATAGATGATCTCACTGAGCCCCATCCTTGTAGAACCCTACACCAGTCTCACAGAGACACTACCAGTCTGACAGAGACACTACCAGTCTGACAGAGAGGGTATCCCACAGAGACTACACCAGAACAACAATGGCACTGTCAACACCGGCTAAAGTTCACAGTAATCTCTTTGCTTTCCAGATGCGACGGTCGTCACCACGCACACATCGTGCCGTGCCACACTTCTAGGCACAACTGGCACTGTTGGTGGTCGGAGCACTTCGCTGGACCCGGAGCACTTGGATATGATGTACTTGGCAGTGATAATCCAGAGGAGGAAAGATGTCGCTCAAGGGCAACACACCAGCAGCCGCAGCAGCCCAGAGAACACACTACACTGGCTGTGCACACACAGACCCAGAGACAACAAGCTGTGTCTGCCCGCTGGCATCATAAACACAGAGACAGGCAGAGTGCAGGGCCAGTGGCCTTATCACTTTCAGGGGGTGGTCAGGTGTGGTACCCCGGCCCCTGCTCCAGGCTCCAGGCGCCTATCTATCTCTGTCAACATTTCAAAACTGGCACCCAGTAAAAACCACTGTTCCCCGAAATGGGTGAATTAAGTTTTTCAGTTTCCGACATAAATAGTTCACCAGAAGTTATACAGTGCACTGGTCGAAGGCAAATAGCCAGTGATGGGAGCAAGTGATGGGAATATGATGCTACCATAGAATATGCTACTCGCTAAATGGACACCTGTCTACAACATTTCCCAGGTAATAACGGACCGTAATAACATGTTATTCTCATGTTATTTTGCACCGACCCAGCTACAGATATGACCTTTTCCAATGCTGTACAATTTAACAAATGCTTGTGAAAAAAACATATCCAGAATCCGGTTTCTTTACAAATGTAGCCGCATAACACGAAGTTAAATCTGCCATTCTAATTAAGTGAACATATTCCCACAGCTAGAACCTCCTGGTGCATTGACAGACCACTGAATACAACAACCGTACATCCAACGTTTCCTACAACAATGTCACATATAATTTTAAGCACCCAATTAAGACACCCTCTGATGGAGCCAGGCTCCTTGAGACTGAGGCTATTTTGGTCAGTCGGTGGCAAGTAAACAGCTTAAGCACTCCGGCAGACAGGTGCAGAAATATGATCAGTTTATAGAACCCGTGGCTGAGAGCGCAGGTCTGGCTGGGATCCAGGTACGAGAGATTTGGGAGGAGATATTTGGACTGGGAACAACAACAGCAGCAGCAACAACAGCAGCAACAACAACATGTCTCCTGCTTCTGTGTCTGCGAGATAAAACTGTTGCTTCTAATTTGGGCAGACAGTGCTCAGAGATCCCAGAGTGAGCAACAAAGTAAAACATCCAGGGACTCTAGACGATAGATTGTCTACACGTGCACTTTTGGGCTCCAGGGTACACAGATGTCTGTCGGAAAACACCACTCTCTAAGATACTGGTTTATTTGGAGGTTGCTGAATTAGATAATTTGTCGATCTAAATATATACAGTGTACGTGATATGTGAGAATACAGGCACACTTTTTGATAAAGCAAAATTCAAATTAAACTCATTAAATTGTTACTAGGAAACTTTGAAGTATCATGGCAATATAGTAAAATAACAATGTGCTTATATAGTGCACAGTTTGGCCTAAATAGTTTTAACATATTATATTCACTATTTAAAATATTTACTATCTATTTATCAAGACTACCATCCATGTCAAAATCTTTCAAATTAATGTGAATACTATGAAAAATAAAATAAAATACCAACAATGATTTTTTTAAATAACAGCCAACAATATATTGCACATGGACTCTTTTAAGAATTAAATAAGCTATTTTTAACAGTGGACAAAAGGTACCATTCTTAGATTAGAAATCAGACTATAGCCATATGTGCTCTAGTGCATTGGATGGCGAAGCGTAATTGGATACGTCAGACAGTGGAGTTTGGCATAAGTTTCCAGATGACCTGTAAGATGGTATCAGTGACTCACATGCAAGAGTCAGACATCCTACACCTTGTGCCTTGTATAAAGTGTCATCTAAACAGCTAAATTATATATTGAATGACATGTCAGTGCAGCTCTGAACATCAGGTAGACAAATAGACTTCCTTTGAACATTAATGTTATTGTAACTCCATGCCAATCACCCTGGCCATCAAAGGCACATTGGAAGCAATCACAGCGCCCATAACTTGTCACCTGTCAAAGGGCGACACTGTCTGGTTCACCCCATTATCTTTACCCAAGGGAGACACTATCTTCACCCTATCTCTACTACAGAGCTATATCCCAAGTCTTGCATGCATAGTTGCATAAACACCATATGCCTACATACACAAACAGCAATTTTCAGATGCAATAAATGTTGCCTAAAACTCAAGCTAACTTAGAGCAAAACATGATAGCACAGTGGAAAAGTACCACAGTGTTGGTTAAAACGGCCGTGCTTTGAACGGATGCTATTGATGTTTTTGGGGTACTTATTCTTTTGAACTCATGGCAGTTTCATCCACCCCACTTTGCTTGTGTCTTTCAGAGGAGGCACTAAAAACTGCTGGTGCCTTCTGCCAAGTGTCTATATGGTAGTGGAAGTGAATTTTTAGACAGTGTGGTAAATGTATGACTTGTAAGCAGGCTTCCACAATAAAAATGGATAAAATAAACATAATTTTATTATTATTATTATTATTATAGTGTAGAGCAATATGCTAGAACACTGCCTGCCATATGTTGACAAAAAAACAATGTTCTGAATGTTCTTGCTGCCATCTCAGAGTTTGGAAACTCGTTCACTTTACCTTGCTTCAATTCACTCAGCTGAAATGAACACCTAACTGTAATGGTGAAATATGGCTGAATGCTTCCCAGGTGAACAGTTACACAAGTTCTTGAATAACACATTTTAAAGTGTAAAATCTTAGAGTCTGTATACTCTGCTACAGAGCAATGTACATTTCTACAGAAAGCCACCAAGTGCCACTGACCGGGTCTTGTTCGACGTCGATGTCGTAGGGTCTCGTCTTGTCCCACGGCTTGTAGTACGATGATGACAGGTTGTTCTTGTAGTCGTACAGTGAGTTATCCATGTTGTTGTTGTGATTAAGCTCCAGTTCTCTGCAGCAAGTAGACACGTTCATAAGATCATCCACCAATTTACTAAGACAAACTTAATCACGGACCAGAGTCAACAAATATAATCACACCCCATCGTCCATGAACTAATGCGTGGTTCCATAAACGTAATCATGACTCCATTAACTTAATCATTAACCACGGTTCACACAACATGTCTACGTACACATAATTATGAACCATAGTTCACAAATTTAATCATAAACCATGGTCCACAAATTTAATTATGAACCATTGTCGAGGAGAGACAGTTTATGTGGCAATCAATAAGTTTATGATGCTTCATGTTTCTAATTGTCAATGGGACAATTGATAATAGTAACTCATCAGGTTTATTGTGAGAAATATTTGAACTGTGCAAATTGTATACTATAAAGAACAAAAGAACACAGACAATGGCGACAAAAACACAAATATAGTACAGCAGAATTGAATACATCTGGGAAATTTTAAATGCATTAACTGCAAAAACAAATGCACCTATGTTATCATGAGGCCATTGCTTTGGCAAACATGTGTAAGCTTGTTCCCTTAAAACACATAAAAACAGCAAACTAAGACAGCGAAACAAAAATGTTCTTACCGAAAAAACTTCAAACATATCACCCTCGCATAGTAACTTGAAAGGTGAATTTGTGTAAGGGTGTACTTACATGACTACTTAGGCACTGCCTTAACATGCCACTATTCCATGTACAACGCCTGTTGCTAGATAAGTTCACACAGTGTGTGGGGGCTACAAGTTTTCCTACTCATGTCCAAGATAAGAATCGTTCAAATCCAATTTCTGAGTGCATGTACATACACCTGGCTGTTCACCCAGTATAAACCTTGCATTTTTTCATTCACATAGCTCGCTTTTTGGGACATTACTCTCAATGAAACAATTGAATATTTTTATCAATAATTGTGCAGTTAATAATGATAAATAAAAAATATTGAACAACTGTTTTTCTTATTTTCTATTTGACTAATTACGTGGTTTTACTTTCACATCTGCCATCATCATCACAACGTATATGTAATATGCATGTTAAGTTGCTAACTAATATTGAGATGTGTTCTTTGGTGAGGCAGGCTACAAACTCTGATGGACCCATTTATTCCACTAAAGTTAATCCCGCAACCTCTCATTCCTAAGTCTCCAAAGAAGGAAGTTGCCTAATTCTGTATATACCGGGTAACACCCATCCTGGGGAAACTAGCCCAGGAAGAAAATCCTCTGGTTCCCACTTGTTTCTTGTCCCCCATTTAGGGACAAACAGAGTTGC
>OZ024863.1:17491471-17601471 GCA_964017155.1 Oasisia sp. SBJ-2009
TAACAGTTATCTTTGACGAGAAAGTCTAGAATAAATGTTGTCACAATGGAAGTATTTTAATGGTATTTGGAGTAGGGTGCTATTCTTTCATGATCATTTTTTTCTGCACTGCCAAACCTACGTTTACAGTCATCTTGCTATTACAGTCACCTTGCTAATACAGCCACCTTGTAATAGCAAATGTTAGAAACTTAGTCCCATTGGTATGGTCAGTTGGTCACCTGGCTATTAGGGTTCTTTGGCCAAGTCCCAAACACACGTACTGAAATAGTGGAATCGGGATCAAGACCCTATAACACTCTACACACCTGCAAAAAAATCGAAATCATTTCCATTCCAGATGTAACCTATTGTCTCACCTACAACTGTTACTAACTGAAACACAAACGATCCAGCAGGTGTCAGCACCAGTGCCCGCACTCACCTGTTGCTCGGCTTGTTGTGTCTTCCGTCTGAGAGTGCCTGGTCCCGCGCCAGTCTCATCGCCTCGAACTGTCGCTGCGCCACATTGCGCTCCTCCACGGCCCGGGCGTTCTCCCTCAGTGCCGTGTCCCGCTCCCTCAACGCCAGCTCTAGACCCAGCTGTAGGGCGGGGGTCGCGGCCGTGTCACACTCAGACACCTCTACAACAACAACAGCACTCAGTTGTAGTCGTTTAGTCATCACAAAGGTAGACTCACATGGCTCAGGGGTAGAGCTCTGGACTCTCAACTACGAGTACCCGGGTTCGAATCCTGTGCTGCGGTGTTAAAACCTTGGGCTTTTTTCACTTTCCATTGCTCCAGTTCACTCAGCTGTATTAATGAGTACCTGACTATAGACAGTAGTGGATGTGTGTACGAGCAGCCTTCGTGCATTACTTGTAGCATATGGCTGGATGCTTCCCAGAGAAGCCGAGAGTGAACAGGTCTGTCAAGGAAGTAAAAGTGTAAAGTGCTTTGAATGGTCCTAAGGACCGGATACTATGCTATATAAGAAATTGCCTTTTTACTTTTACATGGTATAGTCTGCAGGGGTCGCAATAGTGGTAGTCCGGTAGTCCGGTAGTCCGAGGACTACCGGAAACCTGGTCGGACGACTAAAGATGCTGACGGCAGTAGTCCCATGAACTACCACAAAATTTGGAAATATCACTTGTGTGTTTATATTATACATTACTTTGACATCACTGACATTTCTTAGAACCAGTCACTATTCACCAATAATCTCCAAGTCTCTGTCTACCGTGTCTTGCGACCTACAAATATCTCATTTTTCCAGGAAATTATTACCACAGGGATGCATAAAGTAGTAATCTGCGATGCAGTCCCGTTTTATCGCAGTGTTATGGTATTTGTGTCTCACTGGCTGTAATTTCTTATGATACATACATTCTACATTCTTCATGATTACAATTCTCTAGAGCACAATTCAGCCAAACTGGTCTGGAGATGATCTGTCTACGTCAACCAACCAGACCCCAAAGTAACATTGTAATATACTGCACTGTTGTATTGCATTGAAAACACATTACTGGTAGACGTGATGTTTGAACATATGAAACGTTCACATTTTCATCTCTCAAGTCAACTTAGTGGAGAAATGAGCACTCTTCAAAAAGCTGAGATATAAAGGGTTATACCATTTTGTCAGCTATTGTTAGTTTACTTTTAAACACATTTATAAATATTCCGACGATTCCGATGACAACTTAAGGTAACACACAGACCCACGGTATCCCGGGATAATCCCCCATCACTTCCTGCCAGATGCTACACCAGTGGTGCCACCTGACTGATTAGCAACACACTAGAGCATCACTATCCTATCTGTCTACCGCCAGTGATGCTGCTAGAGTAGAACACTCAGTAGATATGTGCCACCAAAGGGAGGGGTAAAACATTGTAATAGTTTCTACTACACAGCAGCAAGTTTACTGGTCCATCTACAGGTTTATTAGTAATGTAAAATAGCAAAAACTTTTCTCTCAATTTTTCATGAATTTTTTTTAAAGGTGTCGCAGTTGTACTTTTCAAACTTTTGTTTCACTGCTAGTTTTGCAATGTCAGTCAAATGACAACACATTGCAGAATAATGACAAACGAATCAAATAACAATTAACAAAACCGAATATAAAACGAAAACGTTATAGCGATAACTATCTATGAATGCATTCTCCCTGTCTGAATGTTCAGTGGTGTATCATACTACAACCGATCAGCAACTGTTTGGTTGGCGATGTCAACATAACATGTATTTATTCATTGTATGAGTGATGGTGGCGTGAAAGCTGTGTTTGACTGTATGTGTACTATTGGGTAGTGGTGGCACAGCAGCCTCTCAACATGTTAGACTTTACTAGACACATCAACTACCCAGGGTAGTTGGTTTGTGGCTTTACATGGCCACTGAAATCGTTGTTACTGTACTGGCTAGTGAACTAAAGGCCAGGCCTGTCCCTGTCTACAGACTAAACAACAGCTGCATAACACTAACCTAACTGCCAATACACCATGACGAAACACATTTCTTTCTATCTCATTCAAGACGCCTACAAATCATTGTGCAAAAACATACACCACACACACCTCTCTATAGTTCAGTGTGTTGACCTTAAATAAATCATCAGTACGTACCTTGGCCCGTGGGGTACTTGACTCACAATGGACCCCAAAAGTATGCTCGCTTCACAAACATGCCACGTTGTTAGTGTTTTACTAAACAGATCTGGACTTTAGCGTTTTACATAATACAATGTACTTTAAAGTCCATGTGTCCAGTCGTTGTGTTCATTTTGCTCTGCCTGAATTAAAAAGAATGTTGCATGATCTCAACATACCACGTACAAGTGTCGCCAGCCTGAAGAATCCAACCACTGGGACAGCGCCTGTGTAAGTTATCAAGCCTCCTGTGCCCCATCATATTACAAGGCCCCTACATAAATCTCTCCTGTGTAAACTGGGGACATGTACTTAAAAGAGTCAAGTGCACTTACTCCTCTCTAACCTCTCAGTTATCTTAATCCCAAGTACACCGTGCTGATAGAGTGGTGATAAGAAGCATGTCGTAAGAACAACACTCGACTGACGTTGTGTAACCATGAGCCTCAGAGGTGGTGAACGATTTATTTGATCATCTAACACAATCAAACACCGACTGCTCTCATGCCTGTAAGGAAATCTTACACTCAGGTCTCTGTCAAATATTTGTTCTGACTTAATCGAGTTGCAGGCAAACGATTTACACCCATTGATAATGTGTCGACATCCATTGAACTATTTGTTGATGTCCACTGGTTAAATGCAGTATTGGATATTTCTACAAACACGACCAATGGGATGAAATAATCTGATTGTTATATGATTGATTCCCATTGAATGACCTTTACAGAGACATAAAAACAACGACATAAATGTGCAGTTTCTCCAAACAAGACAGATCATCAGAACACCACCTGAGGGTACAAGGGGTAATAGAGATATAACTCCAAACAAGATAAATTTTCAGATCACACTACTGAGATATAACCCAACATAATGTAGACCTCAACAACCACCTGAGGACAGAGAGGTAGAAGATACAATTCCAAACAACAAAGATCGCCAGACCACCCCACAGAGGTTACCTGAGACAAAACAGATAACACCAAAACCAGAAATCTTCTACACACATAAACCTATCCACGGGCCAAACAACAAAGCAGGGATTACTTCAACAATCTGCGTCCATCACTTGACCCGAGGTCAGTCAGTGGTCACCTGTGTAATGCCACTCTCCAGGTAAGTTTATTGGGCAGGTGTGTGGCACATTCACACGATCCACCATTGAGGACTGCTAGACTATGGGCATTAAGTACCAGCCAAGTGAGTTTATCATGAAGTACTCCACTTGCCACCAGAGCCACCATACAATCCTGACTGTTACTCAACATCTCATTGAGTCCAGGGCAGGTGCAGCATGTCTTATATTTAGACACCATTTACACACAAGCACACATCATAATCTCTACAATCATCACCAGTTCTGACTGTCCCTCTGTCTCAGTGCTTGGCAACAATCAGTCAGAACCAGTTTTCAAAGGCCTACTTTGAAGTGATTCCCAATGATCCAGTATCAGCTAATTCAGTTGTAGCTGATTTATTGGTTTATAGAAAATGGATGGAAACCTTTAAGTCCAGTAGTTTTTGTGGCTCTTAGAAAGATTTGTACCCATGTACATAACAGAAATCCTTTATAATGTTAAATGATTTTTCCAAATAATACCCAATATATTATTAAATCATTCTAAAAATAATGTGGGAAAGATATTGTTTGTGGAGCCAAGATTAAAATGGACAGCAAGACATAACACGTTTCAACTAATCACTCCAAAGTAAGTTTAATTCTTGCTTTCTAAAGATAATTTACATAAAAGAATCTGTCTGATTGCACAGTTTGTTAACTTTTTATTTATACTATTATAGTGTCTGAAATTCCATTGTTTTCTACACAAAGATTTATATTTTAAAACTGATATATTTCCATGTGATATTACTGATGCACCAAAATTATAAACTAATCCGTATCATACCGACCAATAACCACTTAAATAATTGTTTAGACCTCCAAGCAAAATGACACTGCACTTAGTCAACAGAATCAGAAAACACCTTAAAATCAAGAACAGTATTTAAACGAAGTCATTAACTGCTGGGTGTACACTCACTAACAGGTGGCACAGATTAACAGCTGGTTTCCAAAGCAATGCAACACATCCAATACAAATACAGACTTCATGACCAAGTTTTTGTCAGTGTGAGTCAATACTGACACCACAGGTTGTGTACGATGTTTACAGTCTACACACTGATTCATCAAGTGTAGTGAGAACCAGTAATGTGCAAACATCACCATTCAGTGACAGTATCACAAAACCTTTTATTGACCATGTACCTACATGACTAGGGTCAATGCATGTGTAGACACCACAGTGGCCCAGACATGAGAGTGAGAACAATGTCTCCATTTCACATTCTCACACAGCAGACCTGATTCACTACTTACAGCTATGTTGAAAACATCCACAATAGATCTTTATTTAATTTTCAACATTCAGATTTTTTTTTTGGGGGGGGTTTCAAGATGAAATTAACTGGATGGGCTACTTTCATAGATGGCAAATGTAATTGATTAATTGAAGTACCATACACAGGATTCCAAACAAGTCTTTGTGGGAGAGCACAGCAGATGTGTGGTTGGCCTACATCTGAATCACATTCACACACTGTACAATACAAACAAGGAACTGTTGTTTACATGAATCATCTACATCTAAAAACAGATGACCTATTTCAACTATAATTATCACGTTTCACAGCTTCAGCCTATTCTTCCTCAGGGTCCTTGTACAGGGTCTAGCTGTCACTGTACACTGGGAGCCTCTGTGTCCCTGTCCCTAGTTCTGTCCCCTCCCTGCCACTAGTGCAAGTGCAAGTATTAGTCATCAGTATTCAGTATGCAGCAACTGTACTGTATTATTTTGCAATAATGAGGACGTTCCTTCAGAAGCAATTGTGCTGTGTTGTCTATTACCACTACAGAGATAGAGACGACAGAGAAAAAAGGCACCAGCTGATGTGTTAAAAACGAGTCCCTGTCTGACGGCAGGTTTCAATATGGAGTCCCTGTTAAAAAGAAGATCAAGACAGGTTTCTGGGTCACAGGCAGGGACAAAGCCGGGCATCCAGGACACCTAACTCACTGTCTGGGTGTCTTCAGTCTATTGTCTCCCTGGTGCATTCACAGTTGGGTCTACTCCCCACTCCCAGTGGCTGCTTCTTTCAACTGACAACAATAACTGAAAGAAACCACCAGCACCCACACCTCTAAAGGCAACAGGCCCCACTGACTGCCATCCCTCCATGGGACAAACTGAAGTAAAGACCCGGGTGTTTTGTTTGTAAACACACGTACGCTGCTTGATGCAAGGGTTTTTGTTACAAAGATATTCATTTGGAAAAACAGGCTAAACCTGTGCCTTATAAAAACCGTACAATAGAATGTGGTTAACCATTAACGACAACCACAAACCCAAACCCAAGCCCATTGCAGGAGTGGGTTTATAGAGGTTGAACACTCTGTCTACGGTAACAAAACCTGCCGACTCTGACAGCTACCAGACTGTTGCACCCTAAAACAGTATCCCTACACCCCATCCCAAATGGTTTCTCTTGCTACCCTGGATGAAAAAACGACCCTGATAAAGAAGCAAAAACCTAAGTATTGTGTATCGCTTAGTGGATGTGTCACAACCTAATAATTGCGATCTGCGCCCGTGAGAAGACAGACATGATAAAGGTTAATATCCCATGTCCCGCTAACACATCCTGGCTTCTTGGATCAAAGGTTGTTTATAGTCGCAACACGGCTAATAAGGTCATTAGTAGGCATTCGGCAACAAGACATATGGTGCTTATTTCTAAACCAGCCGAGCGGAATAAAAACCGTAGAGGTGGGGTGTTGAAATGTCTGCCTAAAAAGTGACATTTCACATAAAATAATCCCAGCAGCTGATACAACAGATGCTTCATCAGTAGAGAAACATTGTGCTCAGTGATTTTGGCTGGTTATATCAATACATGTTTGATCAAAGAGGGTTTGGAGAATGGAGATTTGATGCATTAGCCTGACAGATTTGTCTAGACTATAGTTAAACAACTGTCAAGCAGCCAGAGAAGCTGATGGTGGCAAATTAATTCTTCCATTTATGCCATTTTATTTGTCATGGCCAGTGGGCAAAAAGTCCCAACTTTTACTTTTAACAGTAAAAAGAAATGAGAAAGGAAAAAGAAATTAGGCTTGACTGAGATAAAGTTGTTTACATTTGATACACACTTTCAAACTGCTTAATTAAGATGAATGCTATTTAGCAAATTTATCATAAAATATAAACCCCTTCAAAAACATCATGTTGTAAATGGCAATCTATGACCATTACATAACTGAAATTCGCATATCTTAGATGTTTGTCAGATAAACTAAAACAGACAGAAGCTTTTAAGAGATAACAACATTCCTTCCAAGAATGGGGTGACTACATTCTTGGAGTGGATCGTGTAGACTGGTGTCTGCAGGAAATAATGCATAGATAAAACGTTACACACAAAAATCTAGGATTTGTTGACCAACTAGAAGGGACCACATGTGCCTTTTTGCAAGTCAGGAATGTCTGTAAGATAAAATATTAATATGACAAACAGTTTTGCTGGCAGCTGAAAGTTCTCACTCTGGCCAGTGGACATGCTATTCTCACGTTAGTGTATTTGTCTTTAAAAACAGCTACCTGTTTTCTGCATATAGAACCAGTTACTCAATACGTGCGCCGTACATAAAACACCATCACATGATAGTGATTTAATGACTGTTTCTGGTTAACTTGACTCCATTCTCAAGCTATACATCAAGTAGTTATGTCAACTATGCTGTAGCATTCCTAGCATGGCAGCGTTAACATGGTTTGATATTCCTTTCTTCTTCCATATTGTCTGAGTATCCCAACACACTTTGTTTACTCCCTAATCCCTATGGGCTGCCTTCTTTCCCCATGAATAAATTACTCCATACAAGATTTCAGCTCAGTTTATCACAATGCTTCAATATATGGCTTTCTGAGTGGACATTCTGACATGACAAAGAACCCCTTGACCATTGGGTACTTCTAAGAGTGGTCGAGTAGCCCCAGGCAAACTGACCAATGGCCATTATCTTGACCATTCATGCAACACTGAGAGATTAAGCAGGCAGTCAGACAAAGCCACAGGTTAGTGGACAGACTGGACACACCATCACCTCTCAAAGGTAGAGTTCCAATTAACCAGCCAATGGTGGAACAACAGATGAAAGAGACTGGCCTCTTCAAGTCACAGTGGTCAGCCTTTATGTTACTCTACTGTCCAGCCAATAGCCTAGTTTCACAACAGTTTCTATTGCTTTCTAAATACATCTTCATTGTCTTACAAAAGAATAGTCAATACTTGTTAATTGTGTTATAATCAAGTGGGTTTGTTCAGTACACCACATTAATTGGCTTCATTTGCATGCTACAAACATTGCTACAGCAATCCAATTCAACCTACAGTAACAGTAGTAACAAAACTAAATGTTCAGTTCGTTCACATCTGGATCAGAGAGTGATATTAATTATTATTTTATAATCGCAGTGATCAGTGTTCTTAATCAAGGCGAAGGTGTTCTATCCTGGGGGTGGTTTATTGCTGGCAGCTGGCACCGATGCCTCAACTAATCAGGCAGTTATTGGTTGTCCAGGTGTAAAAACTGCCACAAACCAAAGGTATAACTCTCAGAATAACATTAACTGTCGCTGATTACTGAATTTACAGTTGTTATCTTATTGATTAAACAGCAGCATTATTGCAACATTCTACAGACCGGCACAATACTTGTGCAACCAAAACACACTTAAAACACAGTTGGACTTAATGACAGGCCTGAATAAGACAGATGGCCCCACAAACAATAATTCTAAATCGGTAGACTATGCTGTTCATTGTGAGTGTAAGCTGTCTTTGCATGAGATTGTTCACCCAAGCGTGACATGATGGATATACTTCTTCTGTGTAAGGGCACACCTCCGGTATGCTGTATAGGCACTGTAATTTATGTTCAATCTCTGCTGGTTTATAAATATTCCATTCATGTTCATGCATTAAGTAAGAAATCACACAGAAAGGTTCAGAAAAATGTAATGCAAATTAGTAATAGAAAATCCCTCTACTATCTACATGATACCATTGATCCATTGTTTAGACACATTCCGAAGACAGTTTCCTCAACTGTTCATCTGGCATTATATACCACATGTTACTTTGTAACTATGAACAGTTCACTAATGTAAATCATAACAACTTACCTGCAGACATCGAACAATTGGTACTGTCTAGTACAAAATTATGAGCTATATAATCCCTAAAAACAGTAAAAACCCTTAACCAACAGGGAATTTGTCATTGATTTTCTTCCAAAGCGTTAGCTCACTTAATCCCCAAAGATTTGATATACAAAATGTAAACTATCTAGCAGGAAAATGCTAACACACATACATACAGACATATACACAACAGCTTTGACTGTAATGTACCATTGTGCAATATTATTTTACAACCATGTGCAATATTTTTCTATTCACCTGTATGTCTAATGTTTATATGGTCATTTGTACATGACGTACATATAAGTCTGAAATAAGGATACTTAATTGAATTGAAATACGCACGCACGCACGCACGCACGCACGCACGCACGCACGCACGCACGCACGCACGCACGTATATATTGTACCACTCGATTATACTTAAATTCATGACTGTGAATACCGGGTATATAAATCTAATGCCAAGTTTTCAACAAGTGGTCAGGGACTTGGCAACATCCTCAGATGGAACTGCCCGAGAATGCACCTGGGAGACTCAGAATGCACTTCAAGGCACCAGTGCAATGAGTGCTGTTAAGTGATTAGTCTCTGAACACAGTCATTACAACTAATACAAGTGACTAATGAACCGAGGCTACTTCCTTTGAGAACTGGCCTTTGTCAAAGGCAACTTGGCTCACCAGACAATATGTTGATCTTGGGCAATTGCCCTGGAAAGACTTATTAACTAAGAGACTGCCCGAGGCTGGTATTTACCAACACAGACATCTAATGCATTGTCCCTGGTCTGGACCAAGGTAATGGTTTAACATTAAGGGTGTTCCAAAGATTGGTGGGTGCATTCAGAGTTAAATGTTGCGGAAATCAAATCTTGTATTACCTGAAGACAACAAAATGCAGACTTGCAAATCTTCACTGATAACTGAACACAATTATTTAATGTTTAATGACAAATATTTCGGGGATAGTCAAGATTGCAAAATTTTATTGGAATTTAAGTACAAGATTTATTTTTAGAGAAATGTTTTGCATGTTTTGTGTTGCCTTTGATGTTAATGATTAATAATATTCACCTAAATAAACTTCATATTTTAACCTTATAAATACAACAACAGCGTTGTGACCCGTGTCTGTGATTTTCTATAATATTTCTTGATCCTTTATTCTATATTTTCCAGAATTTTGTATTATGGTTTGGATGGTACTTTCCACCAAAGATCTACACCATGTTCCCCCATGATTGGGCTGTTTGGAACAAGATTACACCAGACAAAGTACTCTGCCTGGTGCAGGTGTATCACCATTGCAACATGCTCAACTTCAGCCATCTGCGTTACTTTCAGTTTCTCTCTCGTTTCCCAAGCCCTAAGTACTCCAGCTTCAAAACTCGGATTCCCAAAACTCAAAAAATCTAAACTTTCTTCATATCCAACTACTTGTTTTCTGAACCCATCCAACAATATGTTTTTAGTTAAAATTACATATAAGATTTATGTTATGTTTATTAGATATGATTCTTGTCTATTTATCTATATTTTGTATATGTTGTATGCACATATGACATGCTATTTAATTTCATCTTATTTTTAGGAACATATCATGCCATTTTAAAACATATGTTTTCAAATGGAAACACTGAATAAATAAATTGTTTCCTGTTTTCCAAACAAACATACAAGTTATGATACACTAGGGCAGCTAAAGAACAAATACACGATGCTATGCAAAATTTTAGCAAAGAATAATGTATTTTGTTTGATTAAAGTAGGCCTAGGTACACTTTGTAGCCTGGTAGGAAGTGACACTTGATTGATACAATACAATACAATACAATACAATACAATACAATACAATACAATACAATACAATACAATACAATACAACACAACACAACACAACACAACACAACACAACACAACACAACACAACACAACACAACACAACACAACACAACACAACACAACACAACACAACACAACACAACACAACACAACACAACACAACACAACACAACACAACACAACACAACACAACACAACACAACACAACACAACACAACACAACACAACACAATACAATACAATACAATAAAACTTTATTGTCCCGAACCGGGAAATTCATTTTGAAGTAGGATATTTGTTATGGTAAAAGGGTGGTTGGTTAGTTAATGAATAAAACTGATATAGATCAATAGAGCTCTATGCAAAATATTTCAAGTTAAACTCAGGTCAACTTGCTGCTATGTAACCTTTTAGCTAATCTTTTATTAGAGATTTCCAAGAAAGCTCTTGTGACCTCTGTGGATAAATATTTATTGTGTTTATCTCCCGTAATTTCATCACACTGAGATGGATGCAAGTGGCTTAATGGATATCTGGCAGTTACCCGCTGGGCAGTTGTTATAACTTCATTGTGCAAGGACATCTTTGTTCTGGCAACTTGCTGGTGGCTTGTCTTCAGGGCAAAGATCAATCTTGATACAGGGGCTAGGTCTTTATTCACTGGTCATAAAATTATCTGTTGTCTTGCTAGATAATGATGATCAGAGTTATGAAAGGATAATAACTAAGGTCTATAAGATCGTAAGTTGTACAAAAACATATTAAGTAACTGTAATGTCAATGAAATAAAATTATATATCTACCCAACTCCTATGAATCTCCATGAATGGGTTATACTGAACTGTTCATACACCAAATATTGAAAGTGTGTAGTTACATTTGCTCAGTTTATTCATTAATGTGCATATTATATTTATGTTTAGAATTCAGGCAAGTGACAACATCGTGCTTTTCATTATTAAGTGTTCATGTTAACACAGGTCTATAACTGTGTCACTCTGTCAGTGTGTGACACCAAAGGTTGTAATTGAAATTTGTAAGTAGGTTTTGAACATCATGGTTTGTACTGGAGCGTCAAATGTATAACTTTATTCCTTCATGGTAATTACGTTTACCGGGGTAGACACTCTTTGATCAAAGACAATAAAGTACTGTTCAACAAATCATTTTTTACACCTGTTCTTGGAAAGATTTCCATGAAGTGTTCAGATAACACTGTTTTCTACAGAAAGACCTTCAAACAGCATAATACCATGACCAGACATACACCTGACAATCATACACATAATGATAATTCCTTTGTACAGTCTTTGCCACAAGACCACAATAAACATAATATTATCAGAGCTACCTAGCCAACCGTAACAACATGTCTACACCACTGTCTGTTCAAACAATCAAGTACATGTTCTAGTAAGAATACAAGGACTCAGCTTAACCTGACCAGACAGTGTCAGTCGCAGCAACCTATCAATGACCAGCACAAACACTGGGGTAAATTACCCCCTGGGGGACATGTCCTAAGTGGTACAGGTCACCCCCACTCCATTCAAACATTCAAATTTGTTGACCAACCCATTCACAACACTGCAAACTCGTTCTAATTACTTACCTCGTTATCCAAATAGTATATATCCTCGAAAGCAGACTGGCTAAGCCGAGCAGCGCCTCACTGGTTACGTCCGAAAGGTTGTGGCCAACTTTTTAACCCAGAGTACACATGGACCGTCGGTCGGTCGGTATTCACCTGGTGCTCGGCTCCGCGGTGAGCAATCGCAAGAATTCCCAGGCAAATCCTGTACAGCGTAAACGCAGCAGGTGTCCAGGGGTCAGCACCGGGACTGGGGTGATACACAGCGGCAGTAACAGGACGAGTCTACACCGTCCCACAAACACGCACCCACTCTCACCCTGTCACAGGCAGGCGGCTCACTCTCTTGCTCACTCCACTCGCTAACCGGCTATAACCCACTTGGAGGCGAGCCACTTTGCGGTTGAGCGCACCGGGTCACAGTTGAGTAGGAGTGAACAGTCAGTCCAGTCACTGCTGCAGTCACAGTCACCACTGCTTCAAGGCTACTGCCACAGCTCCACTCACAGCGGCACAGGTTTAATTCATTGATTTACTCTACCACTACTGGCACAGTGGGACCTTCCTGGAAACGGTGAAACCCACAACCCCCTTAGAAGGACACACACAGTCACACACACACCCCAGGTCTGCTGACAGACACACAGACAGGGTGTACCCCACCCCAGACATGCAGGGTTGGTATGTTTGATGTCAGTAAACGCCCCAGGTTGTTTTAATCAAGCACCTTGCTCTGAGGCACCCGGCTGGTAAAACAACAAGGGTGCCACAAACATAAACAGTGAAGTCATCCATCCCCTTTGGTTAATGTCAACATCAAATAGTTGTCTAGTGACTACTCAGTACTGACTAGTACTACCTAGAACTCTACTAGGGACCATATTCAAGGTACACAGAAAATTGGTAAATCTGAGTGCAAAAAGTTTTTTAAAGTAGTTATTTACCAGTATATAATATTATTATTTATTAATAATATATAATATAAAGTTAAAATGCACGCAAACACACACACTTGCAAGTCTGCATGTATACATGTAGTTATCCTGCAAAAGGAAGACTGAACCACACACTATTAGTCTCACATACAAATTAAACCATATGTGATAAGTACTGCTGAACAACAGAAATAATTAATTTCATAAACGTAAATTACCAAGGTGGAATTTAAATTACTGTTGATTCATTTGGTAATAACCCTCAATTGTATGTCATTATATAATATATAAATACACAACTGACTAGTTATTTCTTGTACCATTACATGTACTTCAGTCTTGGGACAGTTCCCTTTTAAATACACATCAGGAATATTACAACTACAAGACAGAGATTAATGTAGATGTTAACTGAAAAACAACACCAACCCCATCCGGTTAATTAATTATGTACCCATGATCCTGTAATACTATATCATGTCCATTAACCCCACTGGACCACTGAGCTTCGGGTTTCTAATCATTATGTCTGATATTCTATACGTCCACATGGCCAGACTCAGTCCTCAGATGTTTACATGCCTTGGCCTGCATAGTGCATACGGTATGCAAAGTTGTGTGGCATACACCCACAGCACATGTTTCACAGAACTCTAGCAGGGGCAATTGCAGTGACAGTTCTGAGAAGTTACACTAGGGAAGCCGCTTATCAGACTGGACTTAAGTGGCTGCCACATTCACTGTTGACAGGTCCCATTGTTTCAGTGTAAGACACAACAATATCCAGCAAATTGTGAAAACAAACAAACAAACGTAGGACAAAGTAAGATAGGTTAGGGTTGGAGTGAACAAAATGAAAATGCAATTGTTATGCAGTGCACCTGATACATTGATTTGTTTACTAAAATATTTTACAGCAATGTAATTATTGTACCCGTCCCTTCATAATATAACCAGAAATGGTTCTTTAACATATAACAAAATAACATAACATTTAGATTCTAAAACATGTTTCAAAATTAAATAACATAATGCCAACAGTTTATTTTAAAAAAATGCCTTCCTTCAATTAAATATAACATCTTTCTAACGTTTTTAATTGTTAAAGTAGATCACTGTCTACTGTGACTGAAAAGGATAGAATATAACTTTTAAGTAGTAAAATGATAGATCATAACTGTTTAAGTAGTACCAGAGAAATACATAAATACCATGCTCCCAAATCAACTGGCTTCATTAGCACAGCCAGCAGACACTATGAAATAAACATTTTCCTAAGATCAGTCAAGATTGTCAATTATAGCAAACACTTGTTTACAGTTCACTGATTCCATAAATCAACTGTCAATCTGATATTGATTGTCTGTCAATCATTCAGTGTAAAACAGCAACTAATGTTCAGTCTAAATAAAACTGTTGGTAAATGCATTTATATATATATGGACATGTTTTGCAGGCTCAGAAAGTATCGTTGTCCAATGACACCGTGACTAAAAAAAAATGCTGACTATAAATATAATGGACATGTCATAGTAATGTTTGAATAGCAGAAGGATACCGGGCACTATTGACTTACGGATTAAGTGTATGCTGCCACCTAGTACAGAATAGGAAAACTAAATTCAAATGCAGCTAAAAAATCTAATTACAGCTTGTCTTTTGTACTGTCGGTAATAAACAATTGCTTATAGTAGACCCATGATGTCTCGTGTGAAGTCCACATATTACATACGACGCAGAATTATTCCTGCCCCAAACCGTCCGGCGTCGTTGGAGGGGTGTGGCAGATTACCGTACCGAATCACTGAAGCGTGTCCATGCCATGGAGTCGGTTCCAAAACAGAACCAAAAGCACAAATCACAGACCGCTCATATTATGTTATTATAAACACTGCACATGCAAGCGTTCGTCACTTACATACTATGCATTAGTTACTTACCAGGACTGTTGACAAGAAAACTTGTTAGCAAATGCGGACAGCAAATCTCCAACGCCAGGCAGAATTCCTTGAAAGCGTCGTACCCCTTCTCGGAAAGTATATCTATGAACACCTCAGCACGCTGGCGAGCGTCTGGTTGCGACAGAATTTCGCACTCGTCTGCATACGTAAACACTGCCTTGCGTATCAATACGGGAAGCACTGCTCTAACGTCCAAATCGACAGCTATTGCAGATCGGTGCTTTGAAAGCAGGCGAGAAACGCCGTACTTCCCCGCCATCTTGGTTTACATGTGTGAGATGTTTACTTCGGTGAGGCACGCTTGTGAAGTTGACATGTTATTTAAAGTAAACATTGCGAATTATCACTCATCCAGTAGATATAGCATTCGATACAGATAATTAGAAGGATGGGCTTGTACTGTGGTCAATGGCTCGTTTTATTAGTATGCAGTAGACTACATTTCCAAACATCTGTTTTATTTTCAAATTCCCTTACGGGTTCGTCACAATAAATAAAAGCCACCGTAATCAACTCGGCCCAGAACAACTCGGCTACGCTGTAGCGTAGCAGTTAGAACTACAGACGGCAACCTGCTGACCGCGACCGTTTTGTGGCCCGCGGGTCAGCTTATTTCAAGCGGCTCGTGTGTTAACACGGTGATTGTTCCTGTACCTGTCTGCTCCTTTTTCACATTACTGTGGTGACTTCAGTACAAGAGAAAAACATCCGAGAACGATATTTATCTATTTGGCTCCTATTCCTAATGAAGTTTTCCGTGAATTTCACGCGTAACTGTTTCGTGCTGGTGACTTATTCTAGGGGCTGCTGTTGGGGGTGGTAGATTACGACAATGTGTATTGGGGGGGGGGGGGGGTTTAGAGACCTATAGGACACATACGCACACAAGTAGCGCTTGGATGCGTTGAATCCCATCTGCTACTTCTCCCATTTCTTCAAACTGTTGTTGGCAGCCCAGTTGATGTTGTGGATATTGTAATAGCTGCGAATAGCTAGTCTGGCCTTGGTTGTGGTGTTAATCTTTCATAGATCGCTGATGTAAATGACGAAGAGACCAATGACGCATCTTTGAGGTATACTGGAAATCACATGGCCAGTTTATAATACGCGTGATCTGGTGAAGAGAAAGGTAAAATCAGAAGGGTCTCCTCTGCTACCAACTGAAGGAAGCGGCAGAGAATACTATCCGAAACTGACAGGATACTAGCCGGAACTGATAGGATACTATCCGGAACTGATACCTTTCATGGGTTCAGGTTCTTCAGGAATTTGAAGACACCAGCATAGTTAACATGGGTCTCTAGTACAATAAGTATGACAACTAGGCTGAGCTAAGAAGGTAAAATGTCATCAATGTTTTCTGTTGCAAAGACTTAGAATATTCGGCGAGCATGTTGGCTTGCGTTTGCTCTTGCTACCGTTTTAGTCCAGGCTCTGCCATATAGGCCCGTAAAAATTTCGAGGTAAACGCAGTTTTTCTTTTGATTTGTATTCTACATACCATATGTCTTTCAACAATCCAGGAGGTGCTTTTTGAAAATCCGTGGCATAAGGTCACTGGAGCGTGAAATCCAAAATGGCCGCCGCTGATCAGGTTTTCATCTATAACTTTGGATCTAGAAGGGCTAGATAGCCAAACTTGGTATCAATTCCGCCTAAAATTGACATTCCCGACACGCTTGACCTATCCATTTTACGATTTGACGCAATATTTGATGATAAATCCAACATGGCCGCTCATCCACGACGACTGTCGACTGCAGAAACACAATAAGCCGTAACTCTCGATCGAAATGAGCTAGAAACTGGATTTTTATGTCCGTCTCGATGATTGTGATTATTCCCAATCAAATACATATTATTTCAGTTACCTTTCAGGTTGACCATATAGGTCAAAGGTCAAGTTAATGGGTTAAAATCAACATTTTAAAAGCATATCTGGTCACAAAACGGGATATAACTGGTATATACATGAGCCAGATGTCGTATCTCAGTTGCTACCATCATAGTTCTGCTGAGATAAAGTCAAATTGATGAGATTATGTTAACTTTTAAAGGTTCTAAGCGCTATGTCAAGGTCATAAGGTCGCTCATCCCTTCATGAAGCCCGCAATACTGCGCAGTTGATTTACTTGATGATTTGTATTTGTCTTCCCTATGTGCCCCAATGGAGGCTTACGTCCATGTGATGGCATTTATCACCATTGCATATGTTCTTTTGATGTGTGGGGGGTTCCCGCCAACCCGCCCAAACCCTGTGACAGATTATACCATTGCGAGAAAGGTCATAATGTCCGCATGCAGCTGTATCAGACGGTGATGCCCGTTTTGTGAGATGATGGCGTGTTTCACACGGTTGCAGATATTCTGAGTCAGTCACATTGGTGGTGGACATCTATGGCATGTTTGGAGTGTTTCACTATGCGAAGATTCTACTACGATGCATTGGTTGCTACATCAGAGGTAGTGACCTGGACGATGCCATATTCAAAGCAGCGCTCTTCGTGAAGGGAGTCCTGATTTCAATTCTCACCGGACGTCACTACTAAAGATCAATGCCAATCATGCTGATGATTTTCAAGGTGACTGATATTTTCAGTTGAGAGTTTGATGATCTAATACACCTGCAGGTGCTTATGGGCGGGAAGAATACCGAAGTAGCCCGTTCCACATGTCTTTTCACTCATACAGCCCTTGCTTATCAAGTACAACACTTTCCCGATTGAGTATCAAGCTAAGTTTGATATGGCTGCATTCAATATAAACATCAAGAATATGTTCAACCTATTCATGTATATCACCATTTCAGATCAGGAGAGATGGTGGTGACCAATACATGTATCCTGCATGTAAATATGTTGCGGTAGTTATTCAGGAGTTCGATGGAGTCAATTGCTAGGGGTCGTTCTACGTTAGGAAAACTTAGTTGTTAGAGGCGGAAGCCTCAGAACCCTATATGTGTGACAGCTTCAACGACGTCGAATTAGATATAAAGTTGGAGCAGTCCATCCAGCGGGCATCAGAGAGCCAGACACTAATGTCCGCAGTTGTAGCGGAGTTTGAGCTGATCTCCCATGAGATTCTGATCATACAGAACAACTGCCGTAAGCTCACAGATGAGCGGATGATGGAGTATCATAAGACCATCATATACCAGGAACTCAAGAGCATCACGGCCGTTATTTTTGATGGCAACGTCTCCCGTCTTCTTGACTTTGTGCGAGCTGTAGCAAATCCCTTTATTATCAAAGCCTCTGGCGTCAGATTGCATAACTTCGCTTACCGAACATTTAATCAATGCTGAAATAATGGATGTGTTCGAGAATGGAGAATGGAGAAAAGATACAGACGAGAGAGCTGGTTTTGAAGACAAAGAAGCTTGCAGTAACAATACACAGGTGTAACCTGCAGAAGTGTGATACTGTCGGTAATTGACACCAAATATAATAGAGCATCCTACACAACCATACCTAAACTGTGTGGATCTGCCGAGCGGGACATTGAGATCGCCCGGGTACGTGGAATAACTCTCGCGGAAGTCTTTTCGCATACGACCACCTCCTCAACAGCCATCTGTTTTGGCTCAATTGGAGGCATATTTCATCGATGATGTTGGTGTTGGGATTGAATATAATTATAACGTAGTTCTGTAGTGTCTGACGATACACAATAATACAACTACTGGAGACCTATCTCATGAAGGGTTGAAACAGTGACCCTGCCGGAATTTATGCCAATGGTTAGGCAGTACGCCAACCAATCATGCTTCGACCATTTCGGTCGAGTTGTAAACAAAGTCCTGTCAGTCGGATAGTTGTATCTTCATCTTGTGAAGCCCTTCAGGTTATTTGTGATAGCTACATTGATGAGTCATGGTGTTAGCAATATAGTCTCAAGAGAGCTCTATCCCTGAGGATGCATTGCAATCCCAATGTATATCTGAGTTTGTCGATAGAGCAGAGCTACCGGAAACGGTGAACGCGCAAGTGGAAGAGTACCTTTTGCTGGGTTGGGCGGGTGCAAGATGTAAGCCATAGGCAAAGCAGTTTTTATCAATTGCATCTCCAGGTCCACACCAGTGTCTCTGTCCCCAATGCCATAACCAAAATGCCCCCGCATCGAGTGTTGTACGTAGACACATCACCAGAGTATTATATTGTTTTTCAAGGGGTTATAGCCAGTGAAGGAAGGCGCCTAAAGATTTGTCAGAGTGAGTGGGAAAGTGACGGAGGCACCCTCAAACCGTTGACACGTCATAGCTCCCTATCTACTAATATGCTATCCATGTGCAAATGTGGTAATGTGCAGTGCCCGTGCAGGAAATGTGTGGTGATGTGTGTCATTTATTGCCACAAATCACAAGTTCGAAATTGTCAGAATCGTTGTTAGCTAAAAGTGTGATGGAAAGTTTGTTGTACGTGTATACATGCTAGCTAGATATATAGTACATTAATAAAGGTGCTTAATGTTATAAATTACTTGAAAGGTTACAATAGTTTGTGTTTGTCATAATATGTTAAAATAAACAGTGTGACCTATGTCAGATATCATGAATTGACCATCACTTTCAATTCTTGGTTTTCTATATTAAAAGGAGGACACGATTTATGCATATGTTTAGGCACATTTGACCTTGACAGAGCGTATACAACCTCTAAAAGTTAATATAATCTGATCAATTTGACTTTATCTCAGCAGAGCTATGGTGATAGCAACTGAGATGCGACCTCTGGCTCATGTATATACCAGTTATATCCTGTTTTGTGACCAGATATGCTTTTAATATGTTGATGTTTACCCATTAACTTGACCTTTGACCTATATGGTCAACCTGAAAGATCATGAAATAATATGTATTTGATTGGGAATTATAACAATCGTCGAGAGGGACATAAAAATCCAGTTTCTAGCTCATTTCGATCGAAAGTTACGGCTTATTGTGTTTCTGCAGTCGACAGTCGTCGTGGATGAGCGGCCATGTCGGATTTATCATCAAATGTGGCGTCAAATCGTAAAATGGATAGGTCAAGCGTGTCGGGAATGTCAATTTTAGGCGGAATTGATGCAAAATTGGGCTGTCTAGCCCTTCTAGATCCAAAGTTATAGATAAAAGCCTGGTCAGCGGCGGCCATTTTGGATTTCACGCTCCAGTGACCTTATGCCACGGATTTTCAAAAAGCACCTCCTGAATTGTTGAAAGGCATGGTATGTAGAATACAAATCTAAAGAAAAACTGCGTTTACCTCGAAATTTTTACGGGCCTATATGGCAGAGCCAGGACTATTTGTAGGCAGTCCATTTTCATCGAGATTAGAGTTATAAAAAACTTACTTTTATCACCTTGCTTATCCACCATATAGTTCCTTGGAGTAAACCTTCCATCCGTTGACAACTTGTGTGTTAGTTTATTAATTTGGTAATTGGCAAACCCTGTGGCTTTGATGCACTTCTGAGCTTGAACATTTGGGTCTTCGTCTTACGTTGCTTTTAATCCAGGACTCGTGTTACTTTGTGGCGTACACTTGTGTTTGTGTGCGCATGTCCATCGTCAGGGCGTGATGTTCCTGTAGTGACCGCCAAGTCAGCTCGACAATTGTGTCATCCTTTTCTGAGGGAAGTAAAGTGGGTATGAAAGACTTGGTGTGTTCTTGCATGGCCTCGCTGTTTTCCAGATACTGACAGTCGTCGGGATGGCGTTACCTATGACTATCCGTACGAATGATATACATACCTTGGGTGTTGGTGTTTCTGGTGATAAGGTTTGTTCTACTGGTCCGGAACAGCTCGTGTTTAATATTTGTTTCATGGTTTGCCTGGTGGAGTCCACGATCATTTATCTTACCCGGGAAGAGGCGGTTAACAGTCCGTTTATATTATGTTTCCCTACATATTATTGGTCACCCGGTGGATATCAGGAAAGTTAGATTGATATCCTTCCGATACTGCAACATTGTTTCTCTTGGGATGGTCAGTGTCAAATATATCCATCAAGTTGGCGATCTGGCTGTCCTAGATTGCTGATGGCGAGAAACATAATATTTATTAAAGAGGTCACTCTTAGTAGCTCTGCCTTCATTTCTGTCCTGTCCGGTCGATGACTGAGTGACTCAGTTTCAATACGTGGCTTATAGAATGTTATGGCAGATTATCCTGCTTCTGGTAATCATGAGGACACTTCCATAGTTCTTTTGGAAGACATTGAATTTATTTACCTCTGCGTCAGATAGACCCTGATCCAAGTAATGTTTCTGATCACCGGATCACGTCTGTGTTTGTGGTCTGAAACAGCTAGGTCCACACAGCCAAGATGTGTTTGAATGGGCCTGGTAAATATTCTCACACGCGTCAATGCAGGACGCACGAAACTGGATATTTCTAATCTAGCATACATGACACCCCTGTCCTTCCATTTCACTGCAGATTCTCCTTCTCATCTTTGGGATGTACGGTCCTGAGTTTTGTTCAATGTCCGATGGATTCACTTGTAGAAGGCATAAGCCTAGCTGCATGTGTGAATAACAGGAATCGACCAGAGATGGTCCAATACAAAGATACTGTTGCCATATTAGCAAAAGAAGCTTCTATTTGTCCATTGATGTATGTTAATGTGTTATTGTTATAATTTCTTGCAGGTATTGGCTTTGTATGACAATCGTGCCGCTGTGTTGTGGAAATTAATATCCATCCGGGACACAATACGATTAGTACAACTGTTGATCATACGTTTCTCATAATAGAAGAGTGTTTGAGCCCTACAATCAATAATGACAACAGCTACAAATGAGTGAGAGGTAGTATACAAGTAACCATAAACGACATCAGAATGAGGCCAGAAAATTGCGCGGCATGAAAAGAAACGCCTGAGATTGTGCACTGTTCATGATCGGAAGAACTAACGGAGTTGTTTCTCGCTTGTCGAAAGGACCTATCATCAAGATGTATATTCCACAGCAAAGCTAAATATACAGGATCCATTGCACAAATTGATGAAATAGAGTAGAGAAAATGGAGGTGGATAGGACACACACTCAGGAAACCTCCAGAAACCACCACCCGTCAAGCCATCACATGGAACCCCTCAGGGAAGAGGCGAAGAGGTAGCTCACGAAACACTTGGCAAAGGGATACAGAAAGGGAAACAAATGAGATGGGCTACACCAGGAGAGAGATGGAGAGGATGGCCACGGACAAAAACAGTGGCGTTCCTTGGTCGATGGCCTATGCTCCCAGCGAGCAAACAGGCATAAGTAAGTACGTATTGCACCAATCACCAGCAAATTATGTTTGGCAAATTAAGCAGTTAATTCTGCAAGACTTCATATGCTTTGTTGTGAAGACCATGAACTTCGTGTGTGCTTAAACAACCAGCAGTTTTAACTACTACTGGCTGAGATGTACCAACAGTACTGATAACTATGTTATTGTGAAATATACTGGCTAATTTGACGTGTCATGTATGAGCTCCGCAGTTTTTAATTCGTTGAATGATCAGAAAGGAATAGAAGTACCATATTGTGGATCCCGGTGACATGGCTGTGCGGAAACATCTCATCAACAAACTTCGATCTTCCAGATTATCTCGACAGTGCATGGGATTTTTGTCTCTCTCCCCCCCCCCCCCCGTCTGGAATCAGCACCACCAGGACCAAGAAAATAAAATAGACGTGGTTCAAAGGAAGGATGCGAGATAGGTCAAGATTCAAAGAATCAAGATTCAAAAAACTTTATTTGTCCGTTTAAAAACATATTAAAAACGAAATTTGTTCTTCAGTCACACATAAAATGACAGTAATAAAAACATTGGTGAATTATATAAAAACATTGGTGAATCATATAGGGCCTACAGTTGTCAATACACAATAAAATGATAGCAAATATAGTCATCACTAAAATAGGTAAAATATAATAATAAATTACGTATAAAAATAGCTACTAAGATAAATAAATAAATAAGCATGTATAATTTCTTAAAATGGGTCTCTGATAGGAAAAAATAACATTAGTAATAACATAATACTAAAATTGATAAATAAATAAGATTAAATAAAGAGTTACCATAAGAATATGAGACACATAAAATGTAAACATTAATTAATGACTCGTTGAAAACAGAGCATTATTATTTAGCATTTAAAATTAAAATGGCAGAGGGTACAAAATATTTTTTGAACAGGTTCTTTTTGGCTAATGGAACTATTAGACTTAGAATGTGTGTGGATTTCCTTTTTAGTGCTTCTTTATATATGCTAGACAGCTGTTTTTGATCGTTGCCAATTAACTTGCTTGCTGTGTTAACTACGCGAGCAAGCTTCACTTTATTTTTTCCAATGACATTGCCTACCATGTAATTACATTAAAACAAAGAACGCTCTCTATCAAACTTCTGTAGACAATTTGGAGAATGTGCTGGCTAACATCAAAGCTTTTCAGCTTTTTCAATAACATATCACAATACCAGCAACTGGTGTCACTTCCATCTTAAACCACCTTCAGTGGGAGTCCCTGGCACCAAGACGTAGTAAGTCACAGCTAACTATGCTTCATAAGATCACCTACAACTATGTTGACATTAATCCTCACTCCTATCTGTCACCAGCGTTATTAAGAACTAGATCCATTAATTCCTTTAAATTCCGTCGGTTTCCTGCACGCAGAGATTATAATAATGCATTTAAATTCAGTTTTCCCCCCAGGGTTATTCCTGTGTGGAACTCATTGCCAGCACGTGTTGCTGAGGCTCCCATAGTCTGGGCGTTTTCCAGCGTGAGCTCGTCCAGGCTCCAGCTGTCCTTCTATATTCGTTGTCTAATGTATGGTAAATGAGGAAATAGGGCTGTGTCGGTCGTTTTTTTTTATCTCCGGATATTGCAATGGTTACCGAATTGGCCTAGCTAGACCTGATGCTTAAAAAAAGACAACGAACATATATTCTTTACTGTTTTCATCCATTTGGCTTTTTGCACAGTCTTAGTTTCCCCATTCCTTCTCTAAATTGTTATTGTTTAAATTAAAAAAAAAAAATTCTTCTGTTTTGTTTTTCTGTTTACTTCAACAATAAACCAACCTTGTTCAATTATCAAGACTGATCGGTCAACGTACCACACGTACAGATACATAATGAACGACAACAATTGAGCTCAGTAACTCACTGACAGCAGCATATCGGACTCTCAACCCAAATGCAACTTCCAATTCTGTGTTGCCGTAGCGAGCCTGCCCAAGTTCGTTCATAAAATGTGACACTGTTGTTCAATTCATTCAACAATAAGTAATTGCATGGCTATACAAAATTATAGACAGTGGCGGCCCGTAGTGGGCCCGGTATTTGTGTGTGACTAGTCTTCGCGCAATACTTGCATCGTGGCTGAATTCTTCCCGTAGAAGTCAAGATGGTGTTCAATTGAACATGTCTGCTGGAGAGTAAATTGTAAACCGCTTTGGGCAGTCCTGAGCACGTGCTATAAAAAGGTAAAGGTAAGGACTTATCTCTATCTTCCACGGTTAACACTGATCAAAATAACTAATTCAGGCTTTGTGTAATTAATAATCCGTCCGATTATATATTCATAGGACTGTATTCCAACAAAAATTCGCTTAGTATATTAATATTATATCCAGATAAAATAATTTGACATTAAAAATTGTGGTGAGTTGTTAGGGTCGGATGCTGGTCCCACCGCATTAGTCAATGTAGCCTTGAATCTAGATTTGTGCTTGCAATTGGTCTGTTCACACGTTTTTGATTTATAGCAAATAAGGCATCTACCATTTGTTCTTCCAAATATATACACAGATATATTAAACCAAATAGTATGTGTATATAATGCTAAAAGTAACTGCAATGAGCACATAAAAAATTGAGGCTATATCAAAATGGCCGACGATGGAAGTGATGTTGATGGTGGGGAAGGTAAAGCTTTTTCTAGTAAAATATGAAGTGAGACATGAATATGTTACAGGATCATTAGTGAATGATATTTCCCAACTGTAGGTAACTATCACATGAAGACCGAAGTTTAATAGGTTTGGATGCGATCCTGTTGTAATAACCGGTGAGCGATAAATGGGCAACCAACCTTTTTAAGTCGCCGGTTTGACAAATAATTGTTAGAAAACCAATTGGTATATGTTGCTAACATGCTATATAGTTGATGTTAGTACGTATTAACACCATTTTTTTGAGTGTTTATAATTATTTGTTACGGGATGTGTGGCATCGATGTTTTCATTGTTGTGATATGCGTTGCATGTGTGAATCTGAATGTGACGTTTACTGATTGCAGCCATGCAGCATGACTCCAATCCTTACGACTCCGGGAGCGGATCTCCAGGCACCCCAGGGGGAAGTGGACCGATGTCTCCAGGGAGTGCAAGTGGCTCAGGCAGCCCCAGGGGATCTCAGCATGGGAGTGCTGACAGTCAGTCAGGTACAGGAGGCTGTTTGTCAGACAATTATATGCCTGTTTTGTCCTGATCTTGATGTACAACAAAACAGCTTTAGCATTTATTCATAAAAAGCCGTTTTGTTGCTAAAATCTAAACTCGAAGTGAGGTAGTCCATTGTCGTGCATATTCACGGGGAATGATACAGTATTCAATGGTCACAGTTTATCAGGGCTGTAGTAATGAAATGGTTACTGTCACGTCGATATTGCGATCACCTTGGCCCTTTTCCATGGGTGGCCATAACTGCTGAGGGTGCACACACTGTATAGACACAATTGGTTTATGGTGGTACTTTCAATCTTGTAACAGTGTTATTTTATCCTTTTTATTGCATTCCTCTAAATATTTGTATGGCGGATCCATCCGTAATGTCAGGGTAGTGATTATTGAATACTATAGCATGTCTGCATTTGTTGATAGGAAGTGGACGAAGCCGCTCATCCAGCCCAGCAGGAAGTGCACGGTCAAGTAGGTCGGGCAGCCCAGCTGGAAGTGCACACTCCAGAAGTAGGTCGGGCAGCCCAGTTGGAAGTGCACACTCAAGAAGCAGATCGGGCAGCCCAGCTGGAAGTGCCCAATCAAGAAGTAGGTCGGGCAGCCCAGCTGGAAGTGCACATTCGGTTAGGTCAGGCACCCCAGTAGCAAGTCCTGGGTCAAGAAGTAGATCGGGCAGCCCAGCAGGAAGTCCTCAGTCAAGAAGTAGGTCGGGCAGCCCAGCAGGAAGCGCTCAGTCAAGAAGTAGGTCAGGGAGCCCAGCAGGAAGTGCACAGTCAAGAAGTAGGTCGGGCAGCCCTGTTGGAAGTGGTGGGTCAAGAAGTAGATCGGGCAGCCCGGCAGGCTCTGGTCATTCAAGGAGCCGGTCTGGGACTCCTGTTGGAAGTGCCCACTCTGGAAGTAGGTCGGGCAGCCCACATAGTGCCCGATCCCGAAGTGGGTCTCCTGGAAGCCAGCATTCAAGGAGTAAATCTGGAAGCCCAGTAAAGAGTGGTGCAGGAACCCCACAGGGAAGTGGTGCAGGAACCCCACAGGGAAGTGGTGCAGGAACCCCACAGGGAAGTGGTGCAGGAACCCCACAGGGAAGTGGTGCAGGAACCCCACAGGGAAGTGGTGCAGGAACCCCACAGGGAAGTGGTGCAGGAACCCCACAGGGAAGTGGTGCAGGAACCCCACAGGGAAGTGGTGCAGGAACCCCACGGGGAAGCCCAATGGGCAGCCCAATTGGAAGTGCTAAAGGGAGTGAAGGTACAGTACAACCTTTGATTTGCAGTTGTGGCAATGTGTAACTGTTAACATTTACGTCTTTTTCAATACTCTGGGACTGGGTTTTCAACTTTTCAGCACCTGTGGAGGACGGGGATTTAATTTTACCTAGTAATAATGTTAATAGTACAATAACCTGATTTCTGACTAGGAGGGGTAATATATGCTATCCATGTTAATGATCTCAACATGTTCACATGGTGTGTCTGCCTCCAGGAGATGGCAGTGATGTAGAACGGCCAAAGAAGACAAAGAGGATTGACAGTGATGACGAGGAGAAGTCTGATGCGGAAGGAAAGGGTGCCGGTGAGTAAAATTCACTTTTGAAACAGACAGTGGGGAAGTATGTAAATATAACGCCAACACATGAACACTCTCAGTAGTATTCCTTTATTAAAAACATTGACATCATTATACAAAAACATACGTTATATATATATATATATTTATATATATATATATATATACGCACAATTTTTAAAGGGGTGGGCAGGAAGTGATTGACTTTAATCGGTGCTTCATTTTTAAGGCGAGCGATCGCTATCACCCACACATATCACCCATCTAGGGAGTAATTTATCGCTCGTGCAAATTATGATAATCGCTCCCGTCACTATTCTACAACCAACCAGAGGCTGGTCTGATGAAGCGACTAAGAATATTCTTAATGCTAATAACATGACTGACATAGTGAATGATGTGTTTAGGCACAGATGTTTACTCAAACACAATACGCTAAGTAAGTAACTGCGTAATTAAAAATTGCTTTGTGAAACCATACACATGACACGATTATACGGTGGCACCGCCACACAGATAACAGAACGCCACCTGGTGGATAAAAACAAAATTAAAAATTGCTTGCCTATATTATATCGCATATTTAGGCGAGTGATTTATTGCTTGTTTTTGTTTGGATGAATTGTGAAGGTTTGACGTCAAAGATGTCAAAAAGGAGACAGCAAGTTAAAAAAATTGCAAATAGAAACACTGTAAATTAATCATGAAATTACTAAGAATCAGTAAGATAAGTTGACATTTCCAATTATCCAGTTCCTTCTACCCTTCTACATCCCATGTGTGAAATGCAAATTGTTATGCTTTTGATAATGAGTATGTGGTCTTAGTTGTGGTTTTCTCCCAAGAACATACATGTTGAATTTTGTTCTTCAGATGTGGCAGACCTGTTTGGTGATGCGGATGACATAAGTGCTTCTGACTCGGACGGAGAGAAAGCTGCACAGAAAGATGAAGAGGGAGAAGGGAGGGAACATGTAAGGAGGTCACCCCTTGTTCATCAACTACTGTTAATGGGCGGGGTCAACTTTGGACATTAGCACCATTGGGAGGGTAAATATTGAGATCCAAGATTAAAGAGTCCAGGACAGGTTTCTACCATTTCCCTACATGGATCTGTTTACTTTCCATGGCATAGACACCAGAACAGAAAGAACCAGTCTCTTCCGAAAGCCACAGGCAAAATGGGGTGAAAGAAACTGCCAAAATGATGACCCATCAGCAGAAACTAGGACCGAACAATGACCTGCGTGAACCAATGACCGGTTTCTCTGATCAAAAGTCCAGCAGTCTGACCACTCAACCTGAACCACTACGTCTCGCTAAGTTGGAATATGGTTGAACTGTTAATAATTTATTCCTGGTCTCATTTCAGAGTCATTTAGTACAAGTTAAACTGTTAGTTTGTTAATCCCCTATTGAGTACTGACGAGGTCGTGTGCATCAGGTGCCAATGATAGAGGATGACGAGCCACAGGAAGTGCCGGAGACAAGGATTGACGTCGAGATTCCCAAGATTGCCACAAACCTCGGAAAACACATTCACTTTGTGAAGCTGCCTAACTTCCTCAGTGTTGAAACAAGGTGTGTGTGTGTGTGTGTGTGTGTGTGTGTGTGTGTGTGTGTGTGTGTGTGTGTGTATGGCACTGCATGTGTGTGTACGTATGTGCAGCAAATATCTCTCATGAGTGACCCCCTGTCATGATGCACTCTCAGTAGAAAAGCAGTTACTAATTCAAGCAAGTAACTGTCTTTGATTTACAGTTTAGAAGTCCTTATTGAGTGTAGATGAATCAGGTTTAGCTGCTCTTTGGAAGGCTTGCACCTCTTGTAATGTATGTCTATATACACTGAATTAAGTCTGGACAGTGGATCCATTGTATGTGTCAGCATTAAAATCATTAACAAGTTTTCTGATTAATGAATCATGCACATAACAAGACATTATTGTTTGGAAAACATTCCTTCCAATGAATTGATTTCTGGATGCAAAAGTTATCGAATTATTAATAATATATACTTATATGTGTGTGTATATATATATATAATATATACATATCAACTAGTAAAATTATATACAGTATATATATATATATATATATATATATATATATATATATATATGCATACACTGTATATAATTTTACTAGTTAATAGATATGATGATTTAGGAAGGCAGACCATTGACTCGTGTTTGTGACATGTTTGTAGGCCATTTGACATCAACAACTATGAGGATGAGATTGACGATGATGATATCTTGGACGAGGAGGGACAGTCGAGACTCAAGCTGAAGGTGACTGTTGACACGGAGAAGACTTTATATCAGTTGTTTTGTAGCATAGGAAGTTTTCAGGCACCATCCTATTGATTATAATGGAGTTGTCGCCTGTTGTGTGAAATAACCAGGTCCATATCATGCTTTTTTGGCTGACTTTCAACTTTTATGTTTCGTCAACGTTTGGGTGTCTTTAAGAAATGAATTGTGGGATTTCGTTCTTCTGGATGCCAAATGGGCTAATGGTTTGGGCTAGTTATACAGTGGACCCTCACTAGTAAGGTGACCCTTGGGACACTGGGCAAGGTGGGACTACTTTTGTGTACTTTATTGGTGACCTTATTCAAAATACAAACATAAGCAAGTTATGTTTTTGTCCTCTAAAGGCTGGTATAAACACAGCAGCTTCAGGGTGTGTGTGTGTAATGTCTATGGGGTGTTTGTAATGTCTATGGTGTGTATAATGTCTATGGTGTGTCTGTAATGTCTGTGGTGTGTTTGTATTGTATGCAGTATGTTTGTAATGTCTGCAGTGTGTTTGTGATGTCCGTGATGTGTTTTTGATATCTGCAGTGTTTATAATGTCTGGTGTGTTTGTGATGTCCGCAACGTGTTTGTGATGGTTATGGTGTGTTTGTAATGTCTGTGGTGTGTGTGTGTGTGTGTGTGTGTGTGTGTGTGTGTGTGTGTGTGTGTGTGTGTGTAAGTTTGGGTGTCTTGAAGAAATTAATTGTGGGATTACGTTTTTCTGGATGCCAATTGAGCCAGTGGTTTGGCGAGCATTAGCAGTTATACAGTGGACCCTCACTAGTAAGGTGACCCTTGGGCAAGGTGGGACTTTGTGTACTTGATAGGTGACCTTAATTTTGAGGTGACTGTATTTCCTGGGTGTCAGTACATGAGGTTGGACTGTATTTTCGTTCTGGTTATGTTAGATTGGTTATTGTTGCACTCAGCCGGTCAAAGCAGTCTCGTTGAGACCAACATAGTCTTGACCCTTCACCTCTGACCTCAGGTGGAGAACACGATTCGGTGGCGTGTGAAGAAGGACGAGGAAGGGGTTGAGATGAAGGATGTGTTTGGGGATGTGGTCAAGGAGAGCAATGCCCGAGTGGTCCGCTGGTCAGACGGCAGGTAGGCTGCGGCCATGTTAACGCTTTACACCCCATAACGATGTAACGAAATGCAACCAACTCCAATTCAACAACTGCTCATTATTGTATAACTGTGTATAACTTTCCAGGCAATTAGTGCATTTTAGTACAAGTTTTACATTACATTAGTACAAATACATTTTCAGGGAAATGGGAGTACGAGAATTAAGAATAAGTAATTGGGAATGACCACTAAGTAGTAAATTTTTTTAACTTTAAAAGAATTTATTTATAATATCCGAACATTTTTAATATCTACTATTTATCAACTATTTTACTATTTATTCATTTTCGAATTGTAATATAATTAACTATTATTTATCAGTATTAGTATTTTAGTATTATTAAGACTAATATTATTTATTTATATTGAATTTTTTACTGATCTATTTATTTTACACCTATGTCTGTATTTTTTATTTTAAGGTAATCTGTATATTCAGGAAAAGTGTAATGCACCTCTGAATGGTTTTATTGCTAGAGATATGACGTAGACAAATACTGATATTTATTATTATAATGTCGTGGCTGTAGTTGTCAGCAAAGGCACATGACACTTGTCTCCCTGTTGCAGTATGTCCCTACATCTGGGTAACGAGGTGTTTGACATCCACACGATGCCACTGCAGGGCGACTACAACCATCTGTTCATCCGTCAGGGCACTGGTCTCCTTGGACAGGCCGTCTTCAAGACAAAACTCACGTTCAGGTAGCTACGGGCACTTTATGGCTGTCGTCGATGATATGCCTGTGGATGGGTGTGTGTGTGGATGGGTGTGTAAGTGTGTGTGGGTGTTCATGTATCACTGCCCGTGTCTATGTTGGCCTTATGTTGTACCCAACTGTATTGCATTTCAGCTTCAAAGATTAAAGTTATGTAGATGTTATTAGTGTATTACCAAATATCTAATAAAAGTTGGAACTGTAAATTATACTGCACTTTATAATGTTGATTGATTATTATAATTACTATAAGAAATCGGCTGTGTTCTTTGAAACATTCACATTTCAATGTGTATGTTTGTGTGTGCTGTGTATGTGTAAATATTTCATACACTTATTTGGTAAAACTCACAAGGTGTTAGAATTACTTAGATAACGTTTAATTATGGACAATTCTTGGAGACAGAAGACATACTAAAGTAACGTTTCATGTACATCCCAGGCCTCATTCCACGGACTCATTCACACATCGCAAGATGATGATCTCGCTGGCGGACCGCACAACCAAACTACAGAAAGTGAAAGTGCTGCCAATGGCTGGCCAGGACCCAGACATGCACCGCACAGAGATGATCAAGGTGAGTTCACAGGGAGTCTCACAAGCAAAAGCATCTCTGCTCCAAGAGCATCTCCTCCCTGGTTCTGAGGTCCACTCCTCTCTGTAGTTGTTCAGTTGCATACTTGGCTTTGGATCAGTCATATTCTTGGACCATTGGCTTTGCATCTATAAATATATAATAATAGAGTTTTATCTGTAGACAAATGGAGTCAGCTGTTGCTAGATATGCACAAATTAAGTGGTCAACCATTCCCAGGTATGAACAATTTCAGTAGGTAAGCACTCACTTGGAACACTGTCTAAATAGTTTGGTGACTAGAGCATTGGACACTTAACCTGGAGAGCCCGGGTTTGAATATTGTGCAGCCATTTTGAATATTTGAATATATTTGAATGCAAGTACGTCCATTCTGCATTGCTCCAGTTCACTCAAATGTACAAATGAATGAACTTGCTGTAGACCATGGTAGATGTATATGAATAGTCTTCGCACATTAATTGCAGTGAAGACAAAATGGTGTTCGACTGAACAGATCTGCCTGGAAGTAGTGTAAAGAGCTTTTACCTATCCTGAGGTCTGAATATTGCGCTATATAAGAAGTTATTTTGACTAATTTGCCTTTTCCCTTTACAATGCCAGTCTGTATGCAGTGTCGTAACTAAATACAATTAATTTTAGGAAATTTTTCAAAATGCAAGCATAAGCAAGTTATGTGTTTTTGTCTTTAAAAGGCTGGTACAAATACGGGAGCTTGAGGGTGTGTGTGTGTAATGTCTATGGTGTGTTTGTAATGTCTGTAATGTCTGCGGTGTGTCTGTGATATATATGTGGTATGTTTGTAATATCTGTGGTGTGTTTGTGATGTCTGTGGTGTGTTTGTGATGTCTGTGGTGTGTTTGTGAATTGTGATGTCTGCGATGTGTTTGTGATGTCTGCAGTGTTTGTGATGTCTGCGATGTGTTTGTGATGTCTGCAGTGTTTGTGATGTCTGTGATGTGTTTGTTATGTCTGTGGTGTGTTTGTGATGTGTGTGGTGTGTTTGTGATGTCTGCAATGTGTTAGCGATGTTTTTGTTATGTCTGCAGTGTGTTTGTAATATTGTGGGGTGTCTGTAATGTCTACAGTGTATTTGTGATGTCTGCAGTGTGTTTGTGATGTCTGCAGTGTATTTGTGATGTCTGCAGTGTATTTATGATGTCTGCAGTGTATTTGTGATGTTTGCAGTGTATTTGTGATGTCTGCAGTGTATTTGTGATGTCTGCAGTGTATTTATGATGTATGCAGTGTATTTATGATGTCTGCAGTGTATTTGTGATGTCTGCAGTGTGTTTGTGATGTCTGCAGTGTATTTGTGATGTCTGCAGTGTATTTGTGATGTCTGCAGTGTGTTTGTGATGTCTGCAGTGTATTTGTGATGTCTGCAGTGTGTTTGTGATGTCTGCAGTGTATTTATGATGTCTGCAGTGTATTTGTGATGTTTGCAGTGTATTTGTGATGTCTGCAGTGTATTTGTGATGTCTGCAGTGTGTTTGTGATGTCTGCAGTGTATTTATGATGTATGCAGTGTGTTTGTGATGTCTGCAGTGTATTTGTGTTGTCTGCAGTGTGTTTGTGATGTCTGCAGTGTATTTGTGATGTCTGCAGTGTGTCTGTGATGTCTGCAGTGTATTTATGATGTCTGCAGTGTGTTTGTGATGTCTGCAGTGTATTTATAATATCTGCAGTGTGTCTGTGATGTCTGCGATGTTTGTGATGTCTGCGGCGTGTTTTTGATATCTGCAGTGTTTATGATGTCTGCGGTGTGTTTATAATGTCTGTATGTGTTTGTAGAAAGAGGAGGAGCGTCTGCGTGCGTCTGTGCGGCGGGAGAACCAGCAGCGGCGGATGAAGGAGAAGGCCCTGGCCCGGGGCCTGAGCTCCTCCTACCTGGAGGGAGGGGGGGAGTACGAGGACGACGACGACGAGGGAGGCGGGGTCTCCCTCATGGCCATCAAGAAACAGTACAAGACGAGTCTGAAACGTAAGTGGGGAGGGAGGGAGGGAGGGAGGGAGGGAGATGGGAAGGTGCTAGTGAGAGCAGGGAAGAATGACATTGGTGGGAGGAGGGAGGAATTACATTGATAGGAGGAATTACATTGATGGGAAGAATGATATTGGTGGGAGGAATTACATTGATGGGAGGAATGATATTGGTGGGAGGAATGATATTGGTGGGAGGAATGATATTGATGGAAGGAATGATATTGGTGGGAGGAATGATATTGATGGGAGGAATGATATTGGTGGGAGGAATGATATTGATGGAAGGAATGATATTGGTGGGAGGAATGATATTGGTGGGAGGAATGATATTGATGGGAGGAATGATATTGGTGGGAGGAATGATATTGGTGGGAGGAATTACATTGATGGGAGGAATGATATTGGTGGGAGGAATGATATTGGTGGGAGGAATGATATTGATGGGAGGAATGATATTGGTGGGAGGAATTACATTGATAGGAATGATATTGATGGGAGGAATGATATTGATGGGAAGAATGATATTGATGGGAGGAATGATATTGATGGGAGGAATGATATTGATGGGAGGAATGATATTGGTGGGAGGAATGATATTGATGGGAGGAATGATATTGATGGGAGGAATGATATTGATGGGAGGAATGATATTGGTGGGAGGAATTACATTGATGGGAGGAATGATATTGGTGGGAGGAATGATATTGATGGGAGGAATGATATTGATGGGAGGAATGATATTGGTGGGAGGAATGATATTGGTGGGAGGAATGATATTGGTGGGAGGAATGATATTGGTGGGAGGAATGATATTGATGGGAGGAATGATATTGGTGGGAGGAATGATATTGATGGGAGGAATGATATTGATGGGAGGAATGATATTGGTGGGAGGAATGATATTGGTGGGAGGAATGATATTGATGGGAGGAATGATATTGGTGGGAGGAATGATATTGGTGGGAGGAATGATATTGATGGGAGGAATGATATTGGTGGGAGGAATGATATTGATGGGAGGAATTGTATTGATGGAAGGAATGCTATTGGTGGGAGGAATGATATTGGTGGAAGGAATGATATTGATGGAAGGAATGATATTGATGGGAGGAATGATATTGATGGGAGGAATGATATTGATGGAAGGAATGATATTGGTGGGAGGAATGATATTGGTGGAAGGAATGATATTGATGGAAGGAATGATATTGATGGGAGGAATGATATTGGTGGAAGGAATGATATTGATGGGAAGAATGATATTGGTGGGAGGAATTACATTGATGGGAGGAATGATATTGGTGGGAGGAATGATATTGATGGGAGGAATGGTATTGATGGGAGGAATGATATTGATGGGAAGAATGATATTGGTGGGAGGAATTACATTGATGGGAGGAATGATATTGGTGGGAGGAATGATATTGATGGGAGGAATGATATTGGTGGAGGGAATGATATTGATGGGAGGAATGATATTGATGGGAGGAATGATATTGGTGGGAGGAATGATATTGGTGGGAGGAATGATATTGATGGGAGGAATGATATTGGTGGGAGGAATGATATTGGTGGGAGGAATGATATTGATGGAAGGAATGCTATTGGTGGGAGGAATGATATTGGTGGGAGGAATGATATTGATGGAAGGAATGATATTGGTGGAGGGAATGATATTGGTGGAGGGAATGATATTGGTGGGAGGAATGATATTGGTGGGAGGAATGATATTGATGGGAGGAATGATATTGATGGGAAGAATGATATTGGTGGGAGGAATGATATTGGTGGGAGGAATGATATTGGTGGGAGGAATGATATTGATGGGAGGAATGATATTGGTGGGAGGAATGATATTGGTGGGAGGAATGATATTGATGGGAGGAATGATATTGGTGGGAGGAATGATATTGATGGGAGGAATGATATTGGTGGGAGGAATGATATTGATGGGAGGAATGATATTGGTGGGAGGAATGATATTGATGGGAGGAATGATATTGATGGGAGGAATGATATTGGTGGGAGGAATGATATTGATGGGAGGAATGATATTGGTGGGAGGAATGATATTGATGGGAGGAATGATATTGATGGGAGGAATGATATTGGTGGGAGGAATGATATTGATGGGAGGAATAATATTGATGGGAGGAATTACATTAGTGAGAATAGGAACTTTTAGGAAGGAATGACATTGGTGGGAAGAATCAAATGCGAATCAAATGCATACATAATTCTTTGAGTAATTATTGTTATGACAATAAATTAATTAATGTGATTTTATACGTTACATTGTTTCTCCAAGTTATCAAACACACAACACAGTTAAAATGAATTCAAATGCAGCCATAACATTTGCATTTGAATGCCATCCCAAAACGTTTGAAAGCTTTCTGGAAAACGGCATGTGGATTTAAATCAAATCAACCACAGGCAATGAAATGCATTGACACACGTTTGTTAAAAAGTCTGGGCCGCAATGAGGCATAGACATGATGGATGTTGGGTGTTGTAGAGCCGCGGCCCAACATCTACAGCTCTGACAGTGAGGACGAGTCGATGAGTGATGAGGAGAGGAAGGCCAAGAGGCTGATGAAGGCAAAGAAACTGGAGGACAGCGATGATGAGGTACATCAGCAGTCTGTCTGGGTGATAGTTACATGAGGGGGTGAGGTGGACAGAGGAAGCTGTCGTAGTCGTCCAGCTGTGAACACTGCACTGACCACACAGCCAGTTGTCAGAGACAGTGCATGTGTGCGTACGTGCGTGTCTACATATGGTGTATAGTGTGTCTGTGTGTGTACTTGAATCAAAATAAATGTAATATAATTAAGAAAGAAAGATAATTGTACATGTCTACATTTATGTTTGTAAAGCTATTGGTGTCATACTATATGATATACATCTGTATATGCAGATACTTATGAATGCATATATGACATATAAACAGTGTATATATATACATACAATGTCATACATACATATATATATATATATATATATATATATATAATGTATACCAACACACACACACACCCACCCCACACACACAATGTCATGAATTCTTTAGGTATGTATTAAACTTCAATTCTCAGCTTGTGTAAACCTGAGGGTTTCAGATATGTTGGAGCTTTAATCATATAAACATAAAGGCTTAACGTTTGTAAACATGAAAGGCTCAAATTTTAAACAATAGCCTCAGATGTGTGCACAGTAATTGTTTGTCCAACTGTCACTGTCAAATTGGGTTATACGAGCTTTTTATGCACCCTCACTGATATATTCAGATGCTTGTGTCTGAGACGCTCTGTGCAGTATTTGTATTTCTTCTTTTATTTCATCTTGCAGGCTTCCGACTCCGATACAGAGGTGAAGAAGAAGAAGGCGAAGATGATGGAGGAGAGTGATGATGAGGAAGAGGAGGCTGAGGAAGCTGAAGACAGTGATGATTAGTGCAGTGTGTGAAGACAATAAACAGACAGTTGTGAAGCAGCTTTCTCGCAGTCTTGAGGTTCTCTCGCAGGCTGTGGGCCCTCGTGAAATCTGTAGTTTGATAGATTTGTCTGTGTAGTGTGTACCGATTCCTGTTATCGCTGGATATGATGGATCACATCCACACTGCAGTTGATAGAAGATGCTGTATTTCCTTTGGCAAACAAAGTTTACACACAAAGGTCTAAACATTGTCACCTTGCAGTTTCGTAATATTATTATTTACGACCACAGAATTTTCAGGGTTCAAAATGAACTGTTCTGAGAATAAGTGTTTTAATTAAAATATCTGATGTTTGATATATAAAAATGTAAATATCCTATTCTGCTGTTGTGCTTTCTTGGTATAATAACCTTAAAACATACCATATGTCTGTGTATTCGAACAGTGTATGTTTTGGACAACCTAAATAACAAAAACAGTTTTATTTATGGATGGTATATTTTCATAAACCTACTGTTTTTACTTGTCCAAATACATATAGTACATAGTGACTGTTTTAAGTCAAACAAAAATATAAACTTGTGTGTTTGAGGACACTGAGAAGTTTATTATTTTTATCTCCAAACACATGCTGTCATTACGTTATATGACTTTGATAAGTGATCATTTTTTACAGCTTCACAATATTTTGGTAAACAAAATACCCACAGACAAAAGCAAAATACAGTTAGAGAACAACCAATTATTTTTCCAAATGATTGATTTCATACTTTTCTAAAATGATTTACCAATTTACCTTTTTCACTTAAGAGCCTAGCCTGTCAGGCATTTTATAGGCATTTGTGAATATACATTTGGAAAACAATTTGACATCAGTTCCAGGAAATAACTATACTAAACTTAAAAGTAAGATGCATTTATTCAAGCAATATTTATGATTATACAACTAGTAATTTCTACTAATATCAACGTTTCAGCCACCATCAGTGGCCTTCATCAGGAACTAAATTGTCACTGCTCACTAGATGGCATGGCGAGCAATTCAGTTCATGATGAAGGCCGCCGATTGTTGCTGAAACGTTGATGTGAGTAAAAATTACTAGCTGTGTAATCATAAATATTGCTTAATTAATATACTTCCAACTTGATGAACGTTTTCACGAATATAAGATTTATTTTTTAAATAAATTTATTTGGACAGAATCCGTAGTAATCGAAATCATAAAGTGTAGGTAGAGAATTTTTTTTAATACATTGTAATCTTAATAAAACTGCTACCACTTGAAAGCGCTTGGAAATACTTTTTAAAATGTGGTTACATATTTGTTCTAGGGTTTACAAAAGTTATGCCAACGTGAATGTCGGAAATGTGTCTAATTTTTGTCTCTTTGTTTCAATGTAAAACATAGGCAAACGTGTGACGATTACTTAAGACTGTACTTCAACATGTCTTAACTTTCTTAATATTATAAACTCAAATTTTTAATACATAATTCCCATGGACAACTATTTATAATGATGCAGTTTTAATTGCATTCAATATAACACTGTGATGCTACTTAAATGCTTAGATTAATAATTAATTACTCAAACAAGTGATTCAATGAAATATTGTCATTTTAACATATATTTTAATGAAATGTTCAATGAGACCACACGACAAGTTAACATAAAGTAGTGATGGAAAAATAATGTGTGTGTGTGTGTGTTCGTAGTATTTATACAGATGTACTGTATTCCACAATAACACATAATTAATTGTTTCACGCATAATTAATTAACCAACTTATTTACGAAAACAAGCGTGACAATTGTATACATGTATTTATAACAATTGTAGTCATATTTTCAGCAAAAAAGTGATACGTAACCAAATTAAATACATAAATTGTATCACGTAATTAAAGATAATTATTTCATGAATAACTAATTAGCCAACTTGTTTAGAAACAGACAATTTGACAATTTATATGTATTCAAACTTCTCAATTGATAACTTTCTTAATACTCAAGATACCTTCAGGGACTTTGCAGTACTAAAACATCATAGGTTTCAATTCACTATATTGCTTTCTGCGTTCACGTCTGCTTTGCTGTCCGACCAGCCATTGAGGATCGTCTCTTTGAGTACTTGCATTGTGTTGTCAGCGTCAGTTGCAACACGTAGTTTCTGCAGTGTTGATTGGCCGATGGGCAGATGCTTGATGGCGTTGATCTGTGAGAACTGTCCTTGTCTGTCATTGCCGTCGGAGAGATATGCTCGAGATAGAGCATCAGCAATGTGCATCTCCTTGCCTCGTCTATAGGTGACTTCGATGTCATACTGTAGCAATCGAAGGAGCATGCCTTGGATTCGCTTCGGTGCTTTGTGCAAGGGCTTCTTGACAATTGTCTCAAGTGGCTTGTGGTCTGTGAGTACTGTTGTTTCTCGACCAAACGTGTATTGGAGGAAACGTTCGAGAGAGAAGACTATGGCTAGACACTCCTTTTCTATCTGAGCGTAGCCTACTTCTGTGTCAGAGAGCGCTCGACTGGCGTATGCGAGAGGTTTGCCTTCTTGCATCAGTGCTGCACCAAGACCAGTGCTCGAGGCATCACACTGGATGGTCAGTTTCTTTGCTGGATCATAGTACGCCAGCAAAGGTGCAGTTGTGACTAGTCTCTTCAGCTGATTCATCGCGGTCTCTTGCTCTTCTCCCCATTCCCAGCTGCAGTCCTGGCGAGTCAGTCGTCGTATTGGCTCCATGATAGTGGAGAGTGGCGGGAGAAATTTAGCAAGGTAGGTGATCATGCCTTGCAGACGGCGCGCTGCTTCTACGTCAGTGGGGTTGGGCATACGCAGAATGGCTTCCACTTTCTTCAAGTCTGGTCGCAGTCCTTTGTCGGTGACAACATGGCCTAGGAAGTTCAGTTGAGAGGTGTGGAACATACTCTTTTCCTTGTTGAGTTTCAAGCCGTTTTCTCTGCATCTCGTCAGTAGATTTCTGAGGTTGCTGTCATGTTGTTCTTCCGAGTCGCCGTATATCAGGATGTCATCTGCCACACAGACGACTCCCTTGAGGCCTACAAGATTATCATTCAGCCTTCGCTGAAATATCTCCGAGCTGACCTTCGTGCCAAATGGCAGACGTAGCCATCGGTACCTTCCATGCGGAGTAATGAAGGTCGTAAGGTAGCTGCTTGCCTCGTCTAGTTTGCAGTGCCAGTAACCGTGTGATAGGTCTACTTTGCTGAACACTTTTGCGTGAGATAGCTCTGGGAGGACGTCTTCAATTGTTGGCAGAGGGTGCCTCTCTCTTCGTAGAGCTTCATTGAGCGGCCTCGGGTCGATGCATATACGCAGGTTGCCATTTTTCTTAGTTTGAATGGAGATTTGGGAGCACCACTCAGTCGGCTCAGTGACAGGCGTGATAACTTTACTCTTCACGAGATCATCCAGTTCTTCCTTCAGTTTAGTTTGCAGCGCTATTGACACACGTCGTGGAGGACACTGCACTGGCCTCGCTCCGTCTTCAGTCTTCAAGCTGACAGTGCCTGGCAGACATCCAATTGATGCGCCTTCAAACACTGTTTTGAACTCGTCTGTGATAGGTTCACAGTTCGCTTTACCAACAACGTGCAGTTGCTTGAAGTTTGCGTAGTTGACCGTGATCAGGTTCGTCCTCTCTGCAGCCTTCCTGCTCAGTAGAGGTGTGAGATTTTCCTCAACGACTTGGAACTCGACTTGATATCTGTGGTTGTTGACCGGGTTAACCAGATAGAGACGACATTTGCCCAGTGGCTTCACAGTTGCCTTGTTGTACATCCTCAGTTGGACGTCTGAGTGCATTAACTTAGCAGAGCCGACATGCTTCGCCGGCATGACATTGACAGTAGCTCCAGTCGCATTTCCGTGTAGAGCGGACCAGTCGGGTGAGTTGACACGGAGTGCATGGCATCAGTTTCCACAGACAAGATACTATTATCTTCATAGTCATCGGCATGACTGCTGTGTGGATATTCTCCAGTGATGCCATGGGTCTTTCTGCGAATGTCCGGTGGGCAACACTTTGCGAAGTGGTTCTTGCCTCTGCATTTCTTGCACACTTGTCCCCACGCAGGACACGACTCCTTTTTACGTTCGTGTTGTCGTCCACAAAACTTGCAGTCAATGTGGTGCTGGTCCGTGTCGCATAGGTCGCACAGGCGTTCGTTCAACCCTGTGGACGTCCTCGGCATTTCCTGCTATCACTTTCAGTTGTGATGCAGTGTTTTCATAGGTGCGGCATATGTCTATACATTTGTGTAGGTCTAGGTTTCGCTCTTGCAGTAGACGTTTCCTAGTATTGCCGTCCTTTACGCCGAAAACAATGCGGTCTCTCAGCAGACTGTCCTGCAAGCAGTCGCAGAAGTTGCACGTTTTCCGCAGGTTTTTCAGTGCCGCTACATATGTGTCAGTAGTTTCGTCCAAGTGTTGCGCCCGTGTGTTGAACTTATATCGTTCAAAAGTTTCATTCGTCTGCCCCAAGATGTGGCCATCCATCTTACCGATGATAATCGCGATCGTGTCAGAGTCGGCAGGGTCGCAAGCGTTGTAGACCTGTAGTCCTTCGATACCCATCGTCGAAATGAACAGCGCTTTCCGGAAGTCATCGGTACGTGACGCGTCGTCGATATCGGCGACAACAGCGTAGCTTGACCACAACTGCTTCCACAGTTTCCAGTTAGCCGCTGCATCACTGCCAAGTTTGACAGGTTCGGGCGGCTTAGCGTTGAAGTGCGCCTGGGGCGGGGCTGGCGGAGCTGCGACGGGCGGCTGGGCTGCGGCGGCCGGAGGCTGAGCCATCGTAGCTAGCGGACGTGCCTGTAATCAGTACAGGGCGAGGGCGGTGACCTGGGTAGTTTCCCCGCTAAGGTCACGCGAGTCCCGTTATCGTGCGGTGACAAACTTTACTCACTGTTCGACCATCGAGCAAAGTTCACGTCCCTAACGCAGCAGTTAGGACGACAAGTTCAAGTGTACCGCTGCCACCATGTTTGTTAGCGCCTTTGTTGCTTCTTACGCTAACAAGATTAGATATAAGATGAACGGGATATAAGTATGACTGAAGACTCTTCTGTATTAGAAACGGAGGGCGGTTTATTGTACGCTGTATTTAACGGTCACTTCCGTTGACGTCACAGGCGTATACAAGTCACTGTCGGTACACATAAACTGATCAGCATCATTAACACCATCTTCGTCTTGCTGTTTCCTTATCACCATGACGACTAGTGTCAGCTACATGCTGTGTCCACGCTCTCGGGCTAGGTATCCGTCCTCGACCTCGGTCCCTTGGAGACAATTTTAGAAAATTACCTTGTTTACTGAATGTCGATTCTTTTATTCTTATTACACAATTTCTTACTGAAGTAATTCGGAGACTATTGTTTTTTTTTATGAAAACATACCTCTCTACATAGATATGCTCACAACCACTGACCCTCTCAACCATGGTCCCTCATAAATATACCGTCTTGTATGGCGTGTGGCGAGACAAGCAGCAGCGACGCGCGGCGGTCGATGTGGAACCTGTTGTCACGGAAGTTACGTCACTGTAGCGGGCGCCATTACTATCTATTTCGGGCAGTTCAAACGGGAATCTTCTTCTTTCCGTTCATGACCACAGTGAATATGTTGATTATTCTGGCATCTTACGAATAATGGATTACCCCGGAATACAACTGCATCGATGATCGATGTGACAGCAAAAGAAACATTAGAAGGATCTGATACAACCTACAGCGCTTCTATGAATCTATCTACGCGATTGGTAAGTTGACAGGTTATTCATTATTATTTAGCTCCGTATGATAGTGATAATTTCGGGGCAGGCTAGACGTGCTACCCTAACCGCATTGCTCATCCGCCACCCATAGTATTGTTCCTTTTGGGAATTTATGGATTACTATTTAAGATAAGTTAACAAAGATAGGGTCTACTGTCAATGCAAAATATACTTTAACCATAACTCACGTAGGAACTAATGTTATCATTTTTGCAGGAAACTGGTTTACAAATTCACACAGGTTGTTCTACTATTGACTGTAAAGATATAATATTTTCTTTACCGACATCAGCCAGAGCTAGTGCTGGCGATAGACCTGTCCCGTGACTCTGCATGAAGACGACCAGCACTAGCTTGTGGGGCAGAGTTCCCGTTATAGACGAGGTTCGGATGGAAACAATGACACTAGGCGATCAAATGGAAACATAGTCTCGCATAACCGCTCGGCTAACTGCGTAACTTCACTAATGAGACAGTCTGGTCACTTAGCCAGCTTTTGAATGTTATCCGGGTGAGGGGCTAACATGTGCTGCCACCTTACGTAGCCTGGGTAAACGAGGCAACTCCTGCCATAATTCCTGCTTCATAAGCAATTGCAAATTTGTATTTCAGTTTAATTATGTGTGTATATAAGTTTAATGTTGAATACTTTTAATAGTATAATTGTATAAACATACTATTATCTTATAACAGTATATCCTTATTTTAGTTTTTGTTTCATAATTGGGCCGAGAGCCAAGCAGTGTCTCTACCCTAGTCTGGTGGCAATATCGGCATACCATTAATCACTCAGGCCCTGTAGTGGGGCTAAAAACTGCTGCCACCTGACCGAGGCTGCGTAATCGAAGCTAAGGGAAAGAACGAGACTAGGCGAACGACATCGAGCCGACCGTAACACACCTCGGTCTGGTCCGTGTTAGGGTGCTGTCTGTCGTATTAGATGGATACATTTGTCTCAATGTTTCTATGGTTCGTAATGCGTCTGGGTCATGATCCATCTCAGGCTCTGAGCTAGACACATTAAAGGCGTTTGACCGAGCACGGCGTGTTGGGCAGACAGTGCCCGAACACCGAGTAAGTGGGTCCATATGTGTCTCAGGTATCCGTATGTCTAGAATCAGATCACTGCCACTCGTCACCGACATCTTGCTATAAGATGTCTGCAACGCGTAGCATGAATCTATGTCTTCTTTGAGCAGGTTCTACATGTCTCACCACGGTGTCAATGCCAAAGACCATTAACCCGAACAGTCTCTCTTTGTGATTGCCCGCATGTAGGGCCTACAACTCACTATGGCGCCCACTGAGCGGGATGTTTTGGCGGATATATAAGGTTTTTTGTGTAGACACACGACACGGTCGACAACTAACTTTGACATCAACGACCGGCGACCATGTTACTGTATTTGACAACAACCGCCTCTTATATTCGGGTCTCTTGTCCTCTGCGCCGAAACCAGTTACGCGACACTTACAGCTGTTAGCATACGACGTCAACCGTGTCACATGGCGCACGGCTTTTATTCTATTGCTGGCTGTGTCAGCAGCGTCGAACTGTCGCCGTCAGGTCAGTCAACTTGGTAGGCGTGTTTTTATTCGGGCCTCTACAGTATAAGTTCCCCCTTTTTTAAACGTCGCTATTACGTTGCACCCGCAGATCAGGTTGACGCATTTGCAAGGAGGATCGTTCCTGTTCCTCTGGTTTCAGTGGTTTGACAGCGTGGTATAAATCCGCACACTTTGGCAGATACACCTTTGAAGTGGTGTTACATTTTGTAGCCAACGTCGACCTAATTTGCTATCCGTTGGACTGTTGCGTAGGCCGCGTAGCCAAGATTTTGCATTGGAGGGTGCCATACGACAACCAAGCAAACTATCTCTCTCTCTCTTTCTCTCTCTCTCTCTCTCTCTCTCTCTCTCTCTCTCTCTCTCTATCTATCTATCTGTGTGTGTGTGTGTGTGTGTGTGTGTGTGTGTGTGTGTGTGTGTGTGTGTATATATATATATACATGTATATATATATATATATATATATATATATATATGTATATATATATATATATACATATATATATATATATATATATATATATATATATATATATATATATATATATATATATATATATATATATATAGAGAGAGAGAGAGAGAGAGAGAGAGAGAGAGAGAGAGAGATAGCATATCAAGTAAACCTAAAGGAAATGTGCTCAGCTCGTGTGTTATTGTTATCCCGGCACACAACGAATGGACAATAGACGACGGCATAGTAAAGGTTGGAGTGAAGGAAAGTTTTAACAAGAATTTGGCGAGGAGTAAGTATATATGGGCCAATCATGTGGAAAGAGCTGAGAAACTGAAAAAGAGAGCAGATGTCCAGAAAACGGAAAGGAAAATGAGGCGGAAATTGCGATGCGGGATTGCATTAAAGGAGACATAGCAAGAGAGGGAGAAGAATGGGGAAAAACGAGCAATAGATAGAAGGATCTGGAGATTGTTGAGAGAGAACGTAGTGAGAGAAAAGTGAAAGAAAGAAAAAAGACAATGGAAACGGAAACCGTGGTTAACTCACCCCTGACGATACAGATGCCAAGAAAACAACAATGGCAAAATGAAATGTGACTAGTTTAGTAATGGGTCTCCTCATTCACGTGTCCCGCGTACAGCATGCAATAAATACAAATACCTCACCGTCACATTTGAAGGGAACACAACGTTTCCACTGGCTGGTTTGTTGTTGCGTAAAATTTGCATTTCGACGTTTACCATGACAGCAGGTATATGCCAACTCCTGCTTCTGTAGCAATAGAGATAACAAAGAATGAGAGTATGGTACTTTAGACCTTCTCGTAGATAGACAATAATTTAGGCATTTTAGTGAACCCTAACTAGTTATGTATCGACTAACGCATATGCACTAGTATTGTTATGACACGTAGTCATGTGGGTAAGTTGTAGTATAATGGATTATTTTACGTAGTCATATTGTTTGTCTGACAGTGCAATTTACTAAGTCTACGTGTTTTTCTAAGAATCTGTTTAAACAAGCGCACATGTGTTTTCACGATGAGACAAGGTACATTGAACCTCTGCCTTCCCCGCATGTACTGAACGTGTCTACCGTTCACAAAGGAACCAGTGATAGAGGCAAGTCTAGTGAAAAAACACAACTTCCACCAGAGCGTGTCTCACTGGTTAACTATGTGGCGTGATTCGTTTGTCAAAAGCCGCGTGCGGGAATCGGCACCTCAGACCGGAAGTCGCAGTCATCCAGCCATGTGAATGGGTTGGAATATCCGATTCACAAAGCCGCACCATTCCCTTATGTAGTTAGTGCTCCTGATGTCACGGACAGAGTTTAATTAGTATTGGTTATCCTATCTCATTTGGTCTACAATTGGAGATCGAGTTCCTGAAATTGTTGATTCACTCATGCCAGTAATATGGCGAACTCGAATGGTCCTATACGCTACATTTACCATTTACACTAACGTAAAGTGAATATAGTAAATACATAAGTGCTATGCTAGCACGACTTCGTATTCACGGTCATATTATTTCGGTCTATATAACACATGGGGAAAACAAGACGAATCATAACCAACTGGTGTACATCGTATTTCCCACATAGGGTGTTTGAAAAAGGAAAACGGTATTTCACATAATTCGTCTTCTTTCCCTTGGTCCATAGCGTCCACATCACCCTGTCCGTTTTGTCCCGTCTGTGATTCGTCTCCACCGGTCCTGGTCTTTTGGAATGTTTTTTCACTCTTCTGTAAGTGATTATCGTGATCATTACAAATTACAATTCTTTCCACCACAACATGACGTGAATAGCTGACATTTACATCATGTACATTGCACTGTATACCTGTGTGCGTGCGTGCGTGCGTGCGTGCGTGCGTGTGTGTCGGTATGTGTGTGCAAGGGTATATGTGCCTGCGTGTGTGTGTGCGTAGGTATGTGGGTATGTGTGGGTGGGGTGGCGGGAATCGAATGTGTGCGTGCGTGCGTACGGGCGGGCGGGTGGGTGGGCAAGTGTGTGTACGTGGGTGCATGCGTACGTGTGTGAGAGCAATACAATACAATACAATACAATACAATACAATACAATACAATACAATACATAGATAAAGCGATGAAGTTACACCACAACACTGTCACGTAATCTCTATATGTTACCTCACCGGAGGCCTTGGCCTAATCTTTCCCCTCAGGACATCTTCCCCGCAGTAGGACAATATCAGCAAGCACATTATGATGGCGTCCCAGCACACTGCGCCCGCAGTTAACCAACCTTAATTCAACAACGGGATTCACCTAGACATATAGATACATGCCAGCACTGTCAGCCGGTGTCTGCTGATAGACATCTCGCTAGCTTGATCAATGACCCTACCCTGCCTTCACCAAAGCCGCTTATCAAAGCGTCTACCAAAGATAATGTTAAGCGACCTTGGTGACCCCTGAGCAGTACTTTGCAAAACTATCAATTCAATTCATGCCTGTTGTGATTGGTGAGCGCAGGCAGAGACGGTAGGTGCGGTGTTGGCGCGTCTGAGCTCAGTGATTCACCGTGCTGCCGAGAGCACTGTGGAAGTCCCGCGCCCCTGCTGGGCCGAGACAGGCTGGTGCAAAATAACACGACTGACAACTAACAACACCTGATGTAATTGAATGTTGTTTATATGGGTAGGTCGTTGGCACAGGCTTTGGGGGACATCCAACTGTTGGTGCATGAATGTGACTCCAGACCCTTGTTATCGACACAATTGAGACAAACAAAAGAAGACCCAGCAAGTGCCGGTTGAATGAAAGGACCCGTGCCCTTGTTTGACCTTTACTAATCAAACGATTCTGAAAAGATGTCAGTAGTGATTTAGCAATCAGCACTAGATTAATATCGGGACTTTTATTCCGTAGTCGCCTACTTCTTTATCTCGAAATCAGCCGCCGGTGATATCTCACTGAAATTGGAACTTTCGAAACAGATGAACGGTTTGATACAATTTTAATTATACTGTCGTGTCGTCGGTGTAGTATAGCGAAACACTGGTTACTCTACGTGTGATGCACATGAAGATATTTTATCCAGGCCAACATGGAAGTATTCACTAGCTGGCAACGGCTGTTTAGTTGGCCCTTCGACATGACACAAGGTAATGTATACGTGACATCGAATATGTACTTAGGACGCAACTTTGAATGAAGCACCTGAAACTTCTTTCAACTAGCATTCAAGCTGACGACAGCCGAGTCTTGCGGAAAATAATCTATGTACTGCCACACGTCAAATGGTAGATATATCAGGTTCATAACTTCGCGTGGAATTACCACGGTAGCTCACGGAGGAGTACTGTGTTCTAGCGGCATACCCGTGGTGTTCACAAACTGCTTGCGCCTCCACGAACACTGCATCTAGACTCGTGTCTGATCGGGTGACACTACATGAATAATTATTGCATAAGTCGTCTAGTTATCAAGAAAACTGCCAGTTGCCTCCGGTAAGTGCAGCATTTACTGTAGTTATTGACAAATTGATAACCCCAACCAAACTTATAGGCATTTGTGTTAAATATGTGCCGTAGCCATATATATAACTCTGTGGGCGTAGCTTGGCTGTGACTAGAATTAGATTTTAGCCAGAGTTGTGAATGAACTTGTTCACCGATGACGATGCTAAGCTACTACTGTTAGTACACGCCCGTGTCTGAGTCATGTCTTGAGTACGCGGTGTCGTCTGCTTTTTATTCGGGTTTATTATAGCGCGGTCACGCATGACTGACACCGCCGTATCGCACACATGAGCTTCTGTGCACCCTGTGGCGTACGAGAGGAAACGATGCTGCAGTAGGCGTTAACAGACTACCCACATGGGACAATTTTAGGAATAAAACTGGGTTCGTGTCTCACTGTCACGGTTCGCCGCACAAGCGGACGTCGGTTCACGCCTCAACCGCTTGGACGAAAACATTAATTAGGAGGACTGTCAGGCGTATTTGTGGCGGTAGCGATGACATTTATCATGGTAGAGCGAATGTTGAACTTTCCCGTCTGGTTACTCTAGCTATGTGCGTGAGTAGTCAGTGTAAGCCTATAGTGCGTGCGTGTTGGTGCATGTATGCATGCAAAGCCGACACCTGCACACGTAAAGAAAACGTGAATTCGGAAGGTGTTTACATGTATACGTGTACGGATCAAAGCCTCTTTGAAAGGTCGCGTGTTTTTCTCTCGCAGATGAGACATACTGATAAATTGCGTATAATAGACAGAGTGTTAGGTATACATAAATGGCAACACTAAACGGCGGTATCACACGCAAGAAAACTTGACCCGTGTTCGCTATGTGCGGTCACTGGTCCACCGCTTTAACCAAACAGCAAAGGAAACGTTTGAAAATTGGACCCCGATGGTGTGTCTAAAATAGCGTCGACTCATACGGTCACCGGTCGGACATCGCTGTCGTCATTCGTCTGGTCACACCACTTGTCTGGTGCGTCTCGGCAATAAAAATACGTTACGACATTCCATTGCCACAACCTACACTTACAAAAGGCGACTTGTCGTTAAATACGAAAGTGTGCATGGTCGTAAACCATTCTCCTCAACGCTCACCCGCCCGTCCAACCTGAGTCACGCAGACAGGTATTCTCGGGTCACAGACATTGCTACCCAACGCAACAACAACACACCAACATTTTATGAAAATGGCCAGCATTTCTTGTATTTATTAGACGACCAACTCTCATGGGATGATAGGAATGTAAAGTATAGGGCGTAAGACCGAAGCTATTTACAACAAACCTAGTCAATGGCGGGGAATTTGACCCACATATTTAAAGATAACATTCAACAAGGCAGACGTTCCGTTAAAAAACAAATCAAGTAGTTCGGAGAATAACAAAAAAAAATTCACGAACACGGTTAGTTTTAGTGCGCCAACCGTATCTTTGCGCAACGCCTTAGTCAAGTTCTGCTGTATCAAACTGCCAATTGTGCCGACTCACACGATAACGTAATGTGTCTACGACGTATTGCATTGAACTACAAACAGGTGAAGTGGCGCCAATCAGCCACAACGTCACCTGACACAGACGACACGCTGTCGCGCTTACAGTTTTCCTATTGACGTTTCTGCGCATGCGCAATAAATGTAAAATCATCAATGTCCAGCGAAACAGCAAAGCATTTTCGGTATAAATGCCACGGGGTGTTCGTTAACCCTCCTATGATGATTACTGCGAAGAGTTTCTTAAAATGTCGTTCAATGCAATAAAATATTACGTTATTTACAAATCACTGTCACGGGTTATGGTGCACTACAATCACGTGATTTACGATTGCTATCAAAATATGCCTCACACCGTGTTTGTCTCGTGTTAATTTGCGACAAATTACTTTGCTGAGTATACATATACATCCTAACGAACAACCCGTAGTATTTATACCATAAATGCTTTGTGTTTTTGCTGCATATTGACGATTTTACGTATATATCGCATGCGCAGAAACGTCAATCGGAACGTTTATAACGCCGGAAAAATTTAAGCGCTACAATGCTTCGAACGTCCATAGTAACACATATAAATAAGATGTTTCACGTCATCGACACGCGCAGAAAGATATTCTCTGCTTACACCATGGCTGCATACAATCTTATAAAAGTCAAAGTTGTGCATTAAAATGCACCACATTTGTAATATTATTAAGAACAACAGTGACGCAAAAGACAACCAACATAAGTATGTACAGCGCAACTTCCGGTTGAGTCAACGGCGTCCTCAAAGGCGAGTTACTCATGACTCGCCATATTGAACCATCGTCATGCTTCGTTCAGTCTGTCTAGTCCTAGTCACCCATAGGACAGACGCAGTTACCTTTATCTTACAACATTAGTTAGATATAAGAAACATTAGACTGTGCGTTGATTTCTGAAATACATTCGGATTTACATGTGGCACGAATTGTCTCTTGGCCTCCATAAATGCACAGATTGTGACCTGCGTACAACCAGCCTAATATATAGCAAACAAGCCACGGAAGAAGAGTTATAACGAGCAATGACATAAACAGGTCTACCTAAATGGCAACTCGATTAGATCGACATGATTAAAATAAAGTGAGAACATCGCTATGTCCTCATTCACAATTGTATGTCGTCAAAAGTAAACATAAGAAAAACATTTGTTAATAAACAAAAGCGGCACTTAAAAGCAAGCGCAGTATTTAAATATTTAAAAACGTAAACAATAAAAAACAACGCACATGCCATCCACATGTTAAGCCATTTGCAGTGCAAATATGACAGTGATCCATGTTGAAGCTTTAACAGTATTGGAGTGGAATTTCAGCGTACATAAAATATATTTACATAAAAAAAAAGGTAAACCACTCATAAATTGCATTGGTGCCAAATGCAAACGCCGACTCTTTTTTTTAAACAATTTACTCTGCACTATATAGCATTTTTACAGCATTCTAGAAAATTGCTATACAATAACAAACATTCCGTTGTGCGACAGCCTTTTGGGCGACGACCAAACAGGAATTTCCGCACAATGACACACCATAGGTTCACCAATCAACGTATACAATTTCTGAAAAAAATTAATGTAAATTTAAGGTAAATGCAACGTGTGGCCAACAATGATAAGGGGGGTTACCGTAACATTTAATCCATTTAACTATGCATACCTTGAAACCGACTACAAGAGCTTTAGTCGCCTGAGAACGATCCACACCATTATCATAACGTTGCGCCTGCGCAATGTTTGGGACTATACGAGAGAGAGAGAGAGAGAGAGAGAGAGAGAGAGAGAGAGAGAGAGAGAGAGAGTAGGGACAGAGAGTGAGAGAGAGGGGGGAGGGGAGAGAGAGAGAGAGAGGGGGAGAGAGAAAGAGAGAGAGAGAGAGAGAGGGGAAGGGATAGGGAGGGAGGGAGGGATAGAGAGAGAGAGAGAGAGGGAGGGATGGATGGATGGATGGAGGGAGGGAGGGAGGGAGGGGGGGAGGGAGGGAGGGAGGGAGGGAGGGAGGGAGGGAGGAAGGAAGGGAGGGAGAGAGGTAGGCTGTGTGGTCACTGGTCATCCAGAACCCCCACACACGCACGCACACTCGCACACACAAGCATACATACACACACCACACACGACTGTCTCCGCCGCGTGGAAACGGAAGCGGAAGTGTCCTGCTCACACATTCGTCTGTCCACTGCCGTCCTCGGTCAGGTTGAACTGTGAGCCGTTCCTCGAGACGCCGTCGAACGCGCCATTGTCTGCGCCGTTCCTGAAGGCGACGACCGAGTTGTTGTCGGAGCGGTTCTCGAACATCATACTGTACTCCTCCTTTTGGGACTTTCGCCACCGCGTCACCATCACCGCAGCGACAATAATGATGATGATGCCGACAACGATTATACCAATGACAATGGCGACGATTATACCCGTCTTGTTCGGGCCACCAGAGCTCGACTTTCCGGCGAGTGAGCCACTTCCGGTCGGAGACGTCGAGTCCGTGTCCGGGGAAGACTCGGTTGTCTGTACGCCAGGCATAGGGGATGACGTTGCTGGCTGTCCACTTGGTGGTGTTGTGGTTGTTTTCGCTGTCGTTGTAGTGGTCGGTGTAGTAGTTGTTGTAGTAGGTGTTTCAGTTGTAGATGTTGTCGTTCTACTCGTAGTGGTAGTTGGCACGGTTGTCGTCGGTGGCTTAGTAGTTGTAGTAGTCGTAGGTGTAGTTGTCGTTGTTGGAATCGTTTGTGTGGATTTTGTCGTTATTGTAGTTGTCGTCGTGGGTTTCGGTGTTGTAGTTGGTGTAGACGTCGTTAGCGTAGCGGTCGTCGTTGTTGTAGTAGTCGTCGTTGGTATAGTAGTCGTTGGTGGTGTAGTCGTTGTTGGTGGTGTAGTAGTAATCGTTGGGGTAGTAGTTGTTGTTGGTGTAGTAGTAGTAGTAGTAGTAGTTGTTGTTGGAGTAGTAATCGTTGTTGTTGGTGTAGTGATCGTCGATGATGCTGTAGTCGTTGTAGTGGTCGTCGTTGTTGGTGTAGTAGTTTTTGTTGTCGGCGTGGTCGTGGTCGTTGTTGTCGGAGTCGTTGTCGGCACTGTCACCGTGGCCGTGGCAATCGTGGCCGTGGTAGTCGCCGAAGTAGTCGTTGTAGGAGTGGTGGTCGTTGTAGGAGTGGTGGTCGTTGTAGAAGTGGTGGTCGTTGTAGAAGTGGTGGTCGTTGTAGGAGTGGTGGTCGTTGTAGAGGTGGTGGTCGTGCTAGGCGTGGTGGTGGGGCGGGTCTGCGAGCACCGAGGGTGTACGGCGGCCGGCGAACCGCACTGGGACACGTCGAAGCAGACGACGAGCGTGTCGGCGAGGTCTGACGGACTCGAGCACACCGGCCAGTCGAGCTCAATCCTCGCCGGCAGCGACCGCAGCCACGCCAGACCGCAGTCGCACGCGAGCGGGTTGCCCTCGAGACGCAGCGCCTTCAGCTCGGCCAGACCGCTCACGAGCGACGGCCTCAGACCGGCGAGGCGGTTGTATCTGAGGTCGAGCTCCAGCAGCGACTGGTTGAGCGCGTCGAAGGCGCCGTCGACGATCGTCTCGATGGCGTTGCCGCTCAGGTCCAACCTCTCGACGGCCGCGCGACGGCGGGACGTGTCCGTCCACACGTCGACGGCGGTGATCTGGTTACCGGCCAACATCACCGACCCGACACTGGCCGACGTCTGCTGCACCTCGCCGGGGATGCTCGTGAGGGCGTTGGCCGACAGGTCTAGCGCGCCCAGCTTCGAGATGCGCTCGAAGACGCCGGCGTCGATCTCGCGAATGCGGTTGCCGCGTAGGACGATCTCGCTGATCTCTCCCAGGTACACGAGGCCGCTCAGTCGCTCCAGGCGGTTCCAGGAGAGGTCGACCTTCTGTACGGGCGACGAACTGGTGAGCGTTAGGTCCGGCAACTGGACGATCCGGTTACCGGACAGGTCAAGATAGTCGATGAAGGCGAAGTGGCGTAGTCCGTGCGGGAACGCCGCCAGACGGTTGTGGTCAAGCAGTAGCTCGCGCATATACGGCATGCTGGACGGTAGGGTGATAGTTTGCAGACTGTTGTGGGACAAGTCGAGGTGGCGGAGTCGGTAGATTGCCGCGAACGCGTCCGTGTCTTTGACGAGCGCCAGCCCGTTGTGGGCCAGGCTGAGGTACTCGAGCGAACGACCGAGTCCCAGGAACGAAGCCTTCGAGATGGCGCTGATGTGGTTTCCCGTGGCGGTGAGATGGCGCATGTTGAACATGGCGGGGAACAGTTCGGATGGTAGCTCCGTCAACTCGTTGCCGTCCAACGCCAGCTCCTCTAGGTTACTGAGAACCTTCAAGGCGAGCAGTTCTCTCGACGACAGGCTGTTCTTCCGCAATGACAACACGGTGAGCGACTTCGGCAGTGCGGCTATGGGGTCAGCGGGCAGCTTCGAAACTACGTTGCTGTCCAGCCTCAGTGACGTCAAGACGTCCGGCGGCAATACCGTGAGCAGCTGGAATAGTGAATGAGTAAACTTGTTGTTCGACAGATCCAGATGCTTCAGATGGTAGTGGATGCTCTGGTTTGCGAAGAATGTCGGCGGCAGCACTGACAGCGCATTCCCGTCAAGTCTGAGTGTCTTCAGCAGCTTTAAAGACTGCAGGTTCTTAAGCGAGTCGTAATTTATCTGATTATCCCCGAAGTCCATGTTCGTGAGATTTGGCAGGCGACCAACCAACTCACCACTGATTGTCGTCAACTCGTTTCCGCGCAGATTCAATGTGGTCAAATTCCCCAGACCCACAAACGTATCGGCAGGTAAATCCATCAGCCCGTTGTGGTTGAGGTTTAACGTCGTCATCTGTCCGAGGCTGGATAGATACGGCAGCGAATTCTTATCTAATCCATTTCCGCCGAGCGACAGCGTCTTCAGAGTGACCACCCCGGTAAAGGTGCCCTGATCCAGTCGCGATATCTTATTCCGTTCGAGGTTTAAGTCGACCAGCGTCGCCAGTTCTGAGAAAGCGTTATCAGGCAACGAGGATAGTTTGTTGTACGACAGATCGAGTGTCTCAAGCTTAGCGGGACCTCTAAACGTGTCCGCGTTGATGTTCTCCAGTGAGTTGCGGCTCAAATTGAGCATGTCTAGCTTAGCAAGGTTGTTAGCGAAGGTTCTGTCTGGAATCGAAGCGATGACGTTCTCTTGCAATTCAAGCATCCTCAGCCTGCTGAGTCCGGCGAAACAGTCTTTCCCGAGCGAGCTGATCTTGTTTCTCGCCAAGCTCAGCCGCTCCAGTTGCATGCTCCGGAAGCTGTTGTCGGCGACATGCGCGAGGTCGTTGTCCTGGATGTCGAGAGAGCGCAGACTCTGGATCATGGTGAACGCCGCAGCCGGTATGGCCGTGAGTTGGTTACCGTCGAGCTTCAGGTTCAAGATGGCGGGCAGGTCGCTAAAGGCGTTGCTCGGCAGCTCCTGCAAGCGGTTCTGGCCGAGGTGGAGATAGGTGAGCGACGGGAGCTTCTTGAAGGCCTCGGCACTCACCGACCCGATGCGGTTCCCGTCCAGGTAGAGCGTCTCCAGCGCCGCGAGATCAGCGAACACGCCGGCCGGAAGTGACGCGATCTTGTTTCCGGTTAGCTTCACGTCGGTGAGTTTCGTCAGTTTGCTGAAGGTGCCCGGCTTCAGGTGCTCGATGGCGTTGTCCGACAGCTCGACGTTCGTCACTTGGGCGACGTCGTCGAAGCAGTCGGCCGGCAGGTCCTCGATGGCGTTCTCCTGCAGGTTGAGGTCGTTGAGCGCCCCGAGGCCGCTGAAGAGCGCGCGCTCCACGGCCGCCAGGTCGTTGTTGTACAGGTGCAGGATCTGCGCAATCGCGAACGTTTATTTAGTCTAAGATTATAATAATTGTGAAATAAATTATATTGCCAAATAAATTATACTGAGAACAGCGATTTCAAGATTCTACGTGTATAAGTATATATGTATCAAATAAATTATATTATCAAATAAATTATATTGAGAACAGCGATTTCAAGATTCTACGTGTATATATATATGCATGTATCTGTACTTTAGAAGTTTATGTTTTGGGGTCACAGGAAGACGGCACATTATGTGCCATGTGACCACCACGTAACATTACTTTTTTGTTTTAATTGCTCATGTACATGTATAATGTATTCTTGTTGTTGTTACGAAATAAAATTTGATTTGGTTTGATTTGATTTATAATAAATAAATAAATAAATACCAGTATTTCTCTACGCCATATATCTAGCCATAAAACCATCCAGAGGCGCATTACACTTTACATGAATATACAGATTACCTTAAAAAAAATAGAGATGTAGTTGTAAAATAAATAGAACAGTAAAACATGTTCAATAGAAATAAATAATATTAGTCTTAATAATACTAAAGTACTAATACTGATAAATAATAGTTAATTATATTATAATTAAAACATAAATAAATAAATAATAAAATAATAGATATTAAAAATGTTCGGATATTATAATTTGTTCTTTTAAAGTGAAAAACGCTCTTTTAAACAAAAATGTCTTCAGTTACTTCTTAAACGAGCTGAGGCAGTCTGTGGCACGCATTGCAAGCGGCAGATTGTTCCTGAGGCGTGGAGCAGCACTCGAAATTATACAGGGTGTCCCATGTGTCTGGTGTCAAAGAGAAATGATTACAAATTGCTATACAAGTACTTTGTGGTCACCTAAAGGCGGAAACTATTCGGAGTGAAGGACATTTGTTGTAGCGCATTGTTAACGTATGAACCGCCATTATATACTCCTGACATCATACACCGTGCGTGTGTTTGTTGACTGGATATCTCATTTGGATTTGTGTATAAGTAACAGTTGTGGACACGTGTTGTGCATGTTCGGGCATGTTCTGTGAATGAAATCATTTGCATTGCTATTTTCGTTATATTGTCCTATGATTCCAGACTTATGGGACACGCTGTATAATGCAGTATAATGTATTGCAGAAATTAGCGAGTTAAACTGTGTCTCCTACAAGAGTTTCCAAGTAAATTTACGTATATCGCCCAAGTCCAGGTAAGTGACATTGGGCAGGCGACCAACCAATATTTCACTGAATGTCGCCAACTTATTTCCCAGTATAGTCGGCAATTTAAATAGTGTCTCTCATAACGTGTCCAATTAAAATTACATACAGTAAAATTACATATACCGCGTTAAGTCCTGTATCCTCTGTTTTTGAAGTGTGTGCCTATTGCCTATTGCCAATTGGCAAAGCGTGATGCAATTAAAAAACGTCTAAGTTGGCTTATTAATATTCCCAAGCGAACTAAATAATTAAACTAAGCAAACCTACACTTTTAGTACTTTCCACGAAAAAAAAACACGTGCATATTTTTTTCTAAATTATGCCAACAATTTTTTTTAACCCAGGCACTAAAATATAAGACCCCTACCTTGAGGGACTTGAGCGAGTGGAAGACGTTGGTGGGGAGCTCCACGAGGCGGTTGTCCGAGAGAGCGAGATTCACCACGGACGTGAGCGCGTCGAACGAGCCATCTTCGATCGCCGTGATCTTGTTGCTGTTCAGCAGCAGCTTCTGTGTAACAAAACGACACTGTTGTAAGTGTACAGTTCGCCGAACTAGGCATCTGACAACTCATCTGGTAGCACGGACGGTTTTCTGCAAAACTTTCTGCCGCTCCTCGTTTAGCATTGCGCCAAAAATACAGAAATTGCAGTTGGTTAATTACATGCAATTTGACAGATGGTATGTCTTCAATGTCTATATTGTAGTACCAAGAATAACGTTTAAAATGTCAGAGACAATAAATACACAAATAAACAAGCAAACAAATTATTAAATGCAAATTGTTAATCCGCCCCAGAATGACGTGATGAGATGTATGCATAAATAAATGATCAGTGTGGTTTAAAAACAAAACGTCTTAACTACAAACGCAAATAAACCTCAATCAGTTGTGTCTAAATGGTTGGCAGCGTCAAGACATCAACTGAGTTTCTTGCGTTGTTTAACAGTTAATTTCCGAGTTTTCACGGGCTGTGCTTCAACCAAATAGTACGTGGTAATTTGAGTCATTTCACTCCAGGTAATAATATATATATAAAAAGGCACGTCTTATAACAAATCTCCGGAGGGCATTTGAACGGACAGTGTAGCCACAACGACTATGCTTGTGGCATTAGAGAGCAACGAACGAAGGTGTTCATCACATGAAAGAGTTAGTTAGGTTAAAATGCAGTTACCGCACTGAGTCCATCCTATTGAAATCTGACCTACAATCCAAACTTCCGGGATTGTAACCCCAAGCAAACAGTATCGACTACACTGAGATCCTGTCTGTTTTTCTGAAGAACAAGTCAGCTAGATATGTTATCGAATCAAACGTGTGAGTGCTCACAGTGAGTCGACTGTCTACTGCCCTGTTGTAAGCGTCGTCTACGAGCGCTGAGGCGAACATAAGTATTGGGGAAATTTCGTTCAGTCATTCATTCAAGCGATATTTAACCCCACACATACTTTCAGTCACCTATGTCAACAAACGTTCTGCCTCTTTTGACAATTTCGCGTTGAATTAAGCTAAAACAAACTTTTTAGTAACATCACCAGACACTGGAAACAGTCTTCAATTATTTCACGACACTTAAAGTAATTGCATACCCCTTTACACGAGTTCCTTCAGAGAAACCATCTAAACGGCACGCTTAGAAACGATTGTCGGGTTGCGCTACACAATGAATACCGAACAGTGATGAAGTTATATAATTGGTATGGACCATGTCTGCCGGAGTAAACTGTTTGCAACAAGTCGACACAATATATCAGCTGTAGAGTGACGCGAAGCGCGGTAGTCAGGTGGTAGAACATCGGACTATCAATTGGGAGAACCGGGTTTCGATTCCATCTACTTCCCTTTCGAAACGTCGACAAGTTAGTTACCATACACTGGCTTTCATAAAACACACGAAACGTCCTTTGTTCATTCAAACCGGTGACTGTGCAAGGCGAAGACGATGATCCCAGACAGATAAGCAAACATAGAACCTTCATGGAATCACATATCCAGTTGTCTCAACATACAGAAACCAATACGGGCTCTGCAACAAGCTGGTGCCAAATATGTCTCTGGGTAAGCGCCGCGGGCACTTTTTGTCGGGTGAAGCGACATATAGTCTGAAACCGTCTGCAGGTGGAGGAATTGAGAGAAAAGAGACGAGCGTGAAGAAACGCCTGGACATATAAATAGTCAGTACCACACTGAGATGTAACATATCTACATAGAATGCTCAAGGAAAGACTGTTGGGGAGAGTACGGAAACGCCAAGAGGTCAGGAGGACGATTAATCTTCTCTTCTTCTTCCACATACCGCCCAGGCTTAACCTGCTGAGGATACAGGCGGAAGGACACTTTTTCAGATTGAATTCCACGTTCCAGGTTTTTGCCCATTTACCAAGTTTGTTAAGATCTTTCTGGAGCGCAACTGTTTTTATCTTAGGCTTACAAATATATACATTATGATGTCATCAGCAGAGTCTAACTGTGGAAGGAATGTTGTCGGGAATGTCGTTAGTGTAAAAAGGAATAGACAAGTACAGAGCCTCGTGGGACTCCCGGTGTCACAGGGACATCGGAGAAGACGATGGTGTGACGTTCTACAAACCTTGAGTTTGGTGAGTTTGGAGAAGGCCGTCTTTCGCACCGTTCCCAGCTTGTTCTCTGAGATGTCGAGTGTCTCCAGGTTGACGAGGGAGTCGAGTGAGCCGTCCGGGATGTCGGTCACGAAGTTACCTCCCATGTACAGGTAGTACAGCTACAAGGGTCAACGGCAAGTTCACTGGGAGCGATTCGGTTATTCTTGATTGCGCTGAGCTTTAATATAAATAATAACAATTGTGCATATACGGATCGGGATGACCATGTTCTTTTTAAATCAAACATGGACAAAGTCCAAGTAAGTGTACTGTTAACAGCTTCTTTTACAATTAGGCCATTTCGTGTCTCTAAACACACACACGCGCGCACGCACGCGCACGCGCACACACACGCACGCACGCGCGCGCACGCATACACACACACACACACACAAACACACACAAACCAACGACAACTACATTGTTGTAAACCTAGTCATCACAATAAACAAGCCTTACAAAAAACATACTTAGTTGTAAATTGCACCATTTTGAAAATAATTGGTTGCGCATTATTATAGATCTAGCATGCTATAATAAGATTCATACTACAATTTAAGTCAGCATTTATGGAGACAGAAGTAAGAGAATTATGTTGTCAACATCGTATGCTCTATCTACCAGATCAAATGTCCGGCACAAATTATTAGCCATAATAGCCAACGACAGCCTCCGTTACCCGCACCAATCAGAACACGCGTTTCAAACTGCCCGCCAACAGGCGCATGCGTACCTCCGAGAGAGACCGGAAGGCGTCAGCGGGGATCGCCTCGATGTTGTTGTTGTCGATGTTGAGTTCGGTGAGGGAGGTGAGCGACCGGAAAGACTCGGCCGGGATGACCGAGATCTCGTTGTGGTGCAGCGACAGACCGGCCAGATTCGTCAGGTTGGCGAAACAGCCGTCCGGCAGGCGCTCGATAAAGTTGTTGAAGAGGTACATGTAGCGTACATTCGACATGCCGTAGAAGGTGTCTGGCTGGAGCATCGTCAGCTGGTTGTTCTGCAGGCCCAGGAAGGTGAGGTGCTGGAGGTTGGCGAAGAGGCGGCCGGGTAGAGTGGCGATGTTGTTGTCGTCCAGGTGCAGCTCAACGACACTGTCCTCGAGGCCGTCGAAGGCGTGCGCCTCGATTATTGTTATCCCGATGCCCTGCGAGAGAACAAGAGTCGAACTGGGTTACTGGTCTTGTAGCTGCTGGGTGCGGCCAATGTTTCAGATGCAGCTACGGTAGTTGCAGCATTTACGTGAGATTCATAAATGGAAACAAATCATAATTGGCAATAATTAATAAGTTATGAACTGTGTGTGTGTGTGTGTGTGTGTGTGTGTGTGTGTGTGTGTGTGTGTGTGTGTGTGTGTGTGTGTGCGTGTGTGTGTGCGTATGTGTGTGCCCGTGTGTGTCTGTGTGTGTGTGTGTGTGTGTGTTTGTGAGTGTGTTTGTGAGTGTGTGTGTGTGTGTGTGTGTGTGTGTGTGTGTGTGTGTGTGCGTGCGTGCGTGTGTGCGCATGTATGCATGCACGTTATGCAAGTGCGTGAACCACTGTTTATACAATAACACGTGCGCATGATGTCTTTGCCGTGCGTGAAGTACATAGAATGCTTGAAATGTTTTATCACACAATAATTGATGGTAGCGCCTCTTAATATTAACTTTGTCAAAACTGGTTATTGAAGCAGTAGCACCAATAACAAACATTGCACTAGTTGGCAATAGCCTGTGTAATTGTAGCACATAAACAGAAGCAAATGTATGCTATATCAATTGTCACATCACACTTCACAGTATATTTGATACTGCTGACACTATGCTGCCGTCGTGCTTGGCTGCACAAACTTACTATACACAGACTGCCAGAGAAGCCGCCCTAAATTAAACCAAGACATTATTTAAGAGTTTCCTTTTACATGACACAATACACGAAGCTATACATATGCAACCATAGCCTGCAATCGTTGCACTTGCCGACCCATGCATGTAACCTATAGAGAACAGGTTTGCTACTCCCAAAACAAGTTACAGTATCGGGTCACCGGCATCTAGACACGTTACAAAGGAGTTGTTGCCGATAGACAGTTCACTCATTGTGCTGTGCAGTGTGCGCATTCAGAGCACAAGCACACTAGTTTACTCCACCCGAATGTCGACTTTCTGTGTTAGAATGGGCTGTCGTATCTTCAGACGATAGCAATATTATTGGAGAGAATTAGGCATACTTCGCCAATTTATGACCGAGGTCACCTATTAGTTTATAAAGTCGCACTTATTCGCGAAATGGGACCCCTGTAGGTTGGACGACTAAACTTGTCACGCTTGGCGGACATGACCTGCGAGGCCTTCCTATGAATTCACGCTTTAACGATTCTCGTGGGTGGGAGTGAAGAGAGACGACACCGGGAGAAATGACACCGGGGTGTGTGTCACACGTTGAGACTTCTCTTACACAATGCCAGTTCTGCCTCATAAACACTGCCAGCGGATGTAGTGGGTTGACAATTACGGTTGTAAGTCGGGTAGGTGTGTGTTGTGTTATCAGCAACCAAAACCTTGTTGACAGCTTAGTTGTATAACATTGTGTAATATTCTTATATAATCCAATGTCTCGTATTTTAATTAATGATTTTAAATATATATATATATATATATATATATATATATATATATATATTGATTTACTAAAATAAAAAATATTGTTATTGTAAACATCGTATGTCATCTTCAGCAATAACGACTACAAGTTTTTGATGTGCGCTTGGCTATTTTAGAGTGTTGGTATTCATATCACGTACATACCTGCAATATAACCTTTTCGGTGTGGATACCCTTGAAGGCGTTTGCTTGTATCGTCAGAATCACCGTCCCGGTACGTATCAGTAGCTTGTCGTAAAAGTTCGCCGACTCGCGAAACGCCGGCACGTTGGAGACATTGCCGAGGTTCTCGCAATACAGTTGTTTGAACATACCGAACTCAGTGCGACAGTAGCAGTGTTCGTCCACCGCGGGACACACGGCCCGTGTCGGCGGCGCCGTCGCCACCACCAGCACGACGGCAGCGGCCATAAGGTAAGGTAATGATATCCGTACACGCCGCCTGCCTGGCTCGCTAGATGCGACGTCCCGATTCAGTACCATCGCCATGTCGCGTCGTCTTTGTCTGCGATCTGTCCTCACGTCTATCGATCACCAACAGCGTACGCCAGATCTCGTAGCGTGACTCACTCGTCTTACAGCTCAAGATGGACTCTGTTCCACCCAGTGTTGATGTCGACAATAAACTGTCCACCTATCGACGCAGCGGCTTTGTAAACCCACTATATCCGCCGTCTGTTTATCTCACTGTGTCCAGCCTGACAGCCACTGGGTCGTTTTATGGTCATTCAGGTCGACGGCCTGAGCCAGGGACGACTCATATATGTACTCACACGGCAATGACTGCTGGTTGCTTTGTCCGCCTGCACCACCGCCGGCCGCCTGTAACACTCGACACGCGTGGCTGCGTCCAATCAATGCGGCTGCGCTTTACGTCAGCACGCGTCATGACTAACACCAGTCCGCGTGCGCCACCACGCACCACCACTGTGATTGTTATGAATATGATTGATTGGTACTTGCCGCCGTCGCTACCTTCAGTTACATGTAAATATCCCTCTAAGAAAAGCGCTAGGTCATGCGCAAGCCTCTCGACGTCTTGTTTATGCAGCAACGTACATAACATCCCCGTTTATTTGCGCTCGCTCGCAATGCGTACTCATATGTTAATGAGATGTAATATCTGGCATCACAGACAAGCAAATTATTTATTACTCGAACAGATTCGTGTTCTTTCATCGAGTGGTTTTACGAATTTGTTATTCACTGATACGGAAATGCTTTGCTGGCTAGCATATGTTATATTGTTGTTGCCTTCTGCCTGGCGCTGTGCTTGGTCCATTTGTTGATGCTATGCCAATATTCGGCATTGAAATATACGAGTTGTAGCCACCCCATTTGTGAGTTCCATTGTGATATATTTGTGCACATTTAAGTAGGCAAACAATGACGGTTCAACGACATCGAGACCTCGATAGTGTATTCATTCCATTTGAATGCTATTATGATCTTATCAATCTTGGTGCACTATTCCCTACGGGCCAACATGGGCATTTTAAACAACAAAGGCACTAAAAGGTCATTGGAATATGTCATCAAATGAAATGTACTTTGTTTCCCAAATGTACAACATTTGACTAAGCATTATTCTAACTATCAAGGATTTAGACTAATTGTTTCAATAACCCTATTATAAATAACATGTGCACACGGCTATCTAAGTTAGTTATCACCATGTGTTTGGAGCAATCAGGTTGAAGGAATAAACCTAGAGGCTATATGTCAATCTAGAACGTTGTTGCTAAGAATTGTGAATTTATGTTTAAGCTGCATACTTTGTTACTTCAGTAACTTGCTGTACTTTAATAGCAAATTTCCATGCTATTAAATATTTTTTTAAAGAAAAACGCGACTAGAATATCAGAGTCATCATGCATCGTTCATTTATATTGATTTATTTGTTACCTTGCTACCGAGGATGTGCACCTATGACTAAACTGTACTGCCTAGTTATATACTTGTATATTTTTAATATATAATTGTTATGCTTATCAACACGAGTGATGTATACCTGTTTAAAGTGCACTAAACAGTAGATAACAACCATATAATTGTACAACAGTATACCTTCAGGAGGTATGTGAAATCCAACTTGTTCGCTCGCATAAGCTATTCAAATCCACCTAAACTGGGCGAGGTTGGAAGTGGCCCTGGTATTAAATCAAGATGACACACGCGTATAAAAACTGAACCACCCAACACGAACCCCGCGCAACGATAAATGCCAGGCGACCGGTCGACCGTGTCACGTCAGGAAGACATTGTATGGCCATGACTGGCCGATGACCAAGAGAAAGAAAATTATGCTTTACTGAGTCACGGAATGTGACTACATCGGCTATGTACGTGAGTATGTTATCCAGCAGCTTTACCTCTCGGCGTAGTGTTTTTTATTTGTTAATAAACCATATTTTGCAAAATAAAAATAGCTATATATATGGCCTGTACCTCATGCTATTTTTACAATTGAGAGTAGGGCTGAATGGTTTTTTCATTATTTAGAATAAAATCTAAAGAGATGGATTGGTTTGCCGCAGAAATAAAGAAATATATTCTGTTGCACATACGTATGTTCCTCGACCACATTTATAAAGTCCACATGTATTGTTTTGTATATATAGTCTTCCGTATTTGGATGACTTTGTTATTTTTCTGCTAAGAGCGGTGTATTATCATCGCATATTTGGAGATGGGTCACGATCTATTTAATATAGTGCTTAAGTAGGCATTTGAGAAACATGTGGTCACGTGGGACCCAACACGTTACTACCTTGCATGCACCGCATATCAGACGCAACTGAGAACATTGGCATATACACCGATGGGAAATGTAAATGAATTTTGGATCACTGTCCTGACACGATGAGTATTTGTTCACAATCCAGACAATATAGCGACGTAGGACAATCCGTGTCGGTCGACAGTACAGCAAGGAAGTGACTGCAGTTGGCTGTCCAATGTAAGCAAAGCCTCCGTCAGATGTAGACCTTCAACTGACCGTGGTATATTTGATGGTGCAGGCCTACAGCAATAGCAAGTATTAAGTTGTTGCGGCTACCGTTCTTAAAGAAAACGACTTACATTAAACAAGTATAATCACAGTGTTTTAGAACTATGCACTAATTGTAATTCAACATCCCACAATGTAGCAGCCGTAATGGTGATCCGTTCCTTGGACATGACATCTGCGATCCTGCAATTCGTGCAGCTGGACACTTTGCCGTCGATATTTCACTGGCGCCGCCGCAGGTTACTAAACAGTACGATAACAACACAATACAACCCTCACGTCGGCGTCGAGTGTAGCCCTACTGCTTGCTACAGCTGTGTTTGTCACGTGGTGGATGTAGCTTGTCACAATGAAGGCGCTGTATTGGATTGGAGAATACAAAGCCCTGCGTCACAAAGTAAAAGGTGACGTCACTACCATTGTTACACCGTTCGGCAACGCGTTCGACGTAAGTATGGAACGTCTTGCGTGACTGGTTATTAATGCGCCTGGTGTACATTATGTTGTTTACTGTACAGTTGTAGTAACTTTGTTAAGCATATTAACACAACAACAGAATGACAACTTATGTCTTATGATCGTACGATAGACCTACACTAAGCCATAGCGTGCCGATGTGCCGCATTTGAGACGGTAGTATCAAGGAACACCAATAGCGCATCTAAATATTGATATATAATTATATCCTTCATCTTCCTCGCTGATTCCGTTTGAAATTCCCTTCTTGTTTCCGTTTCCTCTATATCGCACTCTAATTATTTCCTCCCCTCTCGTCAATCCCACTCAACCTCCCTTTAGACACACAGTTCTCCCATCTCGGCCACTCTCTTTCTCGTCCACTTCTATCGTTCGACTCTGCGAGCATCCGATCTCCCCGTTAACAATCTCCTCTGCAACAGTTCCGCGTGTCCAGTCCACCGTATTAACTACTTTATCAGTTTCCTCGTAACATTTGTCAAACACTGCATCGGTAGTGAACTATTCCTGTGTTTTGTATTCGTGCAAACACCGAGTAAACTCTTTGATGAGTACTACATTTTAACTCCTATTTGAGTTGGCATACAGTAATTCCACAAACTACTTCGTATTTTATGTCAGTTGTCTTTACTACCAAAAAACAACACATTTGTACCAGATATATTGTTACTTAGCATGAACACACTAGAAAACACCAGTATTTTATGATATAACTGTATGTGTATCTTCCAAAACTAACTACTGGTGTACACTCATGACGATCTGATATGTTAAACCGTGGGTCGTCTGGCTTCGTTGTCGGACGAAGAGATAGCGCACACAGCTGGTGCGAGACGTTGTTCGACAAGGACCGTTCTTTGTTATAAACCCTGGACAGATCGGCCCTGGATGTCGTTCAGTTAGTTTGGCCTATCATACAACTGTATCAGTAGAGCGACTATGGCTACACGGTTTCTACTGAACCGTAATGTTTATGATACCGTCTGTATAGCAACTGGTCTGTGGATGATTGCATCGACATTCGGCAAGCGAAGTCAACCATACGTGAATAACGGACACACCTGTATGCATAGGAAACTGCGCCAGAAATATCAATGGATCGGCCGTTATGATAATTAATATCTAGGTACTCATGACAACGGTGTGGCCTAACGCGTGCACCAAGGATAGCGCATTCCATTTTAATCAGTTATTATGCATACAGATAAAAGAATGAAACTGAAAAGAATGATAACATGAATAGGCCTATTGCACTTACTCGCAAAATGGAAGGCGTTTGGAGCGACACAAGGCGCTACAAACGCCTTCCTGTGGTGTATTAGCAGAGTTATTAGATAGGGGCTGTAGCACTCCCCCCGATGGGACCAAACGCACACAGATCTCGCACAATCTCGGACGTCTTGTCGTTTAAGTACGGTATATGTTTTAAGTTTTGATCCCATCCGTGTGAGGGCGCTGTGTGTTGAAGAACCCCCAACTCGGATGTATTAGCTGTGGTATTAGTAAGTGCTTGACGTTTGCGTTGACGTCATTTGTGACGTCAGATACGTACATAACGCGCTCAACTGATTGGACGGCCGTTAACGTCGCGCAAGCAGATTTTGGCAAAGTTGTTAATAATCGAGTTACGCCCACAAACGTCGAATGGAAGGAGAGGGAGGGGGATCGATTGATGAATGGAATAAGGGAGGAAGTTTTAGGGAGAGAGTGAGGGAGAGAGGGGGATATGGAGTGAGGGAGGCAGAGAGGGATGGTGCATGAAGGGAGAGCGGAACGGAGGGAGGATGATGCAGGGAGGGAGAGCGGAAGGAAGGAAGGGCGGCAAGGATATTTTTAGGTGGTTTTCTTCAAACAGCCCAAACTTGGGCTAACGCAGCAGTTCTTCTCTAGAATTAGTGAGTCCACTACAGGTTACACATTTACCCCTGTGTGGGATCTTTTACTTCCCCTGGCATAGACACCATATAGAAGGGACCACCGGCTTTTAGTGTCTCTTCCGAAAGACAAAGGCAATTGTGGGGTAAACGAAATTGCCTAAGTTTCGAAACGGCGGTAGGTGGGATTGAACCCTCGATTGACAGTCCGGCGCTCTACCGCGCGACCACCGGTCCCCACTAGATTAAGGAAGGGAGGAAGGTAGGAACGGAGGTGGATGGGAGAGAGACAGAGAGAGAGAGAGAGAGAGAGAGAGAGAAAGAAAGAGAGAGAGAGAGAGGAAAGGAGGGCGAGGCTGAGAAAGAAATATAAGAAAACATTTGTGAGGAATGTGTTACAACATTGCTGAACGTATTAACACAGATTTTATGATGTTACACAATTCGTAATCGTCGCCGCACAATTAAAATTAACGAAACGTGACACGCGTACTCATGCACAAACACACACGCACGCACGAACACACGCACGCACACGTGTGTGTCCCCCACGAACTCTCCCTAGGAGGTGACCACCTCGAGTGTGCACTTGGCGGCTGCTGTCAACGGTTACCCTGTCCCCCCACCGCTTCGTCGAAAACACGCTGGCGGCATACCGCAGGATAACAAATTGGATGTCATTATTATTATTCGCATATATTATGGTTGCGAGACATGGAGATCGACCATAACCGTTGACAGGTAAGTAGCTATATTGAAGCAGAGGACCATGAAATAACTTTGCCACAGAATGACGAACAACATGAATTTTGTATTGCGTTGTATGGAGAAAAAAAAGGACGAATATTCTCTGCACTATAGATGCATTCCTTAGTTTATTCTACGCAGGTCGTTGCTCCTTCTTTAAAGTAGGCGGGCGGGCGGGCGGGCGGGCGGGCGGGCGGGCGGGCGGGCGGGCGGGCGGGCGGGCGGGCGGGCGGGCGGGCGGGCGGGCGGGCGGGCGGGCGGGCGGGCGGGCGGGCGGGCGGGCGGGCGGGCGGGCGGGCGGGCGGGCGGGCGGGCTGACTGGCGGGCACGCACGCACGCACGCACGCACGCACGCACGCACGCACGCACTCACGTGTAATCCCAGTTATAATATGTTTCTTTTATGTCATTTGACGTTCTGGCCGGCTGGACACTCCGCATACGAGCTAATTAGTAAACTTCGTGAATGTTTTGTTGCTGCATTGGTTCCTTCGTCAAAGGATGTGACCTGACAACGACGACAGGCAGGGTGTCATCTGAGGTGTTGAGGCTACTAGGAAAGACACAACTCGCCTACATTAGTCACTGACGACGATATATGTACTTATTGATGCCAATTAATCGGCGGGTCACGTAGAACGGTCGCAGGCATCTGTCACTCGGTGTGGCCAGTTTGTCGTGACACAGGTGATAAATTATGTCACCGCGAGGGATGTTGAGACAACATATTTACGTATACACCATGTGTGTGTGTGTGTGTGTGTGTGTGTGTGTGTGTGTGTGTGTGTGTGTGTGTGTGTGTGAGAGAGAGAGTGTGTGTGTGTGCGTGCGTGCGTGTGCGCGCGTGCGTGTGTGTGTGTCAGAGAGAGAGAGTGAGTGAGTGAGTGAGTGAGTGAGTGAGTGAGTGAGTGAGTGAGTGAGTGAGTGAGTGAGTGAGTGAGGTGTGCGTGTGCGTGTGTGCGTTTGTCTTTATATTTATTGTCGTGTTTACTCTTCCAAATGCAATGCCTCAGTGGATCTCGTAATCAATGTAGGCAACTCCGGAGTCGGTTAACCACCATTTCAAGTTTCAGGCACTTTTTACAGATTTCTGGTTCGGGGGAGGAGTTAGATTTCTTCGGTGTTAATGATAAGGCTGAAATTGCCACATGTATTGTAGAATCTGTCCGTGTTACTTTGCATTTTGCAAAGATCCGCTGTTGAGAGCGCTGTCGTCAGCGATGATTGAATTGGAGATAACATCCTGCAATACCTTTGTCTTTGTTGAAGTCTTCTTAAGTTAAAAGCCTCTCCATCAGTGCCCTATTTGACGTATATACCGCCACCAGCCCCCCCCCCCCCCAAGGCGTCGGACAGCACCACCGTGAACGTCATGCTGAACAGAATAGGTACAACGACACAACCATGTTTTAATACATTGCTAAATGAGAAGACACGCCGATGAACGCTTCAGGACAACCCAACGCGTCGTTATTTTCCGAACGCTATCGCAGGTTATCGAGACAAAAACTTTTTTCTGATCGATATATTTGGTGTAGAGAGCGCGGTTCTGCTCCTGGCCCTTTTTCGGGAGTTAGCGAGCTGCAACTATCAACTATCCCTCTGCTTGCTCCGAAGTCGCTGGCTCTCTGGAAGTAGATGACCTTGCTCAAAATGCGGGACGAGGCGGGTTAGGAGTTCGCAAGAAAGAGTTTTCCAGCGATAGACAACTGGGAGATCCAACGTTAATTGTCGCATGCTTGATAATTGTCCTTGCTCTTGTACAGATGCACAATAGAAGCGTACTTCAGCTCCCAGTGGATCACTTCTGCAGACCCAGAGGCGTGGAACAATGCAGTGACAGTTTCAACAAAGCATGGGCCAAGCCTATAAGCTAGCATATAAGACATATGTATTAAGGCAATGGCCAGTGTGGAGTAATACTACTTTCCTATCTCAACTACAGTAATGGATTGTGCAGACGACATGTCAATATCCAACTGTGGCATATGTATATTTCTGATTACAGATACCCGATTGAGGACATTATAAAATGTAAAACGTGTTACATAAAAGATAAAGTTAACATAATTAGGCCCCCTGTACTTTGACTGACTAATATACGTAAACAAATGCAGGTTCAGGTCAAAGGAATGCAAGTGCCCCTTCCCAATGCGGCCCCCCTGAATATACACAAGCATATACGTCATCTGTAAGATTAGTATTCGCATTGGTGATCGATTTACATCTGTAGATGTACTTATGTACGGCACATTAATATTCTCACATATTCATACAATGATAATCGATTATCATGATCTACGCTAAATGATTTAAAATGCGTTACAATAAAATGTCGCTTAAATGTCGCTAGATAATGGCGAAGATTTAGTATTTTGTCTCTATCGTAATACAGTAATACAATGACGACTGATGGTCTGTAGATGGTAACCTGCTAAGCATAATAGGGTATATAAAAAGAAGACAAAGAAAAACATCAAATCAGAAAATCGAATATAGGCCTACTTACATATTAGAAATAAATTCAAGTGGACCACTGAGACTTTAGAACATATGTATTGGATTTTGGATTCTACAAGGAAAACGAAACTAATGCGATGTTATGTATATATATATATATATATATATATATATATATATATATATATATATATATATATATATATATATATATATATATATATATATATATATATATATATATATATATATATATATATATATATATATATATATATATATATATATATATATATATTAATTTAAATGTTGCATTCTTTTAGATAATATTGAAGCGCCGTAGACTCTAATAGGTCATTATGTGTATTTATTACTGGTTTCGCAAGTTTTGGATAATCAATGGACATCGTCACACTATCAAAATCGTTCCTTCTATGGCTATTAAATTAATGACATGAATAATATAATTATCACTGAAATATATAATGTAAAATCAACACAACTAATTTTATATTATATATTTCAGTGTTAATTATATTATAAATTATTATTATAATTATATAAAACGAATTTAGCAAAAATGACCACGACGGGACTCGAACCCGCAATCTTCTGATTCGAAGTCAGACGCCTTATCCATTAGGCCACGCGGCCGATATACAAATCACCACCCGTACAGACGAAGTAGCCGGCAGGGGTCTCCACTTAAACAAAGGCAAAGGCGTTGCTGTTCATCCAATCGTTATGCCACTTTCTCTTTTCTACAGTGAGGCACGTGTATTGTTGTTTTGTTGATTGGTGAAGTTTATTGTTGGAGATCTCGAGTTTGGTGCTGTTATTACTGATTGTACGGGGCATAGCCCTATACTATAGTACTAGTAGGCCCTATAGACCACGTGCCAAGCTCGATCTGATCCAGCGCTGCATGGTGTTATTTTAGTAGACTAATTTATTTAGATATAGCTGAATATACTAGTCTATGTGTGTGCATGCATGTGTCGGTGCTTGTGTATGAGGCTGAGGGGAACTAGTTATTAGAGTAGTCGAAGGTAGAGCCTAGAGGTCGCGAGATCGAAGCCATTCCTCTACATCCCGCGCCATATTTCCAGCGACGATACGCAGAAGTGCTGCAATGTGTGTGTGTGGGAGAGTACAATAGGGTAAGAATGGCACAGAGTCAGCTGTCAGGGTATACATGCCTAATAGCTAGCTTGATTGATCTGTACAAGCTTTTAGGCATACGCCTAGCTAGCTATACCACTGCGATAGCTATATATATACCACCTATCGCACGCCATGTAGATGTCATGGACAGGCATGTCGTACCTATATGATTTTGTGCTTTTAAACCTTATCGCCCCGGGGTAACGCCACCTGGTGGGGTAGTGGTCTTTATTTTGTTAATTAATTTAGTATTATAATTGTCGATAGGTGTCCCCATTTTTAACCGTATCCCCCTACGAGGAGCAATGTAGTTCCTTGTGTTATGATTAAATTAGTGCTTTAAATTCAGTGGTAACGTGTCTTTGCCCGGGTACCATCCATCTGTAAATGTTTATCCAACCATGTTAATATTGAAGAATCCCCATAGCTAGTAGTCATGCCAGAATTAATGTGCGCAGTCATCCAGTACTGCAGGGTGACTCGGAAAGTTTAAACTGAGGGTTCGCGGGAAATGCTCTGGGCACTACGATTTGATTCTTGAAGAAGAGAGACGGTAATTTCTGAAGTTATAAAACTACCACGAGTCACAACCAGTGCCACTGCAGCTACGAACAGCTTATACAATTGATGCCTGACATATGGCTGTGCCTGTGGGCAGGCTCTTGTCTTGTCATGTGTAAATAAAGAATTGGGAAACGATGATCCAGCGCTCCGCGTCCATCCTTGACATATACGATACACAATATCCGTATCGATCGCGATACGCTGCGATCGATTTCTCATACACGATAGCGGTAGCGAATAAAACAAGATTTTTTTTAACTTAATTACCACGTCAGTAGTAGGCATACGGTTGCTTGTCGTCTTAGATGGCTGCGGTGTTTTTCATTTGCTGTCTGCTGCATCGTCACGTCGTAATACGGGTTAATCCAGAAAGATGATCTGTGATAAATTGGGGTTGTTAGGTCTACCGTACGTTGCCACACCGAAGTAATTCGGCGGCAATGATGGCGTACGACAGTGACGTCACTTCCGTGTAAACAACGCCGCACGTCGCGTTTAGTTTTTACGTTAGGCCCCAGATACTATTGCAACACCCGACTTTTCATAATGCCTCACTCACCATTGGCTTAATGATCACAACAAAGCTGTTATTGTTATGTTTTATGAGTTCATGTTCATATCGACTGTATTATCTATGGAGATTTTACTTAGCAAGTAATCAAATCCCACTTCAGCAGCATGCAAGTCGGACATATACTTTTTATACGCCCTACTACGCACACGTGAATGGACCTAGGCCTATATCTAGGCCTACGTTTGTACGCGCAATCGTAGGTCTATAGGTGTGCACGCTGGCAAGACTCGATATCCTCAATACGCATTATTATAGACATTATAAACCATTTGTGGTCGGGAAATACCTGTTTGGCAAACACGTGCTCCTATCAGTCGATACTATCCACACACGCCAGATCTGACTGATCCCCTATTCATTATGTATAATGTAGCCGAGTCGAACAGGCAATTAACTTCGCCAGCCGCGACCGAATCAGCCGTGAGAACAACGCAAATATCCGCCCCAATTTGAAGACACTCATGGGTATTATAATACGACCCAACCGATCGAGCAGCTGGATGATTTTGTGTATTCGAATATTTGCTTCTTCATCATAAACATTGCATTTAACACAAAAATATCACATGACCGGAGCCCAACCACACTCCTAGCCGGCGATTTAATTGACTGAGCTTATATTTAGAGTTTTGCAAAGGGATTAGCCAGGGGTACTCCAGTATGGTACTGACGTAATCAGCAGGACCAATCCTTGGCGTGAGAACGTAGTCGAATCCAAGTATTGCTATATGCGGCCGAAGCATCGGGGAGCTAGGGAAGCTATTGTTACTCATCCATCCGCAAACTTGTATACAATTATGCGGACCAAAGTCCTGTAGATAGAGAAATATACACCCGAGCAGTAAGCAGACTGTTCTCTCAGCAACTCACATCGAGGGTTAAATCTACTCGTCTACCCAGTCGTCTTTCGGGCCTTCCCGGTTTTACTCGGGTTACGATCTTTTCACTTCAGTATAGTACCTATAGTCTTACCACATCGAAAGGTAAAAGTCTCGGTAGTTATATTCAACTGATTTGATAGACATACAACATAGTTTACAATTAAGGTCACCTACATGCAGTTGGTGAGGGATTGTGCTTGTATTCGATGTGGATGAATCTTGTGGAACTTAAAGAACATGTTGAGTCTGGGTTTCTGTCTCTGCTGTTCGAGAGTGGGCTATCTTAGTTTGTTTTATCATTGTGTCGACATATGCTGCTTTTCAGAAATCTCGTATCATTCATCTGGCTGTACGTCTCTGAACTTTTACTAGTGTTTTGGTATTATTTGTGGTAAAAGGATCCAAAAAAATGCTGGTATATTCAAGTAATGGAAGAACGAATGCGTCGTATCATGCATTTAGTCTGAAGTTGGGTGACTTGATATTTCGCCTGCGGAAGCTCATAATCTTACAGGCTGTGTTGCAAACACCTGTGATTTTGGAGTCTCAGCGGAGGTCAGAGGTGATATTGACCACAAGGGATTTAGCTTCCGTGTCTGTACTGAGTGTGCGACCATGAAGGTGGTATTTTGTGGCCAGGACTATGCATCTACGGTGTGATTCTCACTGTAGTGGGGTTTTGTGGATGGAATGACATCTTCCAACGTTGTTTCCAGGCTGCTACTCTATTATCAATATCTTGCTGCAAGTCGTGTTGATCTTGCGCAGGCTGTAGCTCACTTTATCATATACCTTTGAGAAGTCAATGACTAAGACGTTTTCTTGGCTTCCATTTTCCTTTCTAGAAACCAAACAACTTGGACTCGCATGATCTGCCGTGACGAAAACCGTGTTGCTCAGGACAGAGTATATATATGTTGTGCTCTTCGTATATCAGAATGGTGTTTATCAAAACATGACCAAACAAAATTGCAGTGTACGCTCGTGAGAGAGACGGTACGGTAAGTTTCAGGATTGTACCTTTCCCCTTTCTTGAACACAGGCGTAGAGTCTTATATATGTAAGCAGATTTCCAGTTCCTGGATGCTATGTCAAGGAGGTTATGTAAGATCACGGTTAGAGTCTCTTCTCGGAATAAACAATCCTCCTTAAAATTATTTAATTCTTAGCCGTATACATGGCCTAGGAGCCCCAAATATACCGGTAGGTGTAAATACATATGTATGCTATCCCAGAAAAATATATACAGAGGTACAGTATTTGCATGCACTTACTAAATGATTTTACATTTTATTTTAAATCACAAAACGTCCCTGTGTTTGTAGCTGCCCTTGATGCCGATTTTTTTTCGATTCTATATGTCACGTGTCACTGTTTCTAAAGATAATTCATGTTTTACCTGTGCATGAGTGGCTGAGTGGCTACTGTTGTATAACTGGTATAACAAGCTGAATACTGTAGTCAAATGGAATGGTTCCTATAGTAAATCTGTTTGTGTAACTCGTAGTACACGACAAGGATGCGTTCTCTCGACGTATCGGTTTACATGTTTTAATAATAAACTTTTACAAGATTTGAATAACTGTGACACAATACAATAAAACTTTATTGTCCCGAACCGGGAAATTCATTTTGAGATGACAACATGCAATCTGACATTGAACGAATACGCACAGGTCTGCTGCTGCTAACTCAAAGCAACAGCGTGCTCTTGTTTTAGCGTCCCACAATTGGTTCACAAAATTCCGACAGATGGCGACATTAATTGACTTAGTGTTAGGATGCGCGATCTTTCCGTTAGACGGCGTTGCGAATTTGTGTATTTCTCGTAGCGTGAGGTGAGGGGAAGATTGTAAAAATAAAGCGTTACACGGTATGTGTTATTCATTTTTGGACACATTTATTGATCAGAATATTACACGAATATGTGCTTTGTAACGCCACTATTTTATTTATCCGCAATTTGACACCTTACATTTTTGAAAGTAAACAAACTTCCGGGACGAATTGCGTTTTGGCACCGAGTCATAATAATTTATAAATCATGGTTATAAATACCATTTCGGCAGATCATGATAGATAGGGAGGGGATAAATCCAATCGTATTGTTAAATATATGCTATATACATACAGCTTAATACAGGCAACAAGTGGTAGGCTGTGTTTGATAGCATGGTCTTGGAGGATAAATTTTGCATTCATTTTACTCAATCTAGTCTCTAGACTAGAGTAGACATATGGACTGGTGTTATTGACTACAAATGCTGACAGTCACAGTGCCAGTGGCACTGACATATTCAAAAAAATAATTTCAACAAACTAGGTGATTATAGTGGTATCTACAATAGCTAACCAAATTAACTGCCCACAAGCCATTAGACTGAGTAGACATGGGACCCAACATAACATAATTGACACATATACCTCCATTTTGTATTTATGTGTTTGAATATTTTTTCACATTTTTTACTATCCCAAATAGTCTATTGTCAATGCCTCAACAGTCAAACATGCTCGCAAGTTGAACAATTAAGGATATCGCTTGTAATTACCGTCAGATGTAACGTTGAATGCTTCATATATTGGAAAATGTTGAATGTTTTGATTCATGTGTTTGATTCACAGGCTGGCCAGCTAGTATATGTGAAATTCTACTTATTTTGAGACATAATTATTGCTACTCTAAAATTAAATTAAAGCCATTAAACTAGAGATGAAAATATTTAGAGAAACCAAGGCATAAGCAATTTATGACAGTGAATTAATATTTGATGGTCCACTGTGTTTAATTATACATATTCTCTTTTTAGATGGCACAAACAACAATATTGTGGACAGGCGTTTGATGTGGCAAACAAAGTATGGCTTCAAGATGTGAATGGCAGACACTAAAGTTGTACATCACATCCTACCATGCAGACTTTGGGAGAGAACGAGAACTACTATTGAAGGAGGTGAGAATACTCTACATTGCACTCTGAGAATATATTAAATGGGAAAATAAATTGGTATTTTCTAAAGGTTCTTTAATTCTTTGGGCCAAAGGTCCAACATACTTATGGCACCACTCTGCATCCGCCGTCTGCCATCCGCTGTTAGCTCTCAGATCTCAGAAACCATTGAATATATATTTTTCAAATTTAGCAAAGATGTTTTTTAATTCTTAATGTGCTGTCAATATACAGAAGATATTTAAATTTGATCGACCCATTTTTAAGCCTCACATGGTCTTCTAGGGCCTAAATATGATTTTGTAGCTTTTCCTATAATTTTGCATATACGTGTCTGAGGATATTTTCATTGTACACAAGGAATTTGTAGTTGACTAGTCAGTCAGATGTTTAGGTTCTTTTTCCACATGCAATAGTAGGTCATGTGACACGACTATACATTCAGTCCATTGAAGAAGTCCATGAAAGTCCTGGAGAAATTTTTTGCTTTAGACATAAATACACTCATTCTGTGTTGCTTTCTTCAATTTTTTGCTTAGAATAGATAGAAATATATGTACATGCACACCCACAAGCACACGTACACATTCTGCACTTATGTCACAGTACATGTTTATTTCTAACATGTTTGCTATATTTGTAGGTGATTCCTTCGCTGCAGTCATGGTGTGAAGCCCACTGTATTGAGTTGCAGGAGACTGACGTCAGATGGGTAGGTTCTATGTCCATCTGGATTAGCATGTTGTACCATCAAATATATGATGTACCATCAGTTTACTGTACCTTCTAAACATACAGTACACTACATGAATGAGAACCCTAATATTGACATGTTTCCCCATTCCCACCTTAGTAAAAACAATTTGTTAAATTCAATTTATATAGTTACAGCACATTTTCTGAATACTCAGTAATGATCTGACAAGTGGTATCATATAGCATATAATGATATTGATACTGTATACATGTGGGCAGAAACCAGCCAGTGGCGAATCCTGATTTTGAAAGTTTCACCGTAGTCATGAATTGAATAGAAACAAACATTACCTTATAAATTACATGGGACAGAATCGTGCTTGGACATGTGGATACTGTTATCTGATTGTGTCCACAATTCACAGTCCTGTACGTCTGTCGTACAATATACTAGCGTCGGAGATCCAGATAGCACTAAACAGTAGAGAATAGACTACCAGAGTATCATTAGTGCTAGCTTTATGGTTTCAGTTGCTTCGCTTTCTTTCAGGGTGGATACTTGCTGGCAGACACCATTGAGAACATTCACAAAGGAATAGAACAATCATATCGCAATAATGTACAGCCATTTTTCATCAACATTACTAGGTAAGTTGGACAATAATTATTTTGTTTGATTAGACCTTGGACAAAGAGGTATTTTCTTACTGAACATTAATAATGTCCAATTTCTTGCTCTAATGTAGCCTGATGTTACTGACATTCGTACAGTGCTAGTTTACAAAAATTAAATGTTTATAAATTGTGAACTTTGGTATTTGTTCAAGCAAGTTCAAAGCGCTGCCCTAGTGGTTGATGACATCACTAAATGGATGCCTCAAACAGGGCACATGATGCAATAAACAGGCCATATGAAGCAATATTTGGCCAAATTGCCAAATGTTTATGTAATATTGTTCAGTCAGATTGACTAGGTTTAATATCCAAGGTAGGCGGCCAGTACCTCTAGACGTACTGCTAGTATGTTTCAGTTAGTATGTACACAATATTCTGTCATCAGTATTTTTAAATTTCAGGGGACTCCCAATAAACATAAGAAGTTCACATGATACTCCAAAATGTGTTGAGGTGAATACTTTTTGGTGACACTGAGTGAAGTATTTGTGTTTGCAGTGACAGTCTGGGTCTGTTGCCCACTTGGACAGACAACATGGACTCGGTCATGGAAGTCTACAGACGCAAACTGAAGCTCACCAGCAGTGAGGTGGAAATGCTACAGGAAGCGTACAACGAAAACAATCCAAATTGTTAGTAAACCAATTGTCGTTTTTGTTTCTTAAGCATTGTAGGATAGAGAACACTAAATAGAGACGAGAATAGTTTATTTTCATGTGCAGCTGCTTTGCATTGTGTGTATGTGGTGTTATGGAGATATGCTTTAACTCATTTAAATATGTGATATATTGTGTAATGGGAGTAAGAAGTGTTGGTAAATATCACACAACTTCTGACACAGTGTATGCTAAACCTATTCCTCTTTATAATAAACAGTGATTTTAATTTTGTTAATCACCACATGATAATTGATGCTACATTTATCTATATTTGTGATGTTGTCTAGGATTTGTTCCTACATCATTGGTGTCAAAATGTAACTCTTGGTTCGTATCTTGGTAAAATGTATCATAATTATATTCATCAAATTTGGGGATTATATTACTATTATTAGCTATTTGAAGATTATTTGTAAATAAATGTTCATCATTAGTCAAAATAGTGCAACAGAAACTATGTTCCTATGGAGGTATATCTACACAAATTATTTGAGTAAGTGATAGCAAGTACCATCATGCAGCTGTGGTATGTTGTTTATTGGACATATTTGTCATATTTATATAATACATTAAGCTAATGGAATACGTTGAAATCTAAACAAAAAATTTGGATTGGGGACTTTACTGAATTATATATTTGTGTTGTTGTTGTTGTTGTTGCTGTAGTTGGTCTGGTGACGTGTGTTCTGTGCCTGTATCTCTGGTGTTGGTGCGGGAGGACCATATTGTTGTTGTTGCTGTTGTTGATCTGGTGATGTGTGTTCTGTGCCTGTAGCTCTGGTGTTGGTGAGGGAGGACCACGTCCTTGATGACTTGTTCCCTGGGGAGACGAGGGAGTTCATGAACCGAGGCATCATCCCCATGACAGTGTGTCGGGACTACCTCACACAGCGGCTGCAGCGGTATCCAGTAAGTGTCATCACCCTTACAAGTTTTGATGTGGCGGGCGCATGGCAAACGTGTCACTGCCTCTCATGTTTTGCCGTACTGCACAGTGTAATTGGAGAGTGTGATTGGTCATATGAATTGAATTGTGTGTATCACGAATGATGTTTGGGTCTATTAAGCATGTAATAAACTGTATATTTGGTTCTATTGCAGTGTAAGGGTGTGGCAAACTGTATGTTTGGTTCTATTACAGTGTAAACGAGTGGTGAAGTACAGTTACGAGTGTGATGGATGGGATGTGGAGCGGAACAGACTCGTTTTGAAACTTGCCAAGGAGGAGTTCGCAGACAAGGTAGTAGTTTCTCTTGAATTACGCAATGGTAATTGAACATGAATTGAAGGGTTACATGACAAAATGTGATATCTTTGTTTTGACTAAAAGTGTGTTTTGCCTTGAAACCGTTCATAAGATGTTGTTCTTTTGCATTTACTGACACAATACATACATGTTACTAGACTGATAATTTTTAAGCCTTTAAGCAAAATTAATCTCATACGTAACATACATTTTCACAGCTAATCATTTTGACCTGATTGTTATAAAGCATACAGCAACAACAACATATTTTCTGTCTCATAGTCGTCACAACAATACATAATTACAGTCTAATAAGATAAAATCCTGCAAGGTAACTGCCTTCATTAAGTCATAGTCCCAAAATATAGGTGAAAATCGGTTTTTTTTCTGATACAATGTTGCTGGTTTCATTGTTTTTATATACTTATATTTTGAAAACTGACTATACATATTTAAGAGAGTATAATTTCGTTGTTCTCTCTGTTAATGTTATTGACATTTACATAATACACCAATGTTTTGTTCAGGGTTAGGGAATCAAATCCAGAAGTAAACTCGAACATGACTTTTCAGCAATTGTTGATTGGTTCTAAGTTTCTAAATTTCTTACACACTTTTCTGTTGGCAGATTTTAGAATTTGTGAAAACAAGAATTGGCACAGACTTTTCTCCCGAGTATCGTTTGTCATGTGACAAGTACGCGGAAATGAGGAAGAATCACACAGACTTTATGGAGCAGGAGAGTGCAAAGGTCAAGGGTCGAGACAGTGTGATAGCCCAGGTAAGTGAATGCATTAAAACAGTTCCATTAATCATGATTCAACAGCAGTCTTGTATCTTGTATAATAACAAATTAACAATGTGTTATTATTTATTTATTTTATTTTTATTATTTGTATATGTATATATATATATGTATGTATATATATATATATATATATATATATATATATATATATATATATATATTATTTTATTTTATTTACGTAATGTATAGGTATAATAATAATATTATATATATTAGGTAAAAACAAGTCCTGATACACACTTTAGGCCATTTGGCCCTTCTATCTGATAGCTGCTATTGCTTGTTTAAGTTAAAGTTGCTCTTGTGCAAATGGAAAAGGCGCATCATGGACTCACTGAGTTATTCTCTAAGCTTCCAACACAAAGCTAACAGTGATCTTCAAAGTGTTGAAGTTGGTTGGTCAATTTGAAGAAAAAATGTTAATGTGAATTAAAAAGGGACAAGTTGAAACATAAATGTTTTACACTTGTTATGGATAAAGTTGGGGAGTGGTGGTTGCACGGTAGAGGCTAGAGCGCCGAACTGTCAATCGAAGGGACGGTGGTTCAATCCCACCTGCCTCTGTTTCGAAACTTAGGCAATTTCGTTCACCCCACATTTGCCTGTTTCTTTTGGAAGAGACAACTAAAACAGCGTTCATTCTATCTGATGTCTGTGCCACGGGAAATAAAAGGTCCCACACGGGGTAAATGTGTAACCTGTTGTGGACTCATTAATTCTAGATAAGAACTCTGAAAAACCAATGACAATGATGGTCAGCAAGTTGACCAGTTGTCATTAATGGAAGAAGAAAATAAAGGACCCTTATCATTCAAATGTGTTAGTTTTGGGAAATTAACTCATTTTATGAAAATGAAACTTGATAATAAACCTGTTTTAGTTTGCCAAATAATTTAAGGATGCTTGTTGAATGTATATGTATATATATATATATATATATATATATATATATATATATATATATATATATATATATATATATATATATATATATATATAAATATATAAATATATATATATAATTTATATATATATATATATAATATATATATATATATATATATATATAAATTATATATATATATAAATTATATATATATATTTATATATATATATATATATATACACACACACACATTGTAAATGTTAAGTACCTTTTTATCTCCATTATTTTGTTGCTGGACTGGCGCGACAGTTGTCTAACTGCAGTGCATGAATATGGACAGACGGCTATACTACAATTTCTATTGTTAGGAAATGTTTTCAGTGGGTCATGACACTTGAAAAACAACAAAAAGTCTGAGTTGCAAACTTGTTCTCCTGTCATTACCTCGATACTGTGGTTTGTAGATAGAACACTATATCCGGGGCAGCAGTCGGGACGTTCCACTGCTGGTGAAAGGGGAGTCGGGTTGTGGCAAGACAGCTGTCATGGCTGCGGCTGCAGATTATCTACAGCACAAGATCGGTGAAGGACAACTGACTGGGTACGTAGGCTGACTGCATCTTAGTCTGACGCAGTCCCCCATCACTTGTTTTCATTCACTGAGTCCTGTTATGCTCTGTGTGTCTGACAAAAAATTACTGTGATGATTAGTAATGCATTTGCAAAAGTGTAGGTCATAGCTGTGGTTTTACTGAAGACCTGCATTTCGCATAGAAACATGTTAGCATTTAACAGCAGTTTTCACTTGATTACGATGTTAAATATTTTATAGTGTACATGTATGCTCAAAATACCTTACTCGAATAATGCAAACTTGTTAAGATCATTGAATGGATTTGCTAATTCGTTAGTTTGGGTAAGCTCGGGTAATGTGTAGTAGCAAGAACACAATGTCAAACTGAAGAAGACATGGGTCTGAGACCCTTTAAGTTCATATTGCCCTGTTTCAATTGCAAATAATTCTTACACCACCTAAAGAGAAACTCAAAACAACCTGTAGACAGTAGGAAGTGCTCCTGAATACACAGACTCAGCAACTTCTATGATGATTTAGAAGATTGGTTGTTGTTTCAGAGCTGGCGACAGTAACAGTTGGCACATCTTCTACCACTTTGTTGGAGCTGCTCCACACTCAACAGAGCTAGAGCCAATGCTAAAGAGACTCTTCCGGGAACTTGATGTTGAAGGGGTATGTAATTTACTATGTATGCAATGAGTTTCCCAGATGTAATATGTCTGTAACAGTATCTGATGTGTTTGTAGGGGGCTATGTGGTCCACCTATAACTGTGTCTAATGTGTTTGTAGGGGGCTGTGTAATTCATCTGTAGCAGTATCTGGTGTGTTTGTAGGGGGCTATGTAATCCATCTGTAGCCGTGTCTTTTGTGTTTGTAGGGGGCTGTGTGATCCATCTGTAGCTGTGTCTGTTGTATTTGTAGGGGGCTATGTGATCCATTTGTAGCCGTGTCTGTTGTGTTTGTAGGGGGCTGTGTGATCCATCTGTAGCCATGTCTGTTGTGTTTGTAGGGGGCTATGTGATCCATCTGTGGCCATGTGTTGTGCTTGTAGGGGACTGTGTGATCCATCTGTAGCCGTGTATTGTGCTTGTAGGGGACTGTGTGATCTATCTGTAGCCGTGTCTGTTGTGCTTGTAGGGGGCTGTGTGGGAGGCAGACATGATGTTCACAGCCCAGAAGTGCTGTGATCTACTGTCCAGTGTTTCAACTCGGCCGGTCATCCTAATAGTGGACGGCATCGACCAGGTCAGTGTGCTGTCCAGTTTGTCAATCAACTGTGTCATCCTGTCATGTGTCTGTTATATCACATTGAGTTCTGATCACTTCTCATGGCTTCTTGCAAATGTCTGTTGATTTGCACTGATATCAAGAGACTGAACAAGATGTAACATGGCAAGTGGACAAGGACGTCTCTTGCTTGTCAAGAGCTAGTGAGTTTATCATGTCTTCTTGTACTCCAGCAGCTTCCGCTTGAATGCAAACATTTTGGTATGTTTAGACTATATATTAAGATATATATTGGCTATTGAAATGTTAACCAGAACTGTCTTTCATTGTTCCAAATGTATTTGTCTTACTCAGTTTCATGAGTTAATTTGAAACAGAAATACTTCTTAACACTGATCATTGTGGTGTGACTGCTAGGAGTAGACCCATTCTTTTGTTTGAAATTACTTTCTACCATAAATTGTTGGTGGTTCTGTGATCCAATGACAACTCTTTGTCCATCCATGTTTATGATTACACCAAATGACCGCACCTTTGGCATGATCTACCTTAAAGACTCATTTGAAATTTCAAGTTTAAATTAAAAATATATTTTTAAGGCCACTATTGGAGACTATTGTAGTGTGTAATATAATGAAATTATGTTAACTATAATTATAGTTCCTAAAATCTAATCTAATCTATGTTGTATACAGACTAGTACAGACTACAGAATGTAACAATGTCATCATACTTTATTTTTTTATTTAAAAAACAATTCATTACGCCATACTTCTGTGCACCATGAGTTGTATTGCATTAAACATGTTGTTGTAATTGAGGAGATCTATTTGTCCAGATCATGAGTGTTGTTGAACAAGTGATTATATTTGTGTTATGAGGGCAATGTGTTTGTTTATTGTAGTATAATTAACTTACTTTGGAGCTTAATTGTCGATGATGAGTACAATGTTTCGACCTGTCATCTACGGGCCTTGTTCACATACTGGTGTCATGTGTGTTGCCTCAGAAATCTGACGCAACACACAATCAAGCTCCAAAGTAAGTTAATTATACTACAATAAACCATTCTTGGAGCCATGAACAATATATTCAGTAATATGTTTGTTGTTGTTGTAGTTTGAGGAGCAGCTGTCTGCCCAGATCATGAGTTGGGTGCCGTGTAAGTTGGCGCCACACGTGCGCTGTGTGTTCTCAGTGGGGTCTGAAGTCTCGAGTCAACACGAGGTGCTCATGGAACGGGAAAGCAAGCCCCAGATGATAGACGTTCCCCCACTTGACTGGGCGACACGAATGGTACAGTTCTGTTCCTAGTTGAATGTTATAAGAAAGCATCGTCTCAGAAATATTTTGTCACACTGTACAGACCCACCTAATAGCAAGATGACACTTTTAAATACAAATTGTGGATACAAAGTCTTGCTGTTGACATTAATAATATCACATGTTGGGGGTATTGAAAAATAAACACCTGCAGCAGGTAAACTGTACCATAAATAACACACATAATGATAAATGTGATAAAAATAATACAAACAGTATGTGCATACTAAAACTAAAGGATTATAAGAATTAAATAGATTCTTTATACACTGTACATAGGCAGATGGACTTAGGTGACAGTGACATTTTAATATAAGTAATAGCAGCATTTTGCTACTAGAGGACGGGTCATCAGATATGACTAGTCTTGTTTAATGCTAGCCAGCCTGATTAGGGGATCAGATGTGTTTTTCTAGAATTATATATTTTTAAGTAGTGTAAGATATTTACACCCTTTGTTCTTAGCTCATGACTTTTACGAATATAACATTTTTGATTTATGAAGTTTATTGTAAATAAAGAATCTTCGTTATTATTTGCTTGAATAGACAAAGAAACAAACTAATGGTGCATAAAGATTCAGCTACTTTACCTACTCTCATGCTTCTTGCAGTTGATTGTCGAGGACTTGCTGCGAGGAGAGAAGCGTCTGTCACAGAGGCAAATGACGTGTTTGTTGTGCAAGCACTGCTCAGAGAACCCCCTGTGGCTGGGCCTGGCGTGTGATGAGCTGCGGTGTGCCTGTGACGACAGGGACACTGTCACCCAGCGGATAGACATGCTGCCCGACTGTCTGTCTGAGTATGTGGCTCGCCTTTCATTCTGTCCAGTCTGGCATGACGTTGCTCTAGTAGTCATTCTTGAGTCTTCTGTGGTGTTTCTGCCCCTCACCATCCATCCACACTCTCGTTCCTCACTCCGAGGCACTCTCCTCCAAATCCTGCCATGTTTCATGTCACACCCTCTCATTTCTGCCGTCCTCTGAGAGCGTGTCCACCTCCACCATTATTTTGAGTCTGTTGAAAGTTATGTTTGTTACAGTATCTCTCTCTCTCTCTCTCTCTCTCTCTCTCTCTCTCTCTCTCTCTCTCTCTCTCTCTCTCTCTCTCTCTCTCTCTCTCTCTCTCTCTCTGAGTTTGTTACATTATCACTATAATAAAAAGGTTTGGTTTTGTGATATTCTGAAGTATCTGCACTCTAAGTCATTCAATGTAGCTTGTTACAAACACTTGTTACCTCTGTGGTTTCTTTACAATGTCTTAATATATGTGCATTTTTTTTTTTTTTTTATCTAATAATTTTTTAACATATTGGATCTTTAACAGGCTATTTAGATGTTTTAATGTATGTACCAATTGTATATGGGTTTTTACCTGAAATAAATGTATTCGTATTCGTATTCGTGAGCGAGCGAGTAAGTGTTGGTGACTGACTGAGTGAGTGAGTGTGTGGGTGACTGACTGACTGAGTGAGTGACTGACTGAGTGTGTGAGTGAGTGGGTGACTGAGTGAGTGAGTGGAATGGGTGAGTGACTGACTGACTGACTGGCTGGCTGGCTGGGTGGGTGGGTGGGTGAGTGAGTGAGTGGAGTGGGTGAGTGAGTGGGTGACTGACTGGCTGGCTGGCTGGCTGGCTGGCTGGCTGGCTGGCTGGCTGGCTGGCTGGCTGGCTGGCTGGCTGGCTGGCTGGCTGGCTGGGTGAGTGACTGAGTGGGTGGGTGGGTGGGTGGGTGGGTGGTTGCATGGGTGTGTGAGTGAGTTAGTGGGTGTGTGAGTGACTGAGCGAGTGAGCACACATGTTTACTGTAGTTGACACAGTCTCTGTGTGTGTAGTGTGGTGGATGAGGTGCTGGAGCGTCTGGCTCAGGGCGTGGACTATCACCTGTTCGCGGCCGCCCTCTGCCTTCTGGTTGTTTCTGACAAGGGACTCACCCCATTTCAACTGCTCAACATACTTAGCCAGGGTGAACTTTCACCTCCATCACCATATGATGAAAAAGGTAAGCATATAATTTCATGACTTCACAGTGTACAACTGTGTCTAGTCATTTTGGTTTAGTATTTGTAGTTGCAAGTTCTATCATGGGTTGTGTTTATAGAGTTCACATTCCTAATTTTGACCCTCTAAATCAAGAGATTACGCTGTGAACCAATCTTGTGATATACTCAGGATGCAAGAATTCAAATAAATAATTTTTGATCCGATTTAAGTTAAATGTTTATTAAATATAAAGAACTAATTCCTGGTGTAACTAACCAAGTATGTAATTTAAGATGTGTTAATTTATTATTCAGATATGGATTGCTTAAGTTTGATAAAATAAAAAATTAAAGACACAAATAACACAATCAACACAATAAACATTATCGATTTGGCCTTTTTATATTGGACTGTTGATTGCGTATATAACATCAATAACATTTTCTGTGTGTTTTTGGTAAGTCATCTAGTAATATCTACACATAAACTCAACTGTACACTGTGTGGAACAGTACCCGGGTAGTTCATGTATTTCAATAAAAAATTCTGCTCCAAGACAAAGGTTAGCCATTCATATATTCTGTTAGAATACCTTGAATCCTTTATGCCAAATTCTAAACCATCACGTCTAGTATTTTTGTGCGTACGTAATCTGCACCAAATGACCTGATTTGATGGTATCCATGGCAACGCTACAGATGAGACAGAAAGCTCAGAGAAGGACCACCGGACGAGAGGGTGTTGGTCAGTGTCAGTGGACCAGTGGAGACGAGTCTACTCAGCCCTGGAGCGGTTCCTACGCCCCACTCGGGACAGTCACACGGAGCTGGTGGACTTCTACCACCCCGCACTCTCCAGAGCCGTCCGACGGAAGTAAGTAGGACAAATGTGATCTATCCATCATGCAGGGCTTTATGCAGGATAACATTTTTGCAGGTCACACATGTTTTGGTGGACACATGGATGTTGACTGTTAAGCCAGTTTACAAACTTTCAAATGTGCCTGATGACCTGAAATGGACTACAAACACACACGTGACACCATTTACACCCATTTCTAAGGCATAACTGACAATATCTATGGTTTGGAAGACCTGTAAATGCTCATTCATTTTTTACCCGTCCACACATATATATTTCTACCCATCCATATTCGTTTTTACCTGTCCAAATGATGGGTGGATGGGTCTCTTCATAAAGCTGTGCCATCACGTGACCTGTTGCTAGATCCTTGGAACCATCAAACATAGATGCTGAATGTGAGGGTCATTCAGATTTGTTTGCATTGTCTTCTGTGGTGAAAACCTGGCCAAACACTTCTTTTTGTGCTGAATGCAAGGTTTATGTTAGTAAAATTAGCATGCACGATTGCACACACATCCACATTGTTTTGCTGATTGATTGGTTGTTTTAGAAATATTTTGTTTTACAGTTTTAAAGCAATTTTAACTAAATGACACTATGTCTGTGTTTCTTAAATGGTGGGTCATCTTTCCGTGGGTCACATGACAGTTGCCATGGGTATTGCGAAACAATTTCTGGGGGGCCACGAGACGGCCATGGGGGGGTTCATAAGATGTCTACCGGTGTGAGTCTGTTGAAGGGGATTGTAGACTGTCACACTTCACAAACCATCCTGTAAGCCTAGGTAATATAATGTAAGGTAAGACCTATGCAGATATATCATAAACACACAGGAGCATATTCAAATGCCTGTTCAGCAATGATAGAAAATAAAAGTCCCTGCGTTGTTGGGTAAATCAAATCAAGAAACGCATTACATCGTGGTATTTAGAGGCCTGTTGTGTAGGCTCCACTTGTTGAGTAAACATCACCTTGTGTGTGACAGATACTTCAAGTGTCGTGATGAGAATGAGCAGTCGGAGGAGAGCGCAGACATCTACAAGTTCTGGCACCAGAAGCTCGTCAACTATTTCGAGCAGGGCAACCACAAGGAGGGGCATGTCGAGGTAGGTCAAGGTCATGTGTGTCATTGAAGTAGGTCAAGGTCACGTTATATACTTGCATATGAACTCGTCGTCTTGTCCATAATCTGATAGATGGAATGGATTCTGATGTAAGACCACAATAAGGTGCTCATCCGCCATTACCAGCATTATGCAGGTTGTCTGAATTTCTGTGAGGACATATGCAGTGTGGAGTGATTATAAATGATGTTTTTGTGCAGTGTGGCATCAGAGCTGTCAAATTATGACAGCTGTCAGTCGGTGCATTTCTGCATATTAATACAGTTGTCATTTTGCTTCATGATGTCATCAGGGGCAATCGGTATGTGGTTCAAGCAGAAATGGAGGGGTGTAAGGTTTGAAAGAAGTTTGTGGGGGCCTGAGGTATTAGAAGTTCACGATTTTGTCACAAACATTATAATGGTCGCCTATGAAAAATGCAAATGTGGTCTGACTCCTGCTTGATTATTTAAAAATTGAGGTATACATATTGAGACTGAGACACAGTATTGAGTTGGCTCTGTTCCTGCAGGAATACCTCTACCAGCTGTCAAAGGTGTCTGACGCGAGCAGACTCGCCCAGATGCTCTGTGACTGGGACATCTTTGACCAACTTTACGACGACAAGTTCTGTTTCAAACTGCTCAGATACTGGCGGCAGGTGAGGTGTACTTGGACAGTCCGTCCAGTGGCTGTCATTAGACATAACACATGGTATAAAGTTCCTGTGTACACCACAAACTTTTCAGATGTAGTGAGGAACATAGCCATATTCTCTTTTAACACACATTTTTATTTAAATGTAAACACTGTGATAAAGTATACAAATATTTTCAGGTATTTGTCATACATGAATACATTTAATGATGTGTATAGGGAGATACTTTTGATGGTGGTTGTACACAAAACGCAACCGTTTGTTATCATAAATTAATTACTTATATGTATTGTTCTATAACCGTTATGAGAGTCATTGAGACCAGCCCCAGTCTTCACCATCAGTTTCTGTAGACTGCATGATTTAAAAATATTTTTGAATTTAAAGCAGAGTGTAGTCGGCAAGATGCTTCGCTGCTAGACAGGCAAAAACAGATCATTAGCGAGTGGAAATACTGAAAGTGGCTGTTGCATGTTATGAGTCGTCCTGCCGTAGGTGGGCGACATCAGTGTCATGATGGACCACTACAAGGTGGCGCTGTCGCAGCTCGAGATGCAGGAACCCCGCAACGAGAAACTGACAGCGCTCAGATACGAACACATCGCCCGCATCTTGTAAGTACACCTCTTAATAATTAACAATAATAATAATTTGTATTTGTAAAGCGCCGTATATCCGGAAATATTTACGCTCAGAGGCGCATAAAATACATGGTAACACATACATATTTAAAATATTCATAATCGGTTACACTTGCCCGTAAAGACAAAATGTTAAATGATAATAATAGATAATTAAATAAAGCTTCTAAAAGTCCTAGTTCATAAGCTAAACTTATCAGCAATAAATAGATAAAATAATAAATAAATAAATAAATAATAAATTAGATTAATAACTTAATAATGAAGTAAGTACATTTTTTCTTCTTCACAAAATTGCAAAACTATAATTAAAGTATTATAATTAACTCTTGCATGCTACTGATGCAAGATTGGCATATGCCTGATGTTTCATGCATGGGCATTGTATATTTCACCAGTGCAACATCTATTTGAATAAATCATTGTAAGGCAGGAATACTAAATACATTTCTTCCACATACTGTTTTATAATTTTGAATTAATATGTCACATGTTGTTTTTCAATTCATCATTTATATCTGCTGAACTTGTTTACAGTGAAAATATTAAGAAAATATGACATAACTTGACCATAACACAGTCACTCAACTTACAGTAAATAAACCAGATTTACCATAATATTTTAGAACAAATTTAGCTATTTCAGTACGACAGTCTGCGATTGCGGCTGCGTGGTGTGTGTGTCACTTAAATATGACAGGCCACTATTGTGACATTGACAATGTCTGCCATTCAGATAGTTTTTATGCACAATTATCTGCTATGTGGCGACACATGTTATATAATTATCGAGATTTATTCACTTTTTGTGTAACTGAGTGCACAAATCTTTAACACTGGGTGATGTTACTTATTACTTTTTATAATATTAGTGAGGTATTAACTTTGTTGTTGGTGATCGTCAGAAGTAAATATTGCCGGTGATAATAGACTTTGTAATATTGCCAATGGAGGTAAACCTGCAACTAACAGTTACAGTGGCAGTACATGCGTTCATTGTGGACTTCGTGCTAATTGTAAATGAGGTATTTGTCAGGTTTATGATTATGAAATAAAAACTACACTAAACTGAACAGGTTTATGATTATGAAATTAAAAAATATACTAAATACATGTTGAATATTCAACTTTCAGAGCACAGTGCTTGACAATCATAATAGATGAAACTAACAAAAGCGTTGCATGTTTTGGGAACTTGTCATGAAGTGTGCAAAGACATGTTTGTTTGTATTGCAGTTTGCAGTCGGGCAAGTACGCTGAGGCCTTGACTCTCACCAAAGTGGCCCTCAAGTGGGAAGAGAAGGAACTAGGCAACCAGCCGGAGCGAATGGTGGAGCTCTATTGTGTCATGGGTGAAATCTATGACGAGGCGAGTTCATGTCCCACAGTTTCATGAATATGTTTTAATTAATTGAAAGATCACTTATTAAATAAACCTTACAGTGCTGATATTAAATATATCTAAGAAACTATCAGGTGGTGTATAGGTTGTAATGTTCATGGCTCCAAAATTTGATGAGACACCAAGGATTAAACTTACTTTTCACTGATGATCGGTTGAAACGTCATCACATGTTTCACATTTTTTCCAATTTAAATTAAAGTTCTATCATTGTCATGCACTTTTATGTGGGTAAGTGATGCTGCACGATGGGCTCTGAGATCTGGGAAAATTGAGTGCTTTGCCATAGTAGTGTAGAGAGACTGACAAGGTTGTTTGTGGTTACAGAAACTAAAACTAAATGACTTCGTGTCCGACTCACAACTTCCTGATTTGAGAAAGACGATCAGCTACGGACGCAAATCTATCGGTCTGCGCAAAACATTCAGTGGAAAACACAACCAGGTTTGTCTTCACAGCGTGTCAGTCAAATAAAGGAATTACTAAATATGTTTATACTGTTATATTTTAGATTCACCAGAATCATAAAATAAACTGAATATATGTCGAACAGAATGTATATATACATAGAGATTGTTGTCTCATTGGAAACAGTGTGTACATACACTAGAAAGAAAGCACATAACATAAATACATACATTAAATGCATTTAACAAACAGAAGATAACCAGTATATACATAACATGTAAACCAGCCAGATTGTCAGCGCCCTTGATTCATACATGATTTGCACATAATGCATGTAAGTTAAACACTAAAATGGTATATACATAAAAAGTGTGGTCCATCAGTGCCTCTGTCACTGTGTTCTGTGTGTTCAGTTCAAGTTGGGGATGAGTCACTGTGTTCTGTGTGTTCAGTTCAAGTTGGGGATGAGTCACTGTGTTCTGTGTGTTCAGTTCAAGTTGGGGATGAGTCACTGTGTGTTCTGTGTGTTCAGTTCAAGTTGGGGATGAGTCACTGTGTGTTCTGTTTGTTCAGTTCAAGTTGGGGATGAGTCACTGTGTTCTGTGTGTTCAGTTCAAGTTGGGGATGAGTCACTGTGTGTTCTGTGTGTTCAGTTCAAGTTGGGGATGAGTCTCATGAAGCTGGCGTTCAGCCTGGAGAGCTGGGAGGCGTGTGGGGGAGACGCGGACATGTCCGGGGAGGAGGCGGTGCAGGAGGCCGGCCAACACGTCGAGTCCGCACTCCAGATATTTAAGGAGGTTTGTCTCTATTTCCCACTGTTGTTTATCACTTAGCTTGAGCACATACCCAGGATAAGTTACAGGACTAAGAAGTGTGGGAACAGTTCACCTTCAAAGGTAGTTTTATAAGTACAACTGCTGGCTCCACAACAGAGGGCCAATAGCATATGGTTACAGATTGAGTTTAGAATGACACAAAGCTGCGGTCTTGATTTGATGGACACAAAGCTGCGGTCTTGATTTGATGGTGGACATTTTGGTCTCTGAAGCTGAGAAAGTCTCATGTATATCACTGTTTCACCCATGTTTATGATAAGACATGTGATTTACTTTATTCATAGCTCTGGCCATTTATTTCTGCACAACAGCATAATTTAGCATTTACAGTGCATGCAGTAATTAAGTTCCTGTTTGACAAATGTAACAGTATTCCCTGTAATGGCCCTAAGTATTGTTGTTCCCATGTGGTGTGTTAAATATTTACACAGTTTGTACATTAATTCATCAGTGATGACAAATTGATGGAGAATACTGATTACTGTTTCTGTCATTGGCAGTAACAATTTCTACTTTGTAGCAACATTTTGAGTTTTCACTAAATGAAATTTAGAAATATATTTCTATAGATGTAATTTTGACCGACAAATATTCCATCTGAATACCGCTTCACATCATGTTCCACACAGGATATGAAAGATATATTTCACTGAATTGTTGGTTTGCTGTAGATAAATGACATGGGACATTACGCGGAGGCCCTCATGACAAAAGGGGTGCTGGCTCGGAGGGGCTCCATGGAGCAACTTAAGGTGAGGGGGTTACAGCAATGTCATCTATTACCCTATTTCATGGTTGTTCTTGTTGTGTCAGATTTTTGGTAAAATCCGTAAATGTGGTATTCTTTCAGGTCTGTGTGCTGTAGATGATTCAGGGCATGTCTCTACAGGACAGTGCAATGAGGCCTAAAGACTGAGTCTTTGTTGTAGGTTGATGACTGACTGAAGCTAATGACTGCAGTCGATTACTGAGGTTGATGAATCAGGTTGATGACTGAGGTTGATGAGTGGATTTGATGACTGTGGTTGATGACTGGGGTTGACGACTAGGGTTGATGACTAAGGTTGATGACTGTGGTTGACCACTTGGGTTGATGACTGGGGTGATGACTGGGGTTGATGAATGGGGTTGATGAATGGGGTTGACGCCTGGAGTTGATGACTTGGCTTGATGAGTGAGGTTGATGACTGGGGTTGATGACTGAGATTGATGACTTGGGTTGACGAATGAGGTTGATGACTGAGATTGATGACTTGGGTTGATGTCTGAGGTTGATGACTGAGGTTGATGCCTGAGGTTGATGTGTGAGGTTGATGTGTGAGGTTGATGCGTGAGGTTGATGCGTGAGGTTGTGTGTTTCAGCTGTACAACGAGGCGCGTGAGCTGTGTCTGCAGGTGTACGGCGAGTGCAGTCTCCTGATGAGTCGACTCTACATCAACATCGGCATCGTGTACGAGGACAACAACGACTACGTGAAGGCCTTCAACTACTTCATGCGGTGGGCGCGGGTCAGCGAGATGATCCTTGGGCCTCAACACCCCAAGACACTGCGGGCCAAGGGCGTGCTGAAGGAACCCCGCTACAACCTGGTGGCCGAGCGACTGAAGGAACAGGACAACCTGACCCCCGGGAGGACAGTCGGGGACAACCAGGACGTCATCATTGATGAGGAGAGCATCAACAATGAAGTCAGTGAGCTACTGGAGTACAACAGTGACGAGAGCACGTATGACGACAATATCATTGGGAGTGACGCGGTGACGCGAGAAGACGTCGACGTTGACATCGATGAGCACACTGGCAACAACGACATGCTGCAGGTGACGGCAGAACTGCAGCAGGCGATCAACCAGCTACTGCGGCGCGCTCTGGGGGAACTGAGCAGCACTACTCCTGCGGTGCCGTTACAACTCGATAACAGACTGGAGCACAGTGATGACGCGACAGAGGAGGAGGAGGAGGAGGAGGAAGAGGAGACGGACGAAGATACGGAAACTGAGGACTAATCCGATCAGATTTTGATGTTGTCAGACTTTGCAGGTGCTTATATTTTGACGTAGATGTGTCGGGCAGTTCAGGTATCTATACCACGTTGTTGGTGTGTTGTCAACTGTAGGTGAATGGTGAGATCGTGTCTGCTGCTGGTCACGGTGGTACCAGACGGTACCCCAATGCCACGTTTGGGTCACATTGAATCTAGACTCTTCATACCGACAAGCCTCAAGAAGTGTGTGACACGGGATGTTTATCGAGCTGACTTGAGTGGATTTGGCCTCAAATGCACATGCTAACTTCTCCTGAGCAGCTTTATATGCGGTTGCATGGGTTTGGTTGTGCGTGGTTTCGGAGTTTTATTTAAAATGGAGGCACTTTATAAAATAATATTTATACTATTGATGGATTTGTCGCACTTGCATCACATGCTGTTTTTACTGGAAGTGATACAAAGTGAATTCAACATGCAGTTGGGCATACGCATGTGAAACCAACGTTTTCTGTAAATAATATATATAAATATATGCATAACTATAAATAGCAGGGACATACTCATTGATCAAAAATCCTTATTTTAATTTGTTTATATGTAAATGAGACACAATGATAGATTCAGTGCAGTACCTCGATTGTGTATCAAAATCATCTTTGTACAGCATTAACGGATTGGATACAAGCTGTACATTCTGTAAATGGTAGTTGAACCACATAAATGTTATTGTATTTGAGGTAATAATTATACCGTTTAGATTTTCTTAAGTTTCTCCCTTATGCAATACAGGATGTTATATATTTCCACCCCGTAATCTTTAACGTGAAATTGTGTATATCTTCCACTGATATTTTAACTATTTACTTGCTACAAGAGCAGGATCGCAGCTTGCTGATCACAGTGCAGTTATAAGTTTGTCTATGTATTTACAAGGTTGATTGTTTTGTCAGAATTACAATGTACGTTGCAGTTGTCATGGAAATAATTTATATTGTTGTGTTGCACTCGCACCTCAATCTGTGATTGTTATTCTATATTAGGCAGCATGCAGTCGTAATGTACACACAGACTGTTGGCTGTTGGAAATAAATATATAATAAATGTGTACACAGTATTCATTTAGCTTCCCAAGTGTTGTCTGTATTTGATTTTGAAATGGAAAGTGAAAACGCAATAAGAATTATAATATTTCTAATATGAAAATGCAAGGGAGATAGTCGTGAAGGATGCTGGTTTTAAGGCAGTAAGAGAGTGTCATAAAATCATGTCAATATGGCTGTTTCTGGCTTATCAAGGTCCGAGTTATGGTTTACTGTCCGATTTTCTAGCGTCTGAAGTTCATAAATTGGTTTTTCTCATTGGAATCCAACGAGAAATGCAATTAAAATTTACCATCTTTTGTTGCCTCAAAGCAAAATGTTAGCTCAGTGATGTACACTGAGTTCATTTTGAAACAGTCTGTACAACAAGACATTTTGGTTCCATTTCAAATTGAAATGGAACCAAATCTGTATTAATGAAATTTATGTTTTAGACAATTTCTTTCATTTAATTTATCTTAGGTCTTTTTCATACAATAAGTTATTTGGTTCACAAAAACAATGTGCAGGCAGTTCTTCAAACTGAAGGTCGTAATATTATGGTATCTCACGGAATGTATGTCCTTCCTAAATACTAATGATAAAGTAGTCCTATTAACCCTTAACAACGGCTGTAGCCTGTAGGGTGCAACCGTGCAGTGATTTGCGATCCCCTCTACCGGCAATGACATCTGGTCTGTACCCAAATGGTATCTATGGTGGCGACGTCAAGCGTAAAACTTGTAATTATAATATTTCTTGCGGCGCCTGGTGTTGTTTGTTAGAACTGAAATTGCTTCGGCGCTGTCACTTGGAAGTGGGATGATGTTCGCAGTCCAGTACAAATTCAGGTACTTTACGAGCGGATGAAAACGAATGTCGTTTGTTTATTCGATTATTGAATTCTGATAGGTGTTTTGAAGGAGTGTTCCATTGGTGGAACAACTGTTCGGATGAGCACCATGTCCAAATCACTAGTAGTTCGGTAAGCGTTGACGTTATTTATAACGGAGGCCTGCTGTGTTTATAAATAGACGGTCACGGCCAGGGGCCAGGCTATTCGATCGATATCTCGGATAAGTACGATGTTGTCAAGAGTTTTCGCGTTATGTAAAAAACAAGTATGTGAAAGTGGCGGTTAGAATCAGGGCAGCAGTGCTTAAGAATAGCTAACTATTGTTGTGAACATTAAAACGATTGTTGCCATTTTTTATGTGAGCTGTGACGTTTTGGAATTATTTCTGATAATTATAATATTATTTTTATTGTTAAAAATGTATTGTCCTGTTAGTGACTTGTTAGTTTATAATTCATGAAGGCATGACCTTTAGTCAGTCTGTCATTCTTAAGTCTTAACTGAGAAAACGTTTTATCAATATCATTCAGGTGATCCATTCAATATTTTTTTCTAGGTGATATGCATTTAACAAGATTTAACAAGATTGCCACCTATAGAGAATTAACTCTAGATATTGAAAGTCCACCCTATCTATCTAAGTGTACCTCGCCTTTCTTATGTATATGTCGATTTTATTTTTAAACATGTCAGCACTCAGCTGATAATCTGTTCCATTCATTTACTGTTTTTTTTTAGAAAAAGAAAATTTTCTAATATCTAGTCTACACTGCTTCTTTGCTAATGTAATTCCATGTCCTCTAGTCCTTCTCCTTTCATTAACCGAGAAAAAAGTATTACATTGATTGGTATTATAATTTACACCAAAACCATTAGCCTGTGTTAAGAAATGGAGTTATTATCACGATATGGGAGGAACCTTAAAGGAAATTAAATGATAACATTATCAGCAAAAAGTAATCGTTTATGGATATTGTCCATTTGCCATACAACAAATGCATATTTAATAATTGATATTATATACTGTGGTGAGTGGTAACATTATAAGAATGCATACAGTACTATCTGTAATTGTATCATTATCATATCACTACTTTAGAAGTGCTGTTATATAAGCGATATTATAATTAATCTGAGCATTTGTAGTGTTTTAATGATGGTTCGATCAGATTTTAGGGGGAAATAGACATGGATGGGACAGATGAAAACATTCCCCAAAATAGAAATATTTATGTTCAAAATAAACATACATTTCACATATATAAGAGAGATGTGACTCATTAATGTGATCAGTGTTATGCTTATATTTCACTTTATTTAATTGGTGGCTTTTCTGCTATTCTTGTTTCCAGGTAACCTTCTGTATAGGACTAGGTATTAGGGTGTCATCCCAGCACATCCCACTAAACCCTGTGTCTCTAACCCCATCCTAGTAGCCCTCTGAGGAGTGAGAACTAAGTGTCAGTAGCTCCACATTCAGTATGCTATTGGTTTAATACACCCCCACTTTGTAGACAGTTCTATCTAATTGTATGTGGAGTTAATCATTTAAAGCTCTACAAGTATAATTTTCACACATAAATTATGTGGTGTGGAATGCTCTAAAATGTAAAGTAAATCCTCTATATATAGAGCTGTTTGATGTGAGAAAAATCCATTTTAACTCACACACGAATGCTAATTGTTCTGGGTTGGGTAACAGTTTTTAACAAAATAAGTGATGAACTTACTGGTTGTGGTTTGGGGTGTTCCATGCCTGCCAGTTCACATATTTCTCTCCAAATAAAAAGGCCAACATTGCTTGAATGTGGCACCAGACGTATGATTATTTTCTTATTTAAAATCAGCTACCTAAAATTAAGGTGGGGAAGAACACTGAATGGAACAGCCAGGTAGTGTTGGTAAAAGGATAGGTACTGTAGTGTTACTAGCCCCCAGTCAGTCCCAGTAGCCCCATCTCTCTGATGACTGAAATGCTCTTCCATTCTTGGTTGTTCACAGCTGCCTTCCTACATTCTGTTTCATGCTCTCATACCATCTCGGCCTTGGTCTACCTCTTCATCATCGATCACTACCCTCTTCTGCTTAACATGCTCTTTTTCACATTTGTTTCATAAAAGTGGCTGCAAAACATACAAAACACACAGACAAATGTAAAATATTAACAGTCGTTTTCATTTTTATGCTAAGACTTCATATACATCTACTTGTGTGAATATGTAAGTCCCACATCTAACGATGATACACATTTTAAGAGGATGATAGTGAGAACATTTCTCTTAATTAAATACACCAACCAGGCTACTTCCCTGACTTTGTGAAGTTACTACAGTATGTTTATTATCTAATAAAAATCAACCATAAATAAATATAAGTGTTAGCATAAAAATTAAAACAATTGTTAGTATTTTTGTACAATACAAAGAAATTATTTTTTAAATGATGTGGCCATAACAATTATTTATATATATATATATATATATATATATATATATATATATATATATATATATATATATATATATATATATATATATATATATATATATATATATATATATATATATATAAGTCAAAGTTTTATCACAATAGCTTTTTCCACATCTTAGATATCTGTAATAAAATACACATTAGAGCTATTTGTTTCTATTAAATATGATTTATTGGGCACATGGGAATCAGTCAACCTAATGGTATAATGACATTTAAACATGTTATAATTTAGGCCAACAAACAAGCAAAATGTTTCAGTTTTGCCACATTAATGATTTCTATTGATGCAACTGTTTTTGTATATTTTTTGTAATACAATACATATCAATAAATAATATTTTATTTCCACTATGACATTATAATATTATACGTGCATATTTTTGTTTTAATACTATCCTTTGGCATCCGGGCATCTTAGAAGATGTTGGCGTTACAATGGAGAATCACCCTGAACATTGCCTAGAGTAGCTCTGCAGGCCAGTTCTAGAGTAGCCATCCCATCTACAGCTACAGTGGCAGCAGAGAAACCTGGAAGGTTGTTGGGCTGGTGCCGCTCTCTCCTCCTGCCTGGCTGTGTGTGACCTCCTCTGAATTTCCCACACCCTTGCAGCTGTACCACAGGGAAACAGACTTCCTGATCATCGACTCTGCTACCTCAGTTATTGGCTGGCTTCATGTCTCTCTCGCAGATGTAGATGATGTTGTCCCATGGCTCACATCCCTTCAGCAAGCTCCCCGTAAAGCAGATCCTTTAGGATATGGCCAGGATCCATCTATTGTACGTGTCCCAGCCATCTGAGGGTCTAGGACTCAAGAGAACGTATGTGCTGATATGCAACTGAGGAACTGGTGCTTCAGGTGCTTTTCTGGGCTTGCCTATGTCATCCGTGCTTCACTGCCATACATGAGAATCCCAAAGACTCAGGCCTGGTCAATATGCAGCTTGGAATGTTCTGTCTGGTGTTGTTTTCAGTCTGGTTTTGACTGCAATAGCCTTGATTATCCTTGTGTTCACTTCCGGTTCAAAGAACAGTGATGGGGAGTTCGTGGATCCAATGTAAATAAAGATGTCCACCATTTCAAGGATGTGACCATATATGAGGATGGCTGGAATGGACACTGCAACCTGGGCCTTGATGGTCAGCTTCTTCACACTTATGGTCAGCAAGCAGTCCCTGTGCGCATTGGACAACCGACCCAATAAGCCCAGTAAGTGGGCAGCGTCATCAGCATATAGGGTCTCCTGGATCAGGACATCTCTGACTTTGCTCTTAGAGTGAACCCAAACAATGTTGAATCGTCTGCCATCGGCTCTGGTGTGCGGTAGACACCCTTGGCACTGTCTTCAAACACATATCCAATGAGAGTGGAGAAGTTCACACAAAATGTTGGGGCCACAATAAAATCCTACTTCACCCCACTGCTCACTGGGAAGGCCTCCGATGTTGTGCCCTTGAAGTAGACAGGTCTGTGTGTGTCCTCGTGGAGGGATGTGGTAATGCCCAGCTGTGTTGGATGGGACAGCCTATCTTCTGCAGTTGTCAGAAGGATCCAACCATAAATCCACACTGTGAATCTGTCACTCATGGTAGACGCCCGATGCAAGACTACAGGCGTGCTATGGCAACTAGGGTGAAGGCCTTGTCTACCCTGCTGAGGACTGAGATAATTATTAGTCCCTATGGTTACCTTTGTTCTCATACAAGTTGGTACTATTGACATCTCGCATGTCCTGCTAATGTAGCCTGTCTCCGAACACAGACAGAGGAGCCTATGCAGATGTTGCACCAGCATTGGTTTGCGCTCTGCAGGACATCGGGTGGGATACTGTCGTTCCTAGGAGACTTTCTGCAGGTAAGGCAGCCGATAGCTTTGGTGAGGTCTTCCTGGGTTGGTAGGATAGTTGACAGACACGGACTAGCGCTGATGGAGGTCCTGTCACTAGAGTCTGAGTTGCGCACAGCTCAAGGTACCTTTCTTCACGTTTACTAGTAATTATTTTTGCATTCTTTCTTGTCTTAGCTAAACAGAGATGGCCTAAATGTAGGCGTCACGGAGATAGACCATCTTACTTCTAGACGAAGCCCACCAGAGGTTTGTCAAGAGCATCCAAGAAGTATCGTTTCTTCCTGGTTGGTTGGTCACGCAACAGGTGTTTTAAATGTACTCACAGTTACGGTGGAATAGGACAAACAGACGTTTAATACATATGAAATGATTTCCCCTGTCAAATTTGAGTGACTTCAGTGATTCTTCTGTTGCAGATTTGTCACATCAAAAGAAAATCGACCAGGTAGGCACGTGCGCAGGCGAATGATGTAGACCCACGCTTAATCACCATCTTGAAATGAGTGACACTCCTGCTATAAGTCGCGAAGGCGCCACCAGTAACCAGACGATGTCTGGTGAACAACCGCAAGTCGCCGGACAGCAATGTGACACGGACACGTCTGACCCGCACACAGACTCGGATGACCATGGTCAACTCACTGGCGGTGTGCGTCCGGCAGTGAATGAGCCGGTGCGGGCCGGTTGCAGTGGACGTGCTGCAGCCGCTCCCCCGTTAGCCTCGACGGTGTCGACGGGTCCAGCACCCGTGGCCGGCGTCGGTCCAACCAAAGGTGAGCCGGAATCTTCCAGCAATGCAGTAGCCAATTCCAGCACGGACAACGTGACGTTTTCAGGAGAAAGTAGCATGGCCGAGCACGAGACGAGCTGCTGGACAAGCGTTTGGAGAGACAGACCCGTGGTGTTTGACGAACACGCCGCTGTGGTTGACACGAGTGAAGAAAGTCACCACCCACACAGCAGCCAGAAAGAGTATGCCAACGTGTGGCACGTGCCGACGCCCAAGAGCACGAACGAGCTGTCGGTGTGTTCGACGGACGGCGACGACAGCCAGGGGACTTCCGGCGAGGACCGCGCCGCCGCCATGTTAGCGGCGATCGAGACGAACGACATCGACCGGGTGTGTCACTTACTGCTGCAGGGTGCCAACGTCAACCGGCCGTACAACTCGCGCAGTCCGCTGTGTGTCGCCGCACAGGCCGGTCACGCGTCTCTGGTCGACGTCCTGCTGGCGACCAACACGTGTGTGCTTGACCAGCCGGACCTGTCGGATAGCGTGTGGCACCGCCACGCCGTGCACTACGCGGCGGTGCGCGGCCACGTCGGGATTGTACAGAAGCTGATCATGACGGGCGTGGACGTGAACACACGGGACGGCGACAACCGTACCCCGCTCCACTGGGCTGCCACCAGCGGCTGGGTGAACGTCGCCGAGTTCCTCATCGCGAACGGCGCGTCGGTGAACATCGTGCAGAAGGACGGCTTCTCGGCCCTGCACGCCGCCACCTGCCTCGGACACATGCACATGTGTCGGTTCCTGCTGGCGGAAGGTGCCGAGGTGAACCGGACCGATCGCGACGGCTGGTCGCCGCTACACATGGCTACCTGCTACGGCCACCCGGAGGTCGTGCGGCTGTTCCTCTCGTCCGGTGCGAAGGTGAACCAGAGGACTCGGGACGAGGAGACGGCGTTACACATCGCCGTCGACCCGGCGAACCTCGACATCATCGGCGACCTGATCAGCACCGGCGCCAGACTGGAGGAGCGGAACATCAACGGATTCACGCCGTTCTTCGACGCCGTGTGGCGTAACAAGTACACCGTGTGTAAGTATCTCATCGACATGGGCGCTGACGTGAACGTGAAGAACAACGCCGGCCACTCGGCCATGTACATCGCCACTGTGCGCGCGGCCAAGAGCTTCATGAAGCTGATCGTAGCAGCCGGCTGCGACCTGCAGGCCGAGGCGTGGATTCGATTGGGTCAAGTGCCCGTCGCCCTGACCGAGCACACGGAGCTGTGTGACTGGCTGTACAGCTACACTTCACAGCCGCACATGCTGCAGACCGTGGCGTGTTTAGTCATCAGGAAGTGTCTGCGTTCTAAGATAACTGCCAAGGTCGTGCTCCTGCCGGTACCGGACAGGCTTAAGAACTTCATTGCGCTACGATACCTGTGATGACGGTCTGACATGTGCCTCATCTTCAGACTCTGGAATATGTATTCTGTTACTCTCATCATTGAACCGGTATTGTTTGGTGCTGTTGCCGGAAGTATTACAGGCATTTATTTTAAGTGTAGTTGTGTGCAACAAATTTGAAGGCAGATTTTATGTTTTGGTCAAACTTATGTTACTGGTGCATTCTGAACAGGTGACCGATGGCTATAAGTAACAGAAGTTCCACTTAATAGGACCAATGTCCGTGAAGCCTTGGACTGAAGAGCCTTAGACGCGCCCATCCACGCATCCGCGCGTGCACTCACACATGGGAATGTGCACGTTTAATTATATTACATCTGACTCTTGTTGAAGGAACCCTGTTGGGATTTTAACAGTCGGTACTGCTCCACGAATCCGATGTTCTGGTTTATGTGAGTATAACTCAGAGCTGGCGAGAAGGCAGAGTTTACACTGGTTCCTGTTATATATACATGATACTGGGAGTCTGTAACAAGAGTTAACTGTGATATGTATTTTACTTTTGTTCTGCACTGTTAAGACAGGGTTGCTTGGACATGCCTCATAAAATAGATAACTAACTCATTTATGAATCAAACTGAAAGCAGTTGCAATTATTTTACTATTGTTATCAATTGTATGTAAAAACAATTGCGTGATTTAAGTTTATAATAAAATGATCTTTACCATGATGAATAAATGTTAATACTACCATATGTCTTATTGAAACTAGTGACATTTTCATTTTTGATTAAGTGATATTTTACAGAACTTTTCTTGCAGGCCTCGGTAGGTGTAAGATGTAAATAAGTATATATATATACCAACCGAACCATACATATATGTTGTTCTTTTGTAAATGTATTGTAACGTGTATTTTTGCAATGTTTTCATCTCTTGGAATTTGGCCCATTATGCAAAATAAAATAGCCAGGAAGAATAATTTCCAATAGGTCTCATGTCAGAACATGTTGAACAAAATACATTTGTCGTAACTGTCTGTACTCTGTAGCCGAGGCATTGTAGTTTAAACATATACATATCAGCTTAAATATTGATCGTCTAAGGCATATTAATACAAAGCACTCATTCTTTAAGCCAGGATGTAGATTTATGAGGAGAAAGTTGACTGAATCAGTTGTAATGAATGAGGTTAATATGCGATTACAGCAAACATCAGAAAGTCCCACGATTAGCACAACCTGCCTTTGCAATATTGACAGTTACCACAGCAATTTGATTTTTTTCTTCACAATTTGAGTGTTTTGTTTACAGTTTTAGTGTTTGTTTTACAATTTGGAGGCATTGCGTGTGTAACTTTCAAATTGTAAACATGTGTTGGAATTTTCGTGAAAATGTTCATCAAGTTGGCAGTATATTATTCCAAACAAATTTCATAATTACACAACTAGCAATGTTCGAGTTACTTCTGAACATTCAGTTCCTGAAGAAGGCCGCCGATGGTGGTCGAAACGTAGAAGTAACTCGAACATTGCTAGTTGTGTAATTATAAAATTTGTTTGGAATGTGTTGGCATTGTTTGAGACATTGTGTCCGACAGTTTACCTTTAACATATCTATCATAGCATTATTGTACTAGTGTACTATCCAAATTTATTTTTAAAGAAAAACATGAAGTAGTTTGTTGATGCAAGTACCGTCCAATGAATTAAAATCGTAAATCAGCCTTTATGATGCTGTTTACGTAACGATACCTGCGCCATGGGGCATAGATGTTGAAAAAGGGATCTAGTTCTAGGAATTGGTTTACAGATATTTCAAGAACGCCTGACTAGCCAGTTGAACCTCTCATTGAGACCAACGTTGACGCTGACACATCGTTACCAGAAATCAGCATTGCCAATAAAACTTGGGAAAGCGAAGCCCCAGCGTACATATTAAAGTGTGGCGAATTCCCAAGTTAAGGAAACAATGTAATGAAACATACCTGTACGTGAAATAGCTAGGCCTAACATCCAGAATTACGCGGGTGCGGGTGCATGTGTGTAGGATGTGTACATGTACGATGTTTTGCTAGTATTCACCCATAACGTTGGACTTACGTCTAGAGCGGAAATGACGTGTGCACGATTTTCGCGCGCAGATCGTTTCACCATGGTGAACGGTCGACGTCGAGGCGCCACCATTGATAACTGGTGCCACCGTATCCGTGAATAATGAATGCTATTATGTGGGTTTAACGAATTGTAAAGAACGAATCATTTATGACATGTAGCCGACACATACTACGAAAGTTCAACTCAACTGCTCTGCCAACGTTGTAAACGGCCAGGCTAATACCACTAAGACCGCACAAAAGTGAGTATAGACACGTGAATACGAATACTGGGTCCGGAGCGAAATTAGAGACAGCTGAGCTGGAACGCCAGCTCAGTTGCCGACTTCGGTTGATGCTGCTAAGACTGTAAGACAGGTGGTTCTGCTGCTAAGACTGTAAGACAGGTGTTTCTGCTGCTAAGACCTTAAGACTGGTGGTTCTGCTGATAAGACTGTAAGACAGGTGGTTCTGCTGCTAAGACTGTAAGACAGGTGTTTCTGCTGCTAAGACTGTAAGACAGGTGTTTCTGCTGCTAAGACTGTAATACAGGTGGTTCTGCTGCTAAGACTGTAAGACAGGTGTTTCTGCTGCTAAGACTGTAAGACAGGTGTTTCTGCTGCTAAGACTGTAAGACAGGTGTTTCTGCTGCTAAGACTGTAAGACAGGTATTTCTGCTGCTAAGACTGTAAGGCACGTGTTTCTGCTGCTAAGACTGTAAGACAGGTGTTTCTGCGGCTAAGACTGTAAGACAGGTGTTTCTGCTGCTAAGACTGTAAGACAGGTGTTTCTGCTGCTAAGACTGTAAGACAGGTGTTTCTGCTGCTAAGACTGTAAGGCAGGTGTTTCAGTTGCTAAGACTGTAAGACAGATGGTTGTGCTGCGGTAGAAACTATATTAAGTAGCTTGGCTCTTGAGTATAGTTATTATTTAATTATAGCTAAGCACACGTCTTGTAATCAGGATATGACACAATATCGAAATGTGTCTGTAGTTGCTATGATGCTATTTAGTTGGGATCATTCTACTTGCGACGTCAGACAGCAAAGAAAGGATACGTGAACACACGGCGAGATGACATCACCAATACTAGTGTGTGATTTTTGTTTATTTATTACATATGTTGTATTTTTGAAATAAAGGAATGATGTAAATTTTTTGTTGGAAATTTGCCTGCTTGCTTTCTTCCTTGCTCGCTTACGTCATGACAACAACCAATTTGTTGTCAGCCGACATGGCGGCAATTAAGAGACAAACAGTTACTCAACAATTAAATGTCACTAGCTGTAACTGGTGTGGAATCGTTTCGACTTCTGACGATCGACACAGGTTCGTACTTTGTTTTGTATGTGGTGGTTTGTGTGTTGTGGCTTGTAGACAGGGCAGCACGCGGACAGGATGGAGGACACGGAGGCGGACCCAGACGAAGACTCGGAAAGAGACGCAGAAGAGACACAGACAATGTCACAGAAAAGGAAACAGGATAGGACACTGAAGATAGAGCGCAAGTGAACACAGAATAACGGTGACGAGTACGGATGAGCCGTTATAGAAAAGTAAGCAGAAGGGCGCGCAAAGTATAGGACGTTGAAGAGTGCCCAGAAACGGACGCAGAACAGGAAAGAGAAGAGGATATAGAAGAGAACGCATAATGGGAAGCAGAAGACGACGCAAATGATTATACGGACGAGGACGCAGAAAGGGATACAGATTCATGTATTCACGCGAAAGGTGATGTGCAACCCAGCATGTTGGTCGCTCTCTGCACAACTGACGTCGGTCGCCGATGGCCCGACTGCCAGTACAGTACTGCAGCTAAACTTGTAGTAATGTTCGCGACCAGACTCTCCTATCACGACGTAAGAGCGCTTTAAACAATATTGATACGAATAAATGTTAGAATTTACTAACACGCACACACGCACGCACGCACGCACGCACGCACGCACGCACGCACACACACACACACACACCACACACACACACACACACACACACACACACACACACTCCTCTCTCTCTCTCCCTCTCTCTCTCTCTCTCTCTCTCTCTGCATATGCCTATGTGAGTTTAACTTACACATACACAATTTCTTTCCAATTACATAAATCAAGAAGGGTACGGCAGTACCCTTCCTAATATGAATGGCTAAGAGTTTCCTAAACACTAAGGTGAATCCGAATTGATCCAGCGATTGGAAATAGCTACAGACATGTGCTATACCATTTTGGAAGCCCAGAGCAAGCCGCGAATACGCAAAATCGTCGATTTTTGATTTTCCTCCCTCAACTCGATTTAGATTTTTCGATGTTTCAAACTTTTTAAATGAACGTTCAAGACGGGGAAACTCGTGTAGTAGCGACACATCGCGGAGCTTTACCGTTATAATGAATACCCCTATCCGCAAGATGGCGTAACAGTATTACAAGGAAACCCCTATAGTTTTCGATGTTTCAAACGTTCGACTTTCGCTGTGTTGACATATTGGATGGTTTAAAGAGCCTATCCGACCTAGTTTTTCTCACTGGTTCAAAATCTGTCCTTTCCTTTGCGATAGCTCCATCCACGAGCGAGATTCAATGATTTTGTAATCTTACTCAACATCTTGATTTTTCAAAGTGGGATTTCCGTCATTTATTACCTTTCGGCGGCTGTAAAAAACCTACCAGACGTAGTTTCACTCGCTGATCACGAATCCGCCCTTAGTTTTTAGATGACAAATTAGATCAAACAAGTGCCTGTCACTGACATTATTTCAGGTCATGCAGCAACTATTGCATATAAAGATGTTGGCTTCGCGGGTAAAGGAATAAAACTAGTGGGTAAATGCTTCAAGGATGAAGCAGGACTGGGGTAATATGAATGGGAGTGGGACTACTACATGGTAAATGCTTCGCAGCTAAAACACGTATGAGACACGAGCCCCCCTCCCGCCCCCCGCCCCACACCTCTCTCCCCCCCCCCGCCCCTACCCCCCCCCCTTCCGACCGTCCCCAGTCCAGCCGCCGTCCGCTCCCTTCCCCGTTCATTCATATTTCCGGCTGAAATTGCGCCACTGCAGAACGTTCCTCACCACCGACGGTCACATCGCATGTCGAATATTTCTTGGGAACCCTCGACTCAGTGACAGGTAACAGCGACTGTTGCCAGCTGGCACCGCGAACTATTTATCTCCGTGCTGCTGCAACCAACCGGTTCCTCCAGGATTCGTTTACTCGACAGGATATCGTGACAAGACATCTCACAGTCACGCCCGGTATCGAAATGAAGCGAGGCTGATTTCAAGGGTTGAGCAAAATTGTAGACTCCAGTGACGCCTACATGATATCTTCCTCACAGCAATACTCTCACAAGACGCAGTTCAGTACTTCCAAGTTCCCCACACTCATCATCCACTCTATCCTGGTGTCAAACGTATGTTGTACTGTTGTACATCTCAATCTCCTCATTATTCGACGTCTGTGTATCTCTTCCGTTTTGCCGCGGAGTCGAAAAGTGGATTGCTCTACGTTAGAGCGTCACCATCATTTCGTTTCAGGGAGGGGCGAGATCGCATAATTTTTATTTGGGGTGGAAAATAGGCAAACATGCGGCAAAATGGGGAGGTGGGGGTGAGGGTGGGGGTGGGCATTCAACCACTGGTGACGGCCTGAGCTCAAATTCTGATTGGTGGTAGGACGAACACGGAGCCAAGCCTGTCACGGACAGCATGCCAGCGCACATGTCAGCCGGAAATATGAATGAACGGCGAAGGGAGAGGACGGCGGCTGGACTGGGGACGGTCGGAAGGATGTGGGCGGGGGGAGGGGGTAGGGGGCGGGGGCAGGGGGTTTGTCTCCTTACTTTAGCTCGTGTCTTAAAAGAGAGGTGGGGCGGGGGGGAGGGGGGCTCGTTTCTCATACGTGTTTTAGCTGCGAAGCATTTACCCTGTAGTAGTCCCACTCCCATTCATATTACCCCAGTCCTGCTTCATCCTTGAAGCATTTACCTACTAGTACCTAATAGCCCAACAGATACAATTATTCACACGACAATACATCAGGAAATATGTACAATGTGCAATATTTATATAAAAAGATAGCTCTTTAAAAACACAATGCATTGAGGACCTGTGTGAAAGCAAATATATGTTTATTTATTTCACGCTCAATGCAACGATTCAATTTCTCGTTACCGGACTAGCTGGCGACAGCAGCGACGACAAGCTGAGCAATACATCATGTCAAGCACA
>OZ024863.1:17608971-17611471 GCA_964017155.1 Oasisia sp. SBJ-2009
CTGGACGCAAATTTATTTGCTCGCTCTATGGTGTTGCTGCAGGTGAAGGCATGGCTTCTGCCACGTATGCCATTTACACAAAAAGGACAGGAGGGAAAGACGCTAATTTGGCATATCACATTCGGCGAGCACACTACCAAGAAATGCTCTGGAAGGCAGCAGACCAGCAGACTCGGCCTGCTATTGACATCGCTGCTTACGGCTGGGAGTTGGTCAGTGGTGCAGGGTGTGTGCCAACTCCACACATTGCAAGAGGACCAGCAGCTCCTCCTGCCCTCATCCACTTTCAGTTTAGAGACGAGAGTAGATTTTGACCCTGTCCCCAGACATCCATATTCATCAATGATTGATGCAGGAACAGCGCAGAATTCATAGTCAAAGAGTGTTTGAAGCTCGGCTTGTCGGTGCTGCCCTACTGTGATGAGAACACAGAATAGTGATGCCATGTCATAGAGCACCTTATCAACCAATGGCTACTTGGCATTTGATATATTCCATGGTTTTGACTTTTCTTTTCAGGGGAGCGTGGAAACCACCAGGTAATGACGATCTGAAGTCAAGGAACATGCTCTCCCCCATCTTGAGGGTTTCCTGGATATTGACAGAAGCATTCACCACTTTGCCATTAATGATGTTATAGAGGCTAGAACTTGTCATTTGAGAGGATGAGAATGCTTCTTCAACTCTTCGTAAACACGAATTCCTGTCATCTGAATCGAGTAAGCGCCTCTTCTCTCCTTCCTCCTTACGTTTCACCTTCTTCGACTCATCATCAGCTGAATGGCGGGTGTTACATGGGCACATGCGGGGTAGGACTCCACTCAAATGGCCACTTGGTCTTCTGACATGGTTAATCCCTTTAAACCCCTAGGCATCTTACCCTTCTTGGTGTATGTTTGCTCTGCAAACTGGTCTACAGACACATAATTCCACATGCCTGGCCTATGACGACATAGATGAACACCTGCTAACAGATCCATCTTGACATAATCTGGCAACACATGCTGCATTTCCATCACATGCCATGTAATGTATCTAACGTCGGGAAAGTTTGCAGCAGTCATGCAAGTAGCTGTCATTCTGCAGGATTGTCTTGCACGCCATACTGTTTTTGTGTTGGCGAAGCCATGTGCTTCAATCCTTTCACCACACATGATGAGAATGAAGCTAGACATAATAATGAGGATGAAGGTGATAGTACGGAGGAAGAGGGCAGTTAGAGAGAATGGGTGAATAACCTTTTATATGAGAACGTAATGGGAATGATTTATCGTTTAAATACCAATGGTTAATAATGTTAATAATGTACATTGGGTGAATGTCCAAATGAAACTTGCCATTGCAAATAAGTTCTCAGTGTGTATCAGCAATTATGTAATTCAGTACTTCTGACGTTATACTTTTAAAGTTATACCATTTTTTGTGTCATTTCCCAAGCTGTTTGTGCTTCTTGTCAGCTGTAGTCATATACACATACATGAAGGTACACCTATTAGCCTTCCTGGAACTCAGTCATGATGAATGTTCAATGCTGAAGAGGAATTGAAAATAAATCTTCGAGCTATTTTCGGTAGAAATGGCGGCCATCTTTAATTTGTGCCACGTGACCACAGAAAATGATTACATTAAATTCCTCATGTGTTGGTACATGTATTTCACGTATAATTAAGGCCGTACAATTATATACCAGTACTTTGTTCTTGCTCATGTGCTAAAACGTAGGAATAGGCACAAAATCGTGGCTCTTGCATATGTTTGGTTAAAATGTCGGCAATTTTGGATATTACTCGGTTTTCTTGGGCGGGCAACATTTGAAATACTTCCTTTTAAGTCCTGATATGGCAAAGCATAGAAATGGACAAAACAAAATCATATTTATATAGCAAAATGCAATGAAATTATGCTCGATTTTAGCTATTGTTGGTGAAAATGGCGGCCATTTTGAATTTTGGTCATGTGAACATAGTCGGACATTATTATAAACGGTTCCATTGAATTCTTTGTATCTAAAACCATGCGTGTACATACTAAAAATTATGTTCATAGCATGATGTAGTGTAAAGATGAACACATTTTGTAATTTACCAGGCTCACGGCAGCCATCTTGGATTTTCGTGGTTCCCACGAGTTGCCCAAGGATGGCGCATTGCCATCCCACGGATTTGAGTTCAGGGACACATAATCTATATGATTCAGCAAAAAAACCTTAGACGACCAAACATTTCCAGGTTCACAAAATGGCAACTCGACTAATATTGCAGTAGGCCTACGTCACAATCAAAAGTATGCCATGACCTCCGTCTTACCGAAAGCACGAATATTTACAGGAAATGCGCTGACATGGTTACTGTCATGTAACACTTACCGTATAGCATATGGAACTTGAGGAATTGCTTCAGTTTCCCTCTGTCATCCAGACGTCTCATCACAGCGCGGGGAACTTTGCTAAATGCCTGCATAAATGAAAATAACTAGACTGCGATAACATTGCAGCCAGAAG
>OZ024863.1:17618971-17701471 GCA_964017155.1 Oasisia sp. SBJ-2009
CAACACGGTAGTTGTACAACCTGGGCGAATCCTGCTTCACGGAACGCTTCATCGGTCGGAGCAAATAGGGTGATATTCTTCCGGCGTGTTGTCCCCATTTGTCTGATAGCCCGGGCAAACTGACCACTTCCAACAATCTCGGCAGCTGTGAATTGGTCAGTTAATACCAGCCCTGTACAGAACGTTCAGGTTTTAGAATAAATATAAATTTGTACATAATGAAGACACATAATACGTTGATACAATTACGCCAGTAAGTAAAACGCATGGTATATTATACGTGTTCTGTCGATATTGCAGAAAACAACAAAAGATAAATTGATTGATCACTAGTCAGTGGTAGAATATTTGTGAACGGAACATGCTGATCTAAAAACATTTTGCTTCAAAATCTCTAACATGATTTAAGAAATGTCAAGACAATTTTTGCAACACAAAGATACACATTTGTAATTGTTGTAAATAATTATTCCATTTACCGATATTACTATATATTATATGTTTTACTAAATGTTATCGCATGCTATACTTTTGTAGAAAGTGCATTTGGAGATCTTCAGATTAGCAGATTTTATTAACTATATCATTGGTGTGTTCTCCAAAACAGTGGTGCTATTAACTTCCTAAGCTAATAAGTCGACAAAAACAGTACCGCATCGCAGGTTGCAACGAGTTGGTCTGACAGAGTGTTCTTTAAATAAACCGTCGGCTAAATAATGGTATCGTCTAGAGCGGAAGATCGGCTGATCTAATACAGCGTCTCTTTAATATACATTAACCATTTACTTATAACGGGTAAATTGATGTAATAAGATATTTAATTTAGCCGAATAAGCATATTCACACAACTTAAATATGAACCGTGTAAAATATGTTTGCTGTGCACCTACGTTTTCCGCATCCATGTTTGCCTCGTACTCTCCCGTAACCATGGCAGCATTGGCGGGTAACTGTGATTTCCTTTATTTTCCCTCGCGCATGAACTCTGAACAAGGCAGCAGATTGTTATTAATAAGAATAGGTATATGCTTCAACTAGAAGTCTAGAACAGGTAGCAACAAACCGACATTCGAGCTCCCCAAAACTCTAACTTCACCCAAAATGTTACCCTAAATATTGGGGGACTACACACACACACGCACACACACGCATGCGCGCACACACAAACACACATACAGACTACATACACGCACACACGCACATACAGACACGCACACACACGCACGCGCACGCGCACGCACACGCACACGCACACGCACACGCACACGCACACGCACACGCACACGCACACGCACACGCACACGCACACGCACACGCACACGCACACGCACACGCACACGCACACGCACACGCACACGCACACGCACACGCACACGCACACGCACACGCACACGCACACGCACACGCACACGCACACGCACACGCACACGCACACGCACACACCGCGGTGGACAATTTAAAATCTAGACAAAGTTAAAATACCTCAGCAGCAGCAACAGTAGCATCAGCAACAGCAGCAAGTAAATAAGTAAGTAACAGCGTACAACAAGTAACTCACATCCTGACACACTTGTACATGGTCTGCGTGGTGTCACAGTTGACGGTAAACCGGAAGTAATGTCTTCGCCGTCCTCTGCCCTCAGCCTCTTCCTCCACTTCCTCGCGAGTCGTGCACACATTTGGGCTGCAACACAGGGAGTAGGATCATTTGATAAACTTTATGATGTAAACCTCAACACCAACTACAGATTCATACACGGCACCTCTACGACGACCTCCCGTTTCCAGTTGACGATGCATTAAAGTTGCTTTCTGACATAATTTCCCCTTTTTAACGCATTTTAGAAAAGTCAATGTACACCAAGACCGATATTTGCTTATTAGTATACTTCCTACCACATGTCTCACTTTGTGGTTTTATGCGTTATTTGATCAAATATAAGTTTGCAACAAACAACGGCTCTGGAGTTTCCCAAAAGTCGATCTATTTTTACCATCGGAACTCTCCGGTCAACGTAAGTAAACGATGGGGCAAACTAAAAGGCGGTTCCACATATCCACGTTAGTCGCTAGAGGCGCCACTAGGCAACAATACCCTAGTTATTTAAATCATCCTCAATTAGCCATTGACCGTACAGGCGCGTAGCCAGCGATAGTTTTTATGTGGGCAACTGGACATGCTGTAAATATGGAGCGTATCGAGCGGTGGCATCTTTGTGAATGTGGTATGTCGTTTCCGTGCGGTCTGCCAATTGTGATCCGCCTTTTAGTGTGGCCCTAGTGTGGTTTCCTGACAGCGCTTTTCAATGGAATTCCCTTCATCGAGGTCTAAACCAATCAGAGAATTCTAACTGGTGAGGCTCACCGGTAAATGTTTCGTCTTTTGCTGCTTTTTATCTTAAAATGGCATATTATGTGAAAATAAGTTGATAGGTAGTTGAGGAAAACAATATATAGTGTATGGGGAATGCTGGTTTACTGGGAAATTGTATTTTAAACATGGCGGAAGTCAGAATGCAACTTTAAAACCAACGTTGACGGGATATTTACATATTATTTGACAGAATGATCACACATTCACTGTCTGACGCCACAAGTCCAATATTAGACCGTGATAAAAGCAGCCGTTGGTTTCTTGCGCCGTGTTTGGGTGATATTATATTACCAAAACACTTCCCGTCGCAGCCATGTGGTTAAGGCGTTACGGGTCACACCCAGACCATCGGGTTACAAGAGGGGACGATGTAAACATGGTAATGTTTATTTGTTCCAACTCAGCTGTTTATTTTCACACACCCGGACACTATTTATTTATGTACACGCCTTTGCGGCTGATAAGGCGGTTATTAGCGGCAGGCGTAAGGGTGCTGGGTGTTAGATTAACAGTGTAGGGCGTTTATCTATATTACATAATGATGCTGACAAAAAATTGCGCACACGATTGGACAACTATTTACTAAACTGTCAAATGGTCAAACAAAATTGCCAAATGGCTGATTTGTTATAGGTAGATACATCGGTAACCACAGAAAGAAACCACGCAAGTTTTATATACACGCACTTTGACCACGTTTACAGCCGTGACGCACGAGCCTTTACGGACCATGAAGAAGGTGGTAGTATTTTGTGTCTTAGGGAATGATACACACATTATCTGCACTTCCTCCAGTTGGGCTACGGCTACGTGTACGTACACATTATTCAGATAGCATGCAAACGTTACATTAACATTTGCATTTGGTTAGAACCGTTTGATTTTGGTTACGGTTACATCTCTAACGTTCTCGAAACGTTAGTTTTTGTTTGTTTTTGTTTGTTTAAAAACTGAAACGTAGATCTATGTTAAAAAATAAGCAAAATAAAGTAACAAAATTGACAAAAAACGTTAAACCAACGTTTCTGCTAACGTTACATTAACGTACGTTTGCATGCTATCTGGGTAACAGGCGTATATAATAATGTATGTTCCAGAATATAATTGAATTTCTCGGACTGCGGGCATATATACTTGAAACATCGAACAAAACATAATATTGTATGTAAACATGCAAAGGCTTATTGTATGATTTGTTAGGCAAGGAACAGTAATGGCGTTTAGAAATAAGCTATCTATGTGAAGGAACGAAGAATAATAAGTATTTTGCATGACGAAGTGACCTATCACCTTTAAAACATCCGATCACGTGGACCAGTCTCTGAATCATGATAAGTAATATCATGTTTTCGACAGATTCCTAACCAATTAAGGGCTTTGTAAATATGACAAATTCCAGTGATAAATAATAGTATGTGGGTGGGTGCGCGAAAGGTCTATTTTTATTTTTTATATGAAAATTTAGTTTAGCTGCAATTTGTTGACGTGTGATGAGTTAATTTGCAACTGTGTGACGTGTTAAGAAGACATGTCAGCGTATCACTACAATTTATTGACAATCCCATTTTTTGATGAGTGGTGAGATACTATCCAATATATTTTTGGGTTATTTGAATTAAATTTCGTAAGTGGAAAAATAAGAAATGCCTACTAGTGGAGACGAGAATCTTACCCAGTCCACCAGGCGCCGACTACTTCGCCCATGAAGCCGCCTTGTGAGACGCTCCAGCTGCCGCCACCATGGCGCCTTGACCACTGAATCGGATCCCGACTGGAAACATGTGACGCACATAAAAACTGACACCATATATGCGTAATACAGTCTACAATATCAATATATCATATATACAGCTTGTCCAACATAACCGTTTTTGCGAAAGCACACAAATTCAAACAAACATTTCAACAAAACAGACGCCTGTGACGTGATATCCAACAATTTAACATGAACGGCGGCCATTTTGTAAGCATGAAGGGCAAACTTTGGCGGTTAATGGTTAAATTTGTTTTACTAAAAGCGCCAATAAATAATAATAATAATAATACCAAATAACTTCTATGGCGCCAATATCCTCGGAATACGAGCCAAAACCAGTGGATTGTGCATTGTCATAGTCATGGGCACGGGACAGTGCAAGGGTCGTCAACATTGGATGAGTGTGCTGTGAAGCTAGGGTGGATAGGCATTATTAAAGAGATAGGTTTTCAGTTGACGGCGAAATGTAATAATGTTTTCTGCTGATTTAATGTTGTCAGGAAGTGTATTCTACATAGTCGGCGCAGCGACTGAGAAAGCTCGGGTTCCGACCTTGTCTTGACTCTGGGAACAGCAGGTAAATTTTAGCTTGACGACCGGAACTCTGTCCTGTCTTGCTGGCGTGAGGATTAAGAGCAAATATTTGTTTAGATGAAAAAGATTGGTAGGTGACTGTGCATAATCTTAAACATGATGCGGAATCGCACGGGCAGCCAATGCAGTGATTTTAGGAGTGGTGCTGAGAGAGAAACGAGGAGGTTGGGAAACTATACCCTTGCCAAACGATTGTGGACACCACCGAAGCAATAGTTTTAGCAACTAAAAGAGGCATATATCGGCGAATGCGGCGAAGAACGCGGATATGATAAAAACAGCAACGACACGTATCAGATCAAAGGTCACGCCTAGACTCCGTGGAGAGGTAGCAGGCGTGAAGTTTTAGCTCAGGATACATGTTGGAAAAAGACCATCTAGTTTTCTGCGCTGGTCTGGGGCACCAATTATAAGGAATTCAGTTTTGTCTGCGTTTAACTTTAATTTGCTGTAAGTTATCCAGAAGAACATGTCTTAGAGGCAATCATTTAGTTGGCTTAACTTGTTAAGGAACGACTTGCATCCGACGTAGCTAATGAAATGTAAACCTGAGTCTTCTCTGCATACAAATGGTAATCCATATTATGGCTACGAGCGCCGAGTAGTGTGGTGCAGAGCAAAGGCCCAAGAACAGAACCCTGGGGAATGCCACAATTCTTTATCTTTGAAGTCTGTCGGATAAAGCTAACGTTAGAAATTGGTCTATTCTTTTTTAAGATCGTCTTTTTGAAGGGAAACCTTCTTGAGAACAGGATTAACATGCGCATGTTTAAAATCATTTAGAAATGTAGACCTGAAACCAATGATAAATGTATGATATTAATTATTGTGCCAAGTAAAGAGTCGATGCATGCCTTAATTTAGCAGTGTACGTGGTTGGGAGTGGACTTATTTGGTAATGACATTAGGCCTACCAATTTCCTTACTTTAAATTGTCAACTGTGGTTGGCTCAAAACATTTAAGTAGAGAATTCATTTGTACTTGGGGTGTGTCAGAGTCAGAACGGATAAGACTGATTTTATATTCTTGAAATTTTTAGAGAAGGAGCCACACAAAGAATTGCGAAAATATAGTTTCCTGATGAATATTTAGCAAAGATGACCGTTTAGCAAGACATAAGAGTGCAATATTAAGGTTTACCATGACATTTTTACTCGCCCATTGCGTTAATCTCTCACTACAGTACTTACCCAGTTATACTCTCTCGGCCCAGATCTCCCGTATTCACGCCCGTCATAATTCTATCCGTCTGTTCTACAATCTTACTCGTGATATCGTGCACACTGGCCATCAAAACACGGAGATCTTGCACAGCAATACTCAGACTAATCCCACAAACCAGCAGGACCACACTCGACAAACCTGCAGCCATTGTAGATATCCACACAGCACTACCACAGACACAGGCAAAGCAATGCACCAACCCCGGGGTGCGTATATGGCCACTGAACGCAGCTGTTACTGTTTTGTCGTTTATGTATCCACAGCGTGATGATTGAGCGTTGGCTGGTATCAAAGTTCTCCGTTCGGTAGAAACCCTGCGTGGAATAACAAGTCGTGGCAGGCGTGGGTTGGCCGACAGCCAAAGTGGGAGAGGAGAGTCGTTTGTATACATAATAGAAGATCATGTCCTCGGGTAATAGCAACCATCACCAACGCTTCCCGGCCCATTTATTGTCCGTGCTGGGTGGGATCCAAGTAACGTCCGTGCTATATCCTTATCACTCTTTTCCATGTCATCCTCTCCACTGCAATAGCCATCCATCCATGGCTGTTCACACCAGCCGTCCCCATATCTCGTAACAAGGGAGGGTTGGCGTGAACAACCATGGGTGGAAACTACAGAAAACAGGATGACACGGATCCTCTCAAAAATAAAAATAAATTATTCTCTCACTGTTAATCGCCGCCACACACACGCACACAAACACACACGCACGCAGGCACGCAGGCAGGCACGCACGCGCGCACACACACACACACACACACACACACACACACACACACACACACACACACACACTCTCTCTCTCTCTCTCTCCTCCCTCGCATTGGGGTAGTTTACGGTAAATGATATCTTCAAGCGACCGACTGACGTTGACTACCGCTCAGCGTGTGTCATTGTCACGTCTACAAGTTCTAGAAAATTCGACACAGCAACCCGGATAAGCGTGAGGAAAACTTTAATGTGTTGACACATCGCTATGCGATTTATCAGCTCTGTTAAACTGAGAATTTATGTGTATGTCTGTCTCAGTGCCTCGGTCTGTACTCACGCTTCTCTGTCTTTGGCTCGATCTCTCTCTATGTACCACTCTGTACGTGTTGATGCAGATGTGTTATTTGCTACATTACACGCAATAATACAGTTCTTAATAGAAGGATGTCCTCTTGCTTGTACAGTTAATCTCGGCGACATTACGCGCTATAGTCTCATAATCTATAAACATCGTGTAAGCGACTTTTTTTCAGTCTATATATATATATATATAATTATATATATATATAATTATATATATATAATTATATATATATATAATTATATATATATATATATATATATATATATATATATATATATATATATATATATATATATCCCTCCCTCCCTCCCTCCCTCCCTCCCTCCCTCCCTCCCTCCCTCCCTCCCTCCTCGTCTCCGTTTCCCTCTCCCTTGGTCTCTTTGTGCGTGCGTGCGTGCGTGCGTGCGTGCATGTATATGTTGATGTACATGTAGGTGTACGTGTTTGTTACTACACCACTTCATTCACAGGCTATTTTTCTTGGCTTAGTAGAAAATCTCGTTCTGACATACACACCGTTTATTTATCTTGGGAAGCTGCACACTATTTTTTGGTTTCAATTACATTTAGAAAGGTGGGTAAATTATCTAGCATCAGGGAACTGTCTCAACACGCAGTGGCGCAGTGGCGCAGTGGCGCAGTGGCGCAGTGGCGCAGTGGCGCAGTGGCGCAGTGGCGCAGTGGCGCAGTGGCGCAGTGGCGCAGTGGCGCAGTGGCGCAGTGAGCAGAGCTTCGCACTCTCAACTAAAAGAACCGTGGTTCGAATCCTGGACAGCAGTATTGAAACTTGGACAAGTTCGTTCAACCTATACCAATCTATACTGATCCCATTAATTCAGACGTATGAATGAGTACGTGGATATATACCTAACAACAGTGGTAGATATTATGTTCATTACTATGTTATACCCTATAATACACATACAAATAGAAAAATGTCCTCTCGATTATGGTTTCAATAATTCATCTACGTGATACTGCCCATTGTAGTCTTGGCATCTACGAAGCGCGACTCTGACGACTGTGTTTTTAACCTGTGTATCTGTACTTGTGGTCACCTGTATCTACTAGGGCCGACTGGAATTTTGCTCTGTGTTGTATCTCCAATCCCGTCGATCATATGTCAGACATTAGGTCTGAGACGTGCTGAGTGATTTAATATTTCTTGTGCATGACTTAACATGTCTGCAATTTCTACACAGAGTTTCTTCAGTCCGTATTTTAAAAGTTCGCAAAATCCGCGTCGAGGAGTTCTGCAGCTATTTTTAAAATACGACAAAAACGAGACGATGACGTCGTCAATGACGTGACAATTCGATGAGTCACTCGCGTTGCCGCGTAATCCTAAGACCGCCGTCTGGTAAGTTTTCCAAAGGCGTTTTTCTAATAATAAGGAAGCATGCGTGATCCCGCAGGAATTTAATGGTAATTTGCCCAAAATGTGCGCATGATCCCTCATCATATGCAAATGTATGTGCAGTTGAAACCTCCCTTTCGACAAGAGCACCGATTAGTTTGACATCCATACTTCATGCACTAGGTGCAGAATACTCATTGGTACTGACTATTCAGTTGTCATCACTGGGTTCCACTCACCGTCGTCGTCCACTTTAATCCCAACCAATTGCGTCATGTGGAAATGGGATTTCGGGACACGGTGTTGTGCCGTGATGGCACACTATGGCTTGGTTTGTAGTTGGCGCGCGTTTGCTGTAGTGAACCAGGTGTCGGTGACGTCGCTTAGATTCGGTTTTTCTCAACATCCACCTTCTTAATTTCTTTACCTCTGATAGTTGGGTGTGTGGGAGATAGACCTTGGATTTGAATTGTTCAAGTGTAGCGCCGAGGTGCAGTTATCTCTGGCTGTGGTGCTTCGTCTTCAGGTTGGCGTCTGTTATATCGCCATGGCAGTGTGCCTTCTGCATGTACGTCTTACAGTACTGAAATTTGCCTCTCTTTTACCCCTGCTCGTGTGTGTGTATGTGTGTGTATGTGTGTGCGTGTGTGCGCGTGTGTGTGAGTGCGCGTGTGCGCGTGTGCGCGTGTGCGCGTGTGCGCGTGTGCGCGCGTGTGTGTGTGTGATATCAGGTACCGTATGTGTGCGTGTGTGCGTACGTGTGCGCACATACGAGCATGGTAGGGCCTAATATGCATCTCTTTAATTTTAAACTATATAATTGTTGCTCAAAATTACACAATCTAGACTGTAGTTGCTTGGCTTTTCATTATGTAGTCTTAGTCATGACGTATTGTTTGTTATGTCTACGACGTTATGGCTCAGAAAATTTTCTTTAAATTGACCTCTGGAATACATATGTCCCATAACTCGTTTGAAGTCTGTTCCAGTGACATACCATGCTGATGTGTAAGCAATTCTTCATAACTTGTATATTTTATATGTTACACTATTAAATAGTTACATGACATTTAACTTGTTATGACAGGTAGAAAACATACGCAGCGAATTTTAGTCACATCAGCAATCTTTTGAGATGGGATATCACAAACTTTGCTACCAAACGTGATTTTTACAAAATAGAGTAAAACAAGTTACTAGCTGCTGCAACATTTATTACAAGGGACACGCACGATGGTCAACACATTCCAGCATATCAAATTGAAAAATATATGTCAAATTACTTAATAACTGTTATGGTAGTGACAGCATTCTTTTCATTGTGTAAAGATATTTATGATTTACACAGTGGATTTTGAATATCCACGGTCACGGTTTACATGCATGTGAGAAATATTTGTGACTCTATTTTTATCGACTTTTATATTGACTTCTACACTTGCGGCGTGTCAGCTGTGATCAATCAAGTTTCACCGGATCCGGTTTTGAACGGGCTACAGGCTCTTTCTGGACACCAGTGTTCAGCGCGCCAATGACTGACGAAGCATGTCGTTGTTCAGCACGTTCCTTCTCGGTCTAAAGGCCCAGATACATCAAGCAATGCCGTTGCATTTTTTCCGGCGTGGTAAACGTTCCGATTGACGTTTCTGCGCACGCGCGATATATGGGTTAACATTGTTCGTTATGATGTATATATATATAACCTCTCAGCAAAGTTATTTGTCGCAAATTAACACGAGGCAAACAAGTTTTGAGGCATATTTTGATAGCAAGAGTAAATCACGTGAGTGTAGTCACTGTAGTGCGCCATAATCCGTGACAGTGATTTATAAAAAACGTAATATTTTATTGCATTTAATGACATTTTAAGAAACGCTTTACAGTAATCATCACAGAAGAGTTAACGAACAGCTCGTGGCATTTATACCGAAAATGCTTTGTTGTTTCGCTGGACATAGATGATTTCACATTTATTGCGCATGCGCAGAAACGTCAATCGGAACGTTTTTAACGACCGGAAAAATGTAAGCGCGACACCGTACGAAATACTGCATATCTGATGTTTACTGGCTATGTCGGATAGCTTCAGGACTATACTGCGACATGTCCAGATAGTGTCGGACTAAAAAGCGACTACGTGAAGCCTGAATGTCACACTTTCACCGTTTCACTGAACGGTGTGTGACAATGTGATACGTAGTCTCGCTTAACCGACTGCCGGTCGGCTGCGGAACTACGTCGAGAAGGGGCAGAGAAGGTCTAACAGAGAAGGAAGGGTAACTTCGCAATTTATAATGGGCCGCCATTTTAGCGCGTGGAGCGCAGCGTCCCAAGCGGACGAATGTGCCGCTGCATTTGCTTGACATTAGACAATGGCAACACCACCGCCAAGTACATCGAAAAGTCGATCAACCGGCTCATTTTGCGCGACCTACGGGTGCAACGAGTAAGTTGAAGATAAGAGCACATAGTTATGAACTTTTAATTATTTTATACTACCAGTTAAATACAAATGCTTTGTTAAAATGCTCAAACCGATTATGCTATTGCGAGTAAAACTATCAGTAATCATTAGCCATGAACACTGTATGATTATTTTTCTAATATGTAAGAACTTGAATATACATGTATACAATAATGATATACTATATATATATATATATATATATATATATATATATATATATATATATATATATATACACACACACATAATTACATATGTATATATATATATATAAATACATATATCTATATAATATATTTATATAATAATGTATACATGTATATTAAAATTGATATATATTACATATATTAAATAATATATATATATATTAAATATATATCAATAATCTATATATATAATCATTACCATTTAAAATATGTAAATATATTATGTATATATATATAATTATATATATATATATATATAAGTATATAATTATTGTGTTTTTGCAATATATAAAATACATGGTTTAATCATTTAATATATAATATACATATTATAAATAATAATGATAATGTAATTTATATATATATATTATTTAATATTAAATATTATTAAATATTATTTAATATTATTTAATATTATTTAATATTATTTAATATATATTTAATATGTAGTATCTATGTGTATACAATAATTATAAACTTATATATATTTATGTATATATAATATATACATAATAAGTATATAATTATTATATACACATATATTAAATAATATATAAATATATATTATATATATCAATAATCTATATATTTATATCTGTAAATTATCATTACCATTTAAAATATGTAAATATTATATATATATATATATATATATATATATATATATATATATATAATTATATGTATATATATAATTATATATATATATAAGTTTAAAATTATTATATACAAATAGATTTCATATTATGTGATATATATATATATAAATATATATATTAAATATATATTAATATATATATATATAGTATCGTTAAAAACAAACACAACAATATAAAAACCCAAACAAGTGCTGATGTGGGTATAGGAAATGGGGGGGGGGGGGGGGGGCTGGGAGGGTGCATGATACCGGCCAACGTCAGCCCCAGGTGTGCAAGCAAGTAAATAACACGCTGTAATATGATGTAAAAATGTATTAATAGGCCTATCTAGTGTCTGGATAGTGAGAAAAGATGTTGCTACGTGCACTATTGCATGTTCACGTGCTTCAGTGTTTATGAAGTGCTTCAAGTGCAATTTCAATAACGTATGAATAATTGAACATATCATTTGTACTGCAGTTTCATCTGGCAGTCTGCTAACACGGCACATTCGTCCGCTAGAGGCGCTACTGTCTCAAAATTCAAAATGGAACTGCAGAAGTGACCCTTCTCTGGGCTTAAAATAGCCTCGGTTACCCAGACTCCGTGAGGTGGCAGCACTTTTAAGCCCCCTCAACTACGCCTGGGACAGTATATATGCTTAAGTTTCTACATCCGGGCAGCCTTACCCCAGAATAGGGTAGAGACGCTGATTGGCTCTCAGGCCAACTATGAAATAAAAATTTAAATAACGATATAGTTTTACAAGATAATAATATCATTTGAAAAGTATTCACCATTGAACTTATATTAACACAACAGTAAGTAAAAATTCAAATTTACCGTTGTTTATAAAATAAGAATTACGGCAGGATTAACCAGTATCCGTGAGGTGGCAGCATTGTCTAGCCCGACACGGATAGCATACAAATTAAATAAGGAAACCTTTTGATCAAATAATGCTGTATTATAAAAACTATTAAAAATTAAACTTATATTAACCCAAAATAAATAGAAATACAAATTTGCAGTTGTTTATAAAAAAAAATATTACGGCAGTGTCCGTGAGGTGGCAGCATTTTATAGATCACGCGGATACCAAACAAAAGCCGGCAAATGTCACCAGACTGTCTTCTCGGCGTAGTTCCGCAGCCGACCGACAGTCGGTTAAGCGAGACTAGGCTTAAAAGTGCTGCCACCTCACGGAGCCTGGGTAACCGAGGCTATGCGATACGCTGTTTTCATTGACATTCACATTGGCTAACGATCCCCCATGTCGGATAAAAATAGCGCATGTTAGATCGACGTCAGACATCGACCGTGTGTGGCGGTTATGTAAACAGTCGCATATTGCCATAGCAACGCACGAGGACTAGATCGATGCACTATCAGGCAGCGGCGGCGTACGGCTGTGACCTATCGGGTCCGTTGTTATGCAGCACTGCCTGATGTCTGATAGCGAGCCAGCATGTGCTATTTTTATCCGACAGGGGTATCCGCTAGCCAATTAAATTAGCGTTGACACGCTTTCAGTGCGTTTCGCAGATATTTCTCAAAATGTCAGAGTACTTGTCAAGGGTACAACAATCGTCGCTGATTCAGCTGTATCATGCTCATCCAGTGTTATGGCAGAGCACACATCGTGGCTATAAAGACCACAAGTATAGAGACAGGGCACTAGCCACGATGCAAATGATGTTCGACGAAGAGTGGGGCATCATGCTTGACAGTGAGTATAAGCCTGTAAAGCCTAAAGGCATTTGAATTTTGATCTTGTAGACTTGTGTGGATCGAGGCGACGTGTTAAAATTCTGGAACGTATATCCTTTCTAGGATGTCGTTCCATAATATATTGCACATATGCGACTGGCAATTAATGAGCACCGTAGTTGTAGTGATGTAGCGAAATATTTGGTCGTTGAATTATTTAATAGTTTTTGACCTATATAGGGGAAAGCCGGGTAAAACGGGATTCTTGGGTAATATGATAAATCGCTATATATATATGCAAAGAATAGTGCTGCCACAAAGCGTATTTTCGCTTCCAACTAGCGTAGCTGTATCTGCTGACTACTATACAAACCAATTGGTATGCCATTCTTAGCGTGGATTGAAAGAATCATTAGTAATTCTTAGCTTTGATCCCTTGCTAAATTGTTTGTTTGATGATCCATCTAAGTTTGCTAAGTAATAACTTATTGTCCAATTTCAACTTCGAAAGTCGTGAGGATGTAATATTAGTTTATGAGTGTTTCAGCATAAAATAGTTTTTCGTGAGCGATAATTAATGTGTCACAGTTTGATTAAACCATGCCTATTCCGGGCAAAATGGGATATATTAATGCGGGCAAAATGGGGTCAACCCGTGCATGTTATCATTGAAAAACATAAAAAATGGAATTTACTTTGACAATATGCCTGTTTCTATAGATCGCTTAACTTAACTAGTAGCTCACTAAGTTACATAAAGATGTGAGGTCTATGGATTACATAATTATACAGGAATAGTAATCTGCCCAAGGTACGGCAGTCAAATTCACAAAGAAGTATAACATTTTGCTTATACGACCTTACCATATCGCATATCTTGGCTATTCTTATTGTAGTTTACTAGTTCTAATATATCAGTTACTTAAAATAACTATTCTGAATATACAGGACCATGTCAAATTAGCAAATGACACAACTAAATATGCATCCCATATTTCCCGGATCAAAATCCCATTTTACCTGAATATGCGGGTAAAATGGGAATTTTGCAGGTAAAACGGGATAATCCGTATTTAAAAAAAGTCTACAAAAAACAATACCATGCCCTGTTGTGTTTTGGTGTGTTTGGCCGATACGCAACAAACTGTTACCCTAGTGCGCAAAATGTGGTTGTGACGAACAGCGGAATGTTAACTCTCCCATATTGCCCAGGTTTCCCCTATATATATATATGTATATATATATATATATAAAATATATATATCTGGTACACACAGAAATCAGTATGCGCACAAGTGGAAACAGATACCCGAATATTCGTTTATTTTAGGCAAAACATTTGGTCGCTGAAATATTTAGTATTACAGAGTTGGACTTTTGTAATGTTTGTTAAAACACGAGAGGAAACCAAATAGCTACATAAACAAAAGATTTGGTCAGGCACATCTTTTTTTAATATGTATGTGTTTGGAATGTCATTCTACATCACTTCCAGTACAAATAACTCAGACAGATATTATTTGTTTAAAATTGTGTTTTATATCAATTGAATGCTGTCGAATCCTAGTAAACAAGCTGATGTCACACGGCATGAGCGGTTAGCACATCCCAGACACATCAGGACTGCAAAGCCGATGTTTTGCGATTTGAGAATAAGTCACTAAACCTAAGGCTACTTCATTAATTTTTATTCAGTTTAACGTGGATTTATTTGTTTTAAGTTTAAATTTATAAAATATTGCTACAGCTGTACTGGTTTTTATTTCGACTTAACAATGCACATGCAAGACATCGCCTTTGTAGTTCTGGTGCACCTGGGATGTGCCAACCACTCACACTTGTGATATCGACTTGTTTACATCGACTCAATGAAATACAATTAAAAAATAATAGTTGATTTCTTTGTACTAGAAGTGATGTAGAATGACATTCCAAATACATATACATCAACAAAGGTGGTAAAACTGTTTTGAAAAGGCCCTACTAATATAGGCCAATTAATTGGAAGATTACCAGATTGTGCATGTCAAAATACACACAAAAACTAGCTTATTCTGGAAATTTGACCGTAATTTGACGATTTTCCAAAATGTAGATGTAAAGTTTTGAAACTTTTATTAGATTTTTCATGACAAGTTGAAATAGCATATAGCTGTCTGAAAAATTAACGCAGAGCATAGAAATGTTGTACTTAGACTAAATGCATATGGGGAATCCAAATCTGCCAAAATTGTTAGACTGACTTAGCTGTCTAGACATTCCCTCAATTATGAAAGATATTATAAGCATAGCCATGGCCATGGTATAACAGGCATTTATATTCATCGCCAAAGCATATGCCACAGGCTATATGCTATGGCAGAGGTACTGGCATTGCCAGGCATATGGTGATAGCCATAGCATAGGCATAGGTCATAGGTGTAGCCCATTCAAAACAGCCATCATAGTCAGACGGCTTAGTCATAGCCGTGCCCATGGCTTAGCCATGGGGACATAGCCATGCTTATGGCCACACATGGCCATGGCGTAGCCATAAGCCGGTCTGCTGTAGCTATAACGTAGCCATAGGTAATAGCCATTGTGGGCTTTGGGCATAACAGATGGTCTTAGACTTAGTATCTTAAGATCATGAGCCTGGGTCTGGGATGGGGGATGGATGTCACTGTCGTGTATTTACAAGTGTCAGTGACATATCACACTAGACTGTGTCCTGTGTGCCACAAAATGACAGGTAGGTTGGGTACAGTGACCATGTCTAGCCATAGCGCTAACGCTGCAGGTGTACATGTAAAAATAATGTATAATTAGCTCAATGAAAATGGCCGGTATTAAGGCGAAACATTTGGCTGCTGAAATCTTTGGTAGATTTTGACTTTTGTAGTGTTGAAATGCCCAAGAGGAAATAAATAGACCAATCATTTAATTAGGCTACATACACAAAACATTGATCTGAAATATTTGACTTTTATGTTGCCAGTTGGGGTTGCTTTTGATAGTAATTTTATTATTATACTTGAACTATTTTTATGCAAAAATAGTTGGGGCCACTGACAATGCCACTGCAATTACTGAATTAGCCTACATTTTAAGAGTATGGGAACAACTTTTTTGGTTGTTATATAGTTTGTGAACTTCGTGTTCATTATAAAAAACGTTGATACCTGTAATTATGGCATTATGCATAGTTGTGCAAAGTTTTTATTATAATTTATTCGTAGTTGATTCCGGTTAAAACAAAACAAACATTTCAAGCGCTGTTTACCATAATAATTGTTTAATTGATAGACCACTAATGTTTACACACAATTTTTATCTTATTTATATTTATTTTATTGTTATTTTAATTTGCAAAATGTTTACTATTTTATATTGTAGTTTGAGGAAAGTAATACATAAAGCGCTGTGAAAGCTATGTATATGTGTGCTATATAAAATAGTGATTATAATTAGTTTAATCCAATTAAAAGTTGTAGGCTTCATGGTCATTCTGCTGAACAAATGGCTTAAAATTGGTTGATTTTTGTATGACGAAATATACATCCTGAAAATGTGAGCTTCATTTGACAATTTTCCAAATTCTAGTGTAGTTTTTATCAGATTTTTTAGGATGAGCAAATATAACATTTTTAAGGCTCATAAAACTGTGAATATTTAACACAAAGCCTTGAAATTTGGTATGTAGACTAAATTACATATGGGGAAACCATATTTTTAGGGTCTGGTGAAAGGATATGTGGTAGCTGCAAGTTGGGTATTTGTTTCTTCTGGCTTATGGTTTGCAAGGGAAAATTTACCTGATATGATGCCAAATAATGACGTAGTTCCCATAGAGTTATTGTTGCTATTCCAAAATAAATCAGGACTGTTGCACTGTGTGTTTACATGACATATCTCCAACAAAATGGATAAATCGTATGTTGTACTAATACAAACATGATCATATTGCCAGAGGTATAGGTTACACAACTTAGACACTTCACTGATATGCTAGCAACTACATGCGTGTAGTGAAATAATGGAGATGTGTTCTTACTCTGGATTTTACAGATTTTTGAAATTACTTGCTTTTTGCTCGAGAGCGCTTTTGCATCAATATCATAATATATGCTATCTTATATATGATGCATGTTTCAGAGTTCATACTATCCAAGCTAAACACACATCTCTGATTTTTGTGTGGTTCCTAATAATAGTAATACATATATAAAATACCCCTGTAAAGTGTTAAGTTATGTGACTTATACCCCTGGAAATATGACCATGTTTGTATTGGCCCTCCAAAATATGATTTATCCATTTTGTTGGAGATGCGTGATGCTGATGGAGTGATACATGTTAAGCTTTGCTCATATTTAACCTAGATTGTGAGTGTATTAATTGAGTCGGATCAATTCTCACACAGCTTATTCAATTAATGTCTCGTGGGCCAACACCATGTTAAATCTTTCTAGACATACAGTGTCACACCTGCCTAAACAACAACTGCATTGGCCTGTTCTTTGGTTAACCCAGGGGCTTCAGGAGTTCATCCAAACAGAAATAGCTCAATGGCTTCTTGTTCTTGTGCTTGCACTGCAATGGAATGAATAACATAGCTAAAGAGAAATCATGTATTGAAAATACATACAATTAACACATAAAAAACAAACTGCACTATTTACATGATTTAAATCGATCCAATAGTTTCCAAGGAATCAGTATTAGAATAACACATCCTTACAAATGTGTTGCTTAACGAATGTATTACTTGAAGGCAGTGATGTGTCCACGAAATGCATTTTTGTTGCAGCCGAGTATGTACCTTCATTATTCTGACTACAAAATACAAATAGGCTACTAAAGTAGTACAGACTTTAGTGCAAATGAATGTTAAATTTGACAAACCAAAAGATTGTAGCAATAGGACATTCAGTAAGCAGACATTTGTCCTTAGATTATACTAACTTGCTTGTCCTTTAAAACATCACAATCCACGTGCTAGTAAGAAATAATGTACTGAGTTAAACACATTAATGACTGCCACATATTGGACATACACATGTCCATATATAATTACATAAGTTAACCTTATTTTTGTAATTTTACCAAGACGACAATTTCCCCAATTGTCTGGCACCAGATACCGTGTTTTGGTGGAATACAATGCTGTTTGCTTTGCATCTCGCATGCCTGCTTTGCCTGCATAAGCAGTGTTGTTGCAACCTGAAACATGTGAAATGTGTCAGGAGTAAATTAATAAATATATACCCTTGTCCATGAACAGTGTATCAAAACCGAATGGTTATTTAAATAGAAAGGAAAATATAAAACAAAGACAGCACAACGAATTCTGTTTTAACAAAACATTTTGTTGTTGAACTGGTCGGCGCAGAAGTCATATGCAAACAAGCAGAAATAAACAACCCTTTGTTTCAGTAGTTAGATGACAGATTTGGTTGCTTAAATATAAAATACCAAAAACATATAGATTATACACCAGTAATTACAAAGGCATTCGGAAATAATTACACCTGTTTTTTTTAACATACAGCTGTTGCGACACTGTTTAATATGTATCACTAGACTATATAATGTTTAAATGAGTTTCATGTCATGTAAATGTAAAAACAATGTATTATTACATGTATTGAGGCGAAAATAAATTATTTATTATGACAAAAACAATGTCATATAATATCCAACATCATCATAAAAATGTTAACATGATGTTTAATGTTTTGTCTCCGTCGTCTCTTCTGCAGTCAGAGACATAAAGACGAAAATTCAGAGTTTTCGCACAAGTGTCAGCAGAGAAATGTCAAAAATCAGCAGGTGGAAGAGTGATGCCGGACCGAACGATGTCTACAAGCCTTCATATGCTCACTGGCACGAGCTGCAGTTTCTGACGTCTGTCATAAAGAAGAGAGACCCTGCAAGCGACGTGGTGAGGTTTTGTTACTTATTATATCTACTAAAATATTCTTTTATGAGTATGACAATATTTCTAAATTCTTTTCATTTGAATAATAATTATTTTTCATAGACTCAACAAACTAAATTAATATTAAATGCTACTTGCAAAACAAGATTGTGTCGATGAAAGACAGTTTCGCAAGACAAATCCTATACACATAACATTGCTGTGCAGACTGTCTGTCTGTCTGTTCACTGGTCCCCCTGCCACGTCATGGCTCTTTCTCTTGTCAAGTAGTCGCGGTACTTGTTTCGCACATTGGTTTCCACGCTGGCGCCCGAGATTTTGATACAACTCTGTCTTTGTCTCTTGGTAGTTTTCGGCGTTGCGGACATCACATTCCGTTCATATAATGGTATGCAGTGCTATGCAGGCGTGAGTCACAACAGTTGCAACACCAGGGTTCACGTGCATCTGTATTGCATCAATGGCAAATTGTTCAGAACGTTTACAAAAACATTCTCTGATACCCATCTGGCTCTGCTCAGGCGATCGTTGAACACCATTTCCTCGGTTGAAAAACCCCTGTGAGGATAAAGCTTCATTAGATAGGCGTTCACTGGGAACCCTTCATCCCCAACAACGACGTGTGCCAGTGCTGTATGTAATCTTGCAGGTTCTTTTGAACTGTGAATTTGCAGCCGCTTGTTTTCCACTGCAGCTGAAGTTTGTGATGATACACAGACACCGTCACTGTGTCTGCTATTCACTCCCACGGCAAACATTATGAGGCGGCAGTTGGCGTCAATGACTGCTCAACATACAGTGCTATGGGATGCTTGTAATTGTAGAAGTATGATCCACTGTTGTACGGGGCCTTGAGTGCTGTGTGTTTCCCATCTATAGCACCTACGCAATCAGGAAAATTCCATTTCTCTTCGAAATCAGCAGCAGTTGCTAGCCATTAAGTGCATTGTTTGGAACCAAAAAAGAAACACAAATAAAATATGATGTTTATTGTATATGTATTACAATTAAACGTATGTTTTCCCATTATAGGCTCCCATTATAGAGCCCGACAACAAGACTCAAGTGCTGGAGGACTCTATGATGTCGATGGGCAGCTGCAGTCAACAAGATGACACTTCGTTTCAACTGTCAACAACATCCATTGAATCGCCCACACCACAGTCACTCTTCCTTGTGCAAGCAGCGACTCCACCGCCACAACCAGTCACCATACATGTAGCACCAATAAAGACAGAGCCACAACCAGTAACTTCAGAGTCACAACCAACAACTCCACAGCCACAACCAGTCATCATACATGTAGAAACAGTAAAGACAGAGCCACACCCAACAACTTCAGAGTCAGAACCAACAACTACACAGCCACAACCAGTCACCATACATATGGCACCAGTAGGGACACAGGCACAACCAACAAGTCCACAGTCACAACCAGTCACCATACATACGGCACCAGTAGGGACACAGGCACAACCAACAAGTCCACAGTCTCATCCAGTCACCATACATGTAGCACCAATAGATACACCGGTACAACCAGTAACTCCACAAATCAAACTAACACCACCCCAAGTCGGACAAATACATTCAACAACTCAACAAGGACCAACATCCTCCAGTACAACGAACAGTACAAACAAAAGACGCACTGATGCAGCAGAAGAGAGCACAATTGACTCTATACAACAGTACCCTCCAAGTAAATATGCAAGAGTGGATTCGGGTCATAGTGCGTGTGGTATCGATGAGCGATACATGGTATGGGCTAAAAACCTCATTGAACAATTAAAGCTAGTACACAATGCGAACAAACGAATTGCGTTGCAAATACAGATTAATCGCCTAGTGCAAGATGAAATCATGCGCGAAATTGATCAAGAGTAGAACGTCAATTTCACGCAGTAACACTGAATGTAACGTTTTGCTACATTTTTTTAAATAGTTTATCATGAAATCTGTCAAATCACTATTACTTAGTTAATGAATATGTCATTTCTATACTTGATACGTTTTTATTGTTCTTTAACTTAAATATGTACCTTTTAAAATAAGTCACTGAAATGTTTTGCCTATTTTAAAATTATGTCATACGTTCACATGCACAACTGTGCATACGCACGACTGTGCATGAAAGCATTATAAGGTAATCGTTAAAATGAAGTAGTTATCGAATGTTATATATGTGTACTGTGCGCGATGTCACTGCAGATGGTGTAAATAAACAATAGTGGAGTTATTGTATTTTATGTCGAAGACTATAGTACTCGTATATTTTTTTCTTAGTCCATTTGTTTTTCACATACAGTCATATGGGTTTCTACATTAAGTTTTTCCGTAATGCTATCAGCTAAATTAAAATGATTTGTTTCTATGTCTTCGTTATGAGTACATATGTGATATAAGTGCATGAGATCTAGCTTAGAATAATTATTTAGCAAATCATCGAAATACTGTGGGACTAATGGGCTTAATTGCTATTTACGTAGTGACATTAAGTCACAAAGAGCGAAACCATTGGCAATGGAAAAGGGATACAGGAAAAGAAAAAATCGAAACAGTAATTAAGAAATTTCTAAATGCGCTATCCAAATAATGCGAAATGTCTGGTGTTGATAAAGTACGAAATGCAGTAATTGTCATTGTAGTAGTTGTGAGCTTGCATACACATTTCAGAAAGTCTAACAGTGCGTCACAGTAGCAATTACATGAAGATGAACATGTGACTATGCTTAGCAAAAAAATTGGCTGACGACGAGATACATGACTATCTCTGTGATTAGATGATCAGAAATTCGGCACGTCTATTCTGAGTCAGAACAGACGTGTCGAATTTGAAGAAACTTCTTGTAAATGACAGGTATGGTGGCGCGCGAAGTGTAAGTACATTGACTCGACAGTTCGAAACTTATTTGAGTCTCTTACAGCAGCAAAAATTAAAAAGTCTACACAAACCTAAGCACTGACGGCGCGTGGCAATGGTATGAAGCAACACCTTACGCAACATCAGCACAGCGTATGACTTCAGCCTCAGGCCTCAGGTGGTTTCATCCAAACATCCCAAACTTGGGCTAACGCAACAGCTGTCCATTACAGGTTACACATTTACCCTCTGTGTGGGATATTTTACTCCCCCCGGCATAGACACCAGATAGAAGGGACCACCGACTTGTAGTGTCTTTTCCGAAAGACGCAGGTCTCGCTCTCTCCCCCCTCTCTCTGTTGTTCATCGTATCCGATGATGACATTAGTGTAGGGTTTCGTCTATGTGTTTTGTTCGTCGGTGGGATATTAGTCCGATATGAGCTGCAAAGCTTCTGGCACAGTTGATACAGAAAACGGTAGGTGCAGAAGCAACTGGATGGCCATGGCGGAGATTGTGAACATGTTGGTTTTTTCTTTCTTCATGACAGTTTTCTTTGTGAATGGCCTGCCTCCACCATTGTCGAACTCATTGAATAGAATAATTGATTTATATTAATTCTCCCAATATTTTCTTCTTTAGCCTATCGTACTATAGATCGCCTGTAATCCTAACATGGGCAATGCAGGTTATAATTACTAAAACAAGTGTTTTTGATATGCATCTTCCTATATGTAATATGTTCTTGTCAAATATAAATGAATTAATTCAAACCTATGTTGGCATTGAGTTGAATATTTACCAGATGGTACATCGAATAACGCTGTCGCGCTTACATTTTTCCGGTAGTTAAAAACGTTCCGCTTGAAGTTTCTGCGCATGCGCAATAAATGTAAAATCATCTCTGTCCAGCGAAACGACAACAGATTTTCGGGTAAATGCCACGGGCTGTTTGTTAACTCTCCTCTGATGATTACTGTGAAATTTTTCTTAAAATGTCGTTCAATGCAATAAAATATTACGCTTTTTTTAAAATCACTGTCACAGATTATGGCGCACTACAGTCACGTGATTTACCCTTGCTATCAAAATATGCTTCAAAACTTGTTTGCCTCGTATTCATTTGCGACAAATATCTTCGCCGAGAGGTTATATACATCCTAACGAACAACAACCCATGGTATTTATGTCACAAATGCTTTGTCCTTTCGCTGCACATTGATGATTTTACATTTGTTACGCATGCGCAGAAATATCAATCGGAACGTTTATAACGCCAGAAAAAATGTAAGCGCTACAACGCCATGTCTTCACCCGCACTGAGCGATAATAGGGAACCTGTAAGGTACGGCGTTCTACTTTGTATCAGCAATAGGTCAAACAGATCTCCATTGTCCTGGCAACACGATACTTGATTGAATTAAGCCCTGTGAACTTGGCTAACTGAAGGGATTAGCGACCTGTTGTTTACCGTGCAGGGCACGTCATGCTGACTAGTTATTGTTGGGTCGATCGGTTTGATGTTCGATCGTTAGGCAATTTCAACGGAGACGCCGACGGGCAGGAAATAATGCAACCATGTACTGCTGATGACGTCACTAATAACAACTAACATAACATTTCGCCAATTTTGCGAAGAGTTTTTATTTATTTTCGCCAAATAGCAAACTGTTTGCATATAGGCTTTATAGCACAATTTGCGCCACCCTGCCCCTGCCCTGGCCTGGCAATTTGCACCATTCTAATTTCTATGTCTATGAGCCACCTGCCGCAGTTTGTCTACAGAACTAATATTTACGATCGCGCCATGTTTTGCACACTACAATAAACTAATCGGTGGTTTAGTTCGTTCGATTTACTTAGTCACTAACAATAAACGATTATTCCATTATACTGTATAGTTTTGTGACGCATACAAGGGCATAAGCCATAACATTGTTAACAAAATCTCCATTAATTTAGTAAAATCCGTCATTTAAAAAACCGCTACAATCCGTATCGGATACGGGTAACCCGTATCATGTGGCAGGTATGGGAAGCCAATAGTGTGGCTTCTATGCTGGACAGATTAGCCCGTCTCAAGACGTTTGGGACGTTGTCTTTCCGTGAGATCCGGAGGATTTGTCGTAGATGCCGGAGATGGACTTGGAAGAGTTTTCTAATGTGGCGACTGTAGGGGAGTGTATGTCGCAGCTGAGTATAGTAGTGTTGGAAGGAAGGACAATTGCCTTGTCTACCTTGCCCTTTGAAGAAGAAGAAGAAGAAGAATTTGTTTTTATTTGACCATTTTGTCAACACAATACATACATACATGTTATCCATGTCATATATATATATAATCTGAATAATACAAACATGAAAATTCTAGCAAACATGGTAATAATGCGTATAAATAATAATAAAAGTAGGGTCAGGAGACTCCTCTAAGACCTGGCTGGTCGCTATCGAGGAGCCACCTTTCAGAAAATTTAACTTACAGAATAATTTCTTCATTTAGAACAAATTCTTCAGAAACAGACCAAGATAAAAAGAAAAATCAAGAAAAGAGAAAAATCACCAAACACGCATAATATGAAGATGCTTTTGCGCAGCTGACAAGATTTTTGTATCTCAAGTAAAAGGCTCTGTTTTTAAGTTTTAATACTGAATGAAGTGTTTTAGGTGGTTTTAGATACTTAATTATGCATACATACATAGCAGTTTTGTCTAGTGCATATTACTTCATAACTTTGTAAAAAATACAGTTTAACATAATTTACAAATCCCTGTGTACTATGTGACATAAGTTTTTCTTTCACTATTTCAGGAAGGTTATTTAATAACAGTGGCAAATTATGTCTGAGACATTTCTTTGCAAATTCATGTTTAATTTTATAAGTGTATATTTTATTTTTGTATCTTGTGTCATGACCATGTACCTCACATTTAAACACAAACCTCCAATTTTGTAAATAGCGAGGTAGGTCATTGTGTAAATATTTATAGTAGAATTTTAATTGTTGTAATTTAAGAATGTCATCTACTTTTAATAAGCTAAGTTGTTTGTACAGTGGTTCAGTGTGGGAAATGTAGTTACTCAAAGTAATAATTCTCAGGGCTTTTTTTTGTAATTTTATTATTCTATTTGATTCAAAGCCCCATGCCATGATGCAGTAATTAATGTGTGGCACTATTAATGAATTATATAATATTTTTTTAATATCTAGAGGTAAGATATGTTTCAGTTTGTTTAAGATTCCAATTTTCTTAGAACATGCATTTGATATTTTTTCAGCGTGCTTTTTCCAGTTTAAATTTGTATCTATAATTAAACCCAAGAAATTAAATTCCTTAACTTGATCAATGTTTACATTGTCTATCTTCAGGTTTAATATCTGTATATTTTTCTTTTTCTTTTGAAATATCATAAATTTTGATTTTACTACATTTAGTGATAATTTATTGATTTTGAGCCAATCATTTATCTTAACAAGTTCTTCGTTTATTAAAGATTCAAAATTTTTGTCATGTGTGTTTTCACTGAACACATTTAGTGTACTTGACAAAGTTGTGTCGTCTGCATAAATGAGAAAGTTAAACATTTTACTTGCTTGTGCAAAATCATTTATGTATATGATGAATAATAGTGGTCCTAAAATTGAACCTTGTGGTACACCTGTTGTTATTTGTAACATATTTGATTTGATATTGTCAATTTCCGTGTATTGTTTACGATTTTCTAGGTAGCTGCTGAATAAGTTGAGATTAGTTCCATGTACACCGTAATATTTTAATTTATCAATTAATATTATATGATCAATGGTATCAAAAGCCTTGGAGAGATCTAAATATATATTAATTGGTATTTCATCTTTATCCAGTTGTGTTATTATTCTATCTATTAATTCTAATGCCGCATATTCTGTTGAATGTTTCGGTCTGAAACCGTATTGATGATCAAACAAAAGCCTAGAGTCTCTTAAATAAGATGATAATTGTTCAAATATATTTTTTTCAAGTATTTTTGAAATAGCTGGTAGAAGTGATATAGGCCTATAATTACTGAAAACTGTTTTTTCACCTTTTTTATAAACAGGAATTACCTTTGCAATTTTTAGTTTATCGGGGAATATTCCTGTTGTTAATACTTGATTTATTAATAATGTTAAAGATTTGGTTAGTGCTGGTTCAAGAATTTTTAGTAATTTAGTGGAGAGACCATCATATCCACAGCTACTTTTGTTAGGTAAATTTATTATTGTCCGCTTTATAATATCTTCTTCAACGTAGCTAAATGTAAAGTTTCTGTCTACTATTTTATTTAGATAATATGTATGTTCACGAGTGCCTTTATATTTTATATTACTTGCCAGATTACTACCAATATTAGTGAAAAAATCATTAAATTTGTTTACAATTTCTGATTTATCTCTCACAATAGAATCAGAGTCTTTAAAATATTTGGGAAAGGATTTGTTAGTTTTATTTTTAGAAATGATTTCATTTATAGTTTTCCATGTGTTTTTTATATCAAATTTAAAATTATTAAAACATTTATCATAGTAGAGTTGTTTTGCTTTACGAAAACTTGTTTTTAAAATGCTATTGTACGTTTTTAAATTGACCAATAATATGGCATATTTGGAAGATTCAGGATTAGTGAGTTTTATTTGTTTGTAAAGTTTATCTCTGTATCTTATTGAGGTTAGCAGTCCTTGAGTTATCCACGTAGACTTCTTATGCTTGTATTTGTTAAATTTAACTAATTTGCTAGTCATATATTTATCTTTAGCTTGGTTTATTTCATCTATGATAATATTATAATTATAGTTTGGATCAGTATTTGGGTTGGTGTCTAATTTTGTGTATATATCAGGAGTGAAGTTCATTTTTGAAGAGACTAATACTATGTTGGGACGTCATAATATAGTATTAACAGCAATACAAGGCAGCAATCCAGGTGACTAGGCAGCCTTATCCAGGGATGGACTGCCTGTCCCAATCAAGAGACGCCCCTAGAAAATGTGGGGTAGACAAAGTTTGTTCACTGACTCCTGATCAGCCAAAAAGTAATGAATGCTCGTGTGAAGTGTCCAATCACTGGTCGAACAACGGGTCACTAACAAATGTAGAACTGCGTCTTTTCTGATGACGTAAGAAATTGTGACGTTTCTTAAATGTTTACGTCACAGTATCAATGTGTCGCCTTGGTTCTCTGTTGATTCTTGGTTCACAAAGCTGCGACAGGTAATAAGAGATACTCATTACTGTATTTTATAGTTTCAAATGTGTGTGCGCGTTCCACATAGAAAGCATCAGTGCTCTGGCGTTCAACGTAATGATTTGTGTTCGAAATAACTAGCGCAATGCCTGTCACCTGATCCCTTGTCGTCGACGGTCGTGGTAGTAACATTTACCAAATGTTGGCACACACAGCGGCGTTACATAAACACAATAATGCGTAAGTAAATATTCAGTTTGTTCAAAATGACGACGGTGGGAGATAATGTTAAGTTCATGTATACAAACAGGCCCTATTTTATACTGTATAATAATTATACACTGTAATATATATAATTATATTATACTGTATATACAATATATATATATATAATAGTCATACCCATTCAAAAAAATTTGCTATGTTCGCATGTATAGTCTAGTTAGTTTTTTAAAGAAGGCAAACCATCATGGTATTATTGTTTTCGTGGAGTTGAAGTCTGAAACTACTTTAGCCATCTCATACATGTCTTACAGTTTTGATAGATGGGGCAAACCTGTGAACTTACACAGTGCACATCTAACAGGGCAATAAGCTGTCGCGATAACAGACCATAACAATCAAGTTAACATCAACACCAAACCTTAAGTCCAAAGAACATTTTATTTCCACGTACGATCAAGGCACAAATAAAATGAAGCCCAAAAAGCTGGCAGACGCCAATTAATAATTGATGATAGTCTCCTAAATTGGGTTAAGTCCACAAATTATTTAAAAAGAAAGTAACAAATATTTATTCCAGTTTATGTGTTGAAACCACTGTCTACCATTATGTAATGCTTAACGATTCTGTGGGCTTAGCAAATTTACCCGGCTCTATTCATTATCAGCTGATTATTTTCTCGCAAGCGAGGCATCTCAGTGCAGAGACGTGACTGGGGCATTTTGCTGGAACCCTCTGAACATGGCACGTGGGTAACTGAGCAACCAGACAAGTTCATGCAACAGACAGACACTACAGTAACCACGAGGGAAAGGCGCAACACAAGTGAACATGTGACAGCTGCATACGTTATCACTCCATTTTCTCTTGCTCCTCTCTCTCCCTTGCCTCTTTCTCCTCTTTCTCCCTCTTCTCTTTCTCCTTTCTCTCGTTGTACAGCCTGGTCAGCGGTCCAATCTTTTGCGCGTTCTTCAGTTCCTCCTCTTTCTTCCGCTCCTCTTCTTTCCTCAGCTCCTCAGCTTCCATTTCCTCTATCTCCTCTTTTGTTGCCTCCCGCTCCAGAATCCTTGGCCCGTACAGCAGCACGTAGGCACAGTGCCAGTCACCTACCAACATAATGTCTCCCTAAAGAAGTTTGTTGTAGTCAGAAAATGCATACACCATTATTATTTTAGTAATAAAGGGATGATGGAAAACATCAAAATGAGTTGCTATATACGAGATGACAGTCAACCGCGCTGATACACAAAACAATTAAACCAGAAAGAATGTTTTAAGCTAAAAACTGTTAGTTCAGATCTTCACAGTTCCGCTCTTGTTATATCGTCTTGTACTAATAGTAATACAGAACAAATGTGTGCCATTCAAAAGAGAAAACTGCACATCAAAGCATAGTCAAGATCAAAGACGCCGTGGGCACTTACTATTAGGAACTGTGAAAGTTTCACTAGAATTTCCCACTTCAAAAATAAATACTAAACATACCATTAGCATGATGCTGTACTTTTACAGTTATGGATGATTAATGTATATTGTTAACTATTTTACATGTATAAGCCCAACCTCCAGACACTTCTCAACAAGGCAGCTATAGGCTTATCGCGAGACCAAAAACATTTCTTCCATGACTGAGACGACAGTGGAATCTAGAACAAAACACACCTCCGCCGGACAGCTTCTGCACATCGGCCCCTGACACTGGTGACACCCTGTTATCGTCAAACATCACCCATTCATCTGAAATGACACAAACTCACTCAATTGACAGTCATGGAGACCTCTGTTTCCTGGAGAGCTGCCAGTGGCGGAACTGTAATTACACGTTTTAGAAGTTTTAAAAACAACAGAGTGGACTGACGTTATTTATTGTTTCATAAGCAGTCTGTTTTTATATTACCTATGTTTCTTTGTTTGACAAGGAGTCTGTGAACATGCACTAAGTGCAAAATCAATACAAAGGTAATACATACATAAAACATATTTTTTTCACAAAACATGGTAAACTCTTACATATTTCATATGAGCCCAGACACACAGGTATACAACAGATTGCATTTCCACAAATAGTCTACACACAGTTAAACATCACAAATGGACACGCGAAGGCTCGAGCAAACTACTGTGGTTGACCACGTACCTCCTTTTTTGCGGGACCAGGCCACGTAGTGACCACTAGTACTGGAGCGTCCCTTGTGCGTGAGGACGGCCTGCAGCTCATAGTATCCACTGTTGTTGGAGCCAATATCTACAACCATCAACACGTCTTTGTGAAAGCAAGCATTTATTCGTGTACATTTACAGTAATACTATTTATTAATAATACAGTTTCATTCTTTTGTACCTAAAGCCTTCAAAACGCAGCACATAAGCAACAGTAAACATTACCTGGATGCATAATCACAACTGAATAAACAATGCATGACCAATAACACACAGACTGTCCATCAATACAGAAGACCTTGTTTCCATGTCCATATTATGATGATACGTGTACTTCACACAATTAATACTGATATTATAGCACTGCAAATGACCTGTTAGTTACTATCAAATTGGACATTCACGATGCAAGGAACAAGCAACCCTAACTTTCACACGCTTTCAAAATCCCACAAAATCACACATACCATTCCATATAGTATATTGTCATGCATATTTTTGTTTAATTTTGTATAAATGTTAATATTTTGTTATCTACTGTTGCCAAATACACGAGGAATTCATGAGGAGTAATGCGATAGAATGCGTGAGTATGACGTAGACTGGCCACCACTCTCAACGATGCAGGTGGTGTGTAATGAGTAACTGTAGCATATTGACGTGGCTTAAGTTGCTTATGTAAATCATCATTAGTAACACGCCTGAGTGTCAGATGTACCAGTGCAAAAACAAAGCAGGAGATGTTACGAGCTAAGAAATTTCATCCAGATTTCAAATGCGAACATACTCCTGTGAAGCACGAGTTGGCAATGAAATGAGTGCACAACATCGACAGACCACATGGTGGACAAATTAAACTTCAACTGGACGATGACATTTTACAGTGGATTGCATGCTTCAAGATTTATTTATTTATCATGAACGAAGATGCTGACCTCTCTTTATTTATCCACCAAAAGAAACTTGAGGGCCAGCCAATGAGTGATCTTTTACTTTCTCACCCAACCACGAAAACGACCTGTTACAACCCCCAAACTTTCCTTCACGTATCTTGTTACAAAAAATGTAATCATTTACATTCCTGTAATGAATACGAGTCATAAAACAAACTCGCTCAAAACTCAACAGCAAGCCGGCATGCCCACCTCTGTTGCTATGCGCAACTCATCGATTACCGAAACACAGGTATTGTGTCGCTACATATAATTTGCTTCACAAAAATTAAATGGGATACAGATATATACATGAACTAATTTTACACCGCCCTTTACTGCTAATAACCGATGGCCTGACCTAATACTGATGTTCAGTAATCACAGAGCTATGTGTAAAGCTCTGCATGTTGCCGTCAAGGTTTGCACAAGTTAGTTTTGTGAATTGTATTCATTTCAGTAACGTGATTTTACTTTGTAACGTAATGCGTATATACATACATGTATATAAGATGTGTGAGGAGAAGTTTGTTTTATTTTGATCATCCGTGGTGCTGGCGGTAGTGGACGTATGACGTCACACAACCGCAGGCAAAATGCCCAAAATGTCAGCCTCCATGACTCAGTAATTCTCCTTAAACACCTACTAAATGATCCAAGAACTAAATATAAATTATGGCAAGTGATACAATAGACATTGCTTAATGGTTTGCCAATTTTGTCTAGGTTGCTTGTTTCTTTAGAGTGGTCGTTCAAATTTAACATCTCTGCTAGATGTGGGAAATACCGTCTGGGAAGGAGTAGGGTTCTCTGAACAGTATTGGTTTTTCCTCCTCCTCCTCCTTTTCGTCCTTGTCCATCTTGTTCAAAGCCTTTTCTTTTTCCTGAAATACAGGTGAGTTTTTAAATAAATATATCACCTGAACTGTCAATTATATCGTTTTTTAACAAGTCACAGCAGATTCAAAAGAAACAACAAATCTGCAAAGAAAATGAAGGCAATCAATTGGGGCATTTTTTTACTGACTGCAGAAATTAGTTTGATCATCATTTACAACAATAACAACCGCATTTATTCAAGATCAAGCAACAACAGTGATGTGAGTGATGAGGAAATGGTGACAATAATACCAGAGAATGTGACAGTAACAATCATACAGGAGTGCGACAGTGACAATGACACACAAGAATAATAGTGACGATCATACAGGAGAGAATGACGATGACACAGGAGATTGTAACCATGACAATCACAGAGGAGAGTGTAACTGTGACAATCATACAGGAATGTAATTGTGACAATCATACAGGCGAGTGTGACTGTGACAATCACACAGGAATATAATTATGACAATCATAGAGGAGACTGTTACTGTGACGATCATACTGGAATATGAGTGACAATCATACAAGAGACTGTGACAATCATACACGAATGTAACTGTGACAATCATACAGGAGACTGGAACTGTGACAATCATACAGGAATGTAATTGTGACAATCATACAGGAGACTGTGACTGTGACAATCATACAGGAATGTAGTTGTGACAATCATACAGCAGACTGTGACTGTGACAACCATACAGGAATGTAATTGTGACAATCATACAAGAGACTGTGACAAACATACAGGAATGTAATTGTGACAATCATACAGGAGACTGTGACAAACATACAGGAATGTAATTGTGACAATCATACAGGAATGTAACTGTGACAATCATACAGGAATGTAATTGTGACAATCATACAGGAGACTGTGACAAACATACAGGAATGTAACTGTGACAATCACACAGGAATGTAACTGTGACAATCATACAGGAGAGTTGACATTGGTACTGACTGACCTTGGCCAGTTGTTCGGCCTTGACCTCATCATCCTTCCTGAAACGATCTCTCATTCGCATCAGCTTCTTCTTGACCTCATCTGAGCACAGGTCAAAGACGTCGAGACTCAGTGGGAACTTGATGTCCTATGAGCAGCAGATGGACCATGTGACGACACCAGGCCATGTGACTTTAGATCGGATCACATGACTTCCCAGTAGACCATGTGACTTGATGACAGATCATGTGTGTTCACAATAAATGATATGACTTCACAAAAGACCATGTGTATAATGACAGACCGTGAGATGTAACAAATGACTGTATGATTTTTAAATGACATCACTGCTTATTGGCAGTCAAATTTTACCACACATGACAGAACCAGTTCTAGTTGCTTACTCTTTGGCCTATAAATATATTTACTGAACTGCTGGTGGAAGAATGCTGCAAGTTCAACACTTTCTGAAGATCAACTTCACAGTTAGACATGTAACTAAATCACTATAAACAAATCACATACAGGATACAAATGCAAAGGTTGAGCCCGACACTACATATCAAGTGCAAACCCTGGTTACAAGTGCAACATGTTCCCACCTTGAGTATTTTTGCGTTGACCCCCTCCTTCTCCTTGTAGAAGAAGCGTACCATCTGGATGGTGAGGTAGGCTGGGAGTCGACTCAACTTACACTGTCATAGCAGACAAACACAGTGACACTTCAAGCAATCATTTCGCCATATACACCTGTATATCAGTATCTCTATTGCCTTCTGCCATGATCAATAAACATAATAATTGAAAAGTTAACGGTTTGTTTTGTTTCGCTTAAAAGGATTCTTTTTAACTCTGTCATTTTTATTAGTCCTGTTAAAATAATTATTACATATAATTCTGACTTTATTTCATTACTAATGTGTCTTATTAATCACTTATAAGCTTTGACAACATATAAAAAATAACTGTGTATGCAGAGTTTCATGTTTGGGCTTGTCTATGCCATCCATATACGGCATGATCATGAATATTCAGTTCAGTTCATCTGACTCAAGTTGACTGTGTTGAGAGACATTGGCCATTGCACTGGTCACGCATGAATAATCAGGCTGCATAATTAATTACAAAAGTGCCAAAAGCACTGTTGTGTATCTGCTTGTTGCACAGACAACACCAAAGTTATTCATAGATTTAAAAGACAAAAGTGGCAGTGAAAATACTTATAGGAAATTATCGTGTTTTGATACAGTACGTCTTGAATGTAAATAGGCTTACAAAGAAACCTTTTAACACAAAAGGCTTCTAAAATGAGCATTTAGTTGAATGTAGTAACTGGAAACTGTATAATTTATGACATTTTCTTTTAGTCTAATGTTATATTACACGTCTTGCTACTGTAAACCTGTCACATTTGTACATCGATCAGAATACTTACAGTTTTTAGAAATTTTGCATCTCTTGAAAGCATTGTTGAATGCTTGGTAATGGTCTCCTGCATTCTCTGGTAACAGAAAGAAACATAGTGTTCATAGTAACTACCCCTAGCCTAGGTGATACATTCTCACATCTATTGAACTTTTAGATGACGACTATTTGCTACCGCTCGAATTAGGAGAGATGTGACAACTATTGCAGTTATAACATTATACACACACACAGGCACTTCACTTATGATTAACTAATGCAAACTGTTAGCAAAACTGTGAATGGACTAATATTATATATAATTAGTTTGTATTCTGTAAAGATACTTACAGACTGCAAACCGGTATGTAGATATTTCACCTCTGAAAAGGCAATTGTCACACATTTTAGTTTTATACAATTACATACTTTGCATACAGGTCCCAGACAAAAAACAAATCAGGAAAGAAAACCTGAAAGATGCTATAAAAACTGATTAAGCACAAGTTGTTTTCTAAAATTGGACTTTCAGTAAATTTTCAATAGAATTTACCAGATATCGAAACGTAGGTACTTTGCTCTTGTGACGGATTAGAACAGACTTTCACAAAGTTTGTCTTTTATCAAACTTTGCTCAGAATACGACTTACTCAAGAGATGTAACATACTTATAACACATATAATCTATATATATATACATATGTACCATGGTGTATATATATACACACACACACATATATATTATAAATATATATACTGTACATATATATATATGCAGTGATGAACAGTAAATTATAACCCATGGTAAAATGCACAAACATGGACCACCGACTTCAGTGTTCGAAATTACGCTTGTCCCGAGACAACTGGATTTCCCACTGGACATGTGAAATTTGGAATGGAATAGCAGAAAACAGCTCAAATATTTAACATTTTTAATACAAATAGACATCTCATCCTTATCGGAGAAGTAAAACATCTGACAAGTTCTGAACCCTGGACTTCTGAGCACAAGGTGCATTCAATTGTACACAAACATGGTCACTCACCTTTTTGTATAAAGCAACTAAACTGGTAGAAGCTTTCTGCAGTTTTAGTGACTGGTTCATCCTCACACTCAATACACTTCATACTGAACTGGCTGAGGAATCAACAGTGAGCTGGCTGCAATCACTCAGTCTTTATTCAGTCAGCTAATTTTTTTTAATCTATACACAATAAGAACTTTTCTCTAAACGTACTCCCTGCCGGCTGGTGCAGAATATATAGTGAGTTTGTACACATCAAGTCCTTATGACTGCCCTAGGCACGTTGAACTGGCAGACATGTTCAACAGAACACAATCTCAACGTCTTTGGCATTTGGCTGTGCTGCAATAGGAATGAGTCTCTTCTGCTGTCATCATCTTTCTATGCTATTTTGCCATTTTCAGTCATGATCCGATCCCCAATGACCTGTTTTCGTTCGCATACGGGTGTAACCATCGCAGCAGAAACCTCTGTTGTACGTTTTATAGGTTTCCACCAAACAAAAACTCATCTAGGTGGGAACTATTATGCAAATAAGTTATTATTTCACATTGTTTGCGTATTGCAGTAATGTTGACGTCAAATATGTTTACGAGGTGAGGAACAGTTGTGTATTGTCTCATTAAGCACCACTCAAAACAAACTGGAGACGAGAACCACCTGCGTGCCTGCTATATGCGACGACTATTTGCACATAAATATGCACCACTGCTTATCGTCAAGTTATCACTCATACATCTGAGTGACCTCGACAATGTAGACAGCACAAATTTTCCCACAGTTAAAAACAGCAGCACAAGACTCAAACTCCAGTCACTGTGCTCTCTCCATTCTAACTTGACAGATGAGCACAGACGTTCACTATTAGTCATCTGACAATAACAGATGAACACAGATTTTCACTATTAATCATATGACAATAACTAATAAAGTGTATTACACCTAAACAGACCAAGTGTCCAAATTTGTTATTTCTAACACAACAGCTACAGACAAAAAAACATCATGGAAGACAAAAGGATACGTTATTGCAAACTGTCCTGCAAAGAATCTGTCAATGAAGCTTCTCTGGAACCCAACAGCTCCTTGCTGAAAAACAAGAAGCATACTACAAGAAACAAGCAGATGATAAAACAACGTTGACACAGCCAACTACCAGATGGAATGAAAGGGTTTAAAAATTAAATAAACATCATGTATACCAGTCTTGTGTCGGAGAAAAACCATTGCTCAATCCCATGTTATGCTCAATGCATTTCATTAACTGAAATTATTTATTATGAAAATAACTTTTTATGTCAGGCACTGACCATGTGAACAATATAACCATTTTTTTTATGAAATAAAGTAATTTTTGTGTTTCATCTTCAAAGTTTAAATTAAACTTTAAAATAATTTTAGAAATAAAAATCTTATAGAACAGAAACAGTGTTTGCAATGTTTGTCAAAAATGTTACACAAAATGTGGTACTAAATTACTTTGCTATCAAAACATTGTGAACAAGGATGTGCTGATTGAGTGATATATCGCATTTTTATAAAAAGATGGATGGCGTTTATTCCAATTGATTGATATTTTGAAATATTTATCGTGTTTTTATACACATTAAATGTCACCTTAGTTCAACATGTGTTTAACTATTTACTGGGAACACAACCTTCTTATTTTACACCCTGCTGTGGGCAGATAATTTTAAGATGGCAGCCAACCGTGCATTACGTTGCAGTAAATCTGGATATTTCAACTGTCAATGCATGAAAATTTATGAAATGAATTACATTATATATTATTATTTCAGATATTGAAGCAAACTTCAACATTTAAGATCACAAAAATTAAATAGCAATTTCATCATGGTATATATAAAAATTCCCAAGAAATGTTTCAATCTGGTATTCTCTGGAACCCTTCCCCTGGTGGTCGAGGATGGCATGACACCCACCTGACTAGCAATGGCTTCGTCTTCTTCTGTCGCCACCAGTTGGCGCTGCAGACAGCGAACCACTTCCGTCCAGAACTCATTGGCGTCCTACACACCAGATCATTCAGATTACAGTTATACATTATAACGTGCCTCGTTATAAAGTGAAACAAATATAACGTGGCAGTCACAAATTTCTGCCGCCAAGGGGGAAATGGGTGCTACGGCTAACAATAACGCTGTAATAACTTTCACTGAACTTTTTAATTGTGTTTATCCTGTACAGATACACAGATACTTTAAGATGAATCTGGAGTGGGTGAGTTGCTGAGTTTGTTATGTTATGTTATGTTGTGTGTTCTGTCTCTGCTCCTGGCTTCTGCTGTGCTGTTGCATCTCAGCTCTGGTCTGACAGTTTTTCATGCCTATCTGTTGGGTAACTAGCACTTGGTCTGCGTGTTAATCTCTCAAATGTTTGTTTCAAACATTACCAATTGCTTTGATAATTCTTAATCAACTCGAAACACAGTCAATATGGACAAGCCACGGTTTGTTTTGCGCTGATATCAACTGTGTTTCTCTCCTGCCAGTATGTCGTGGTTTCTGCGAATAGGATACTTTTTGCTACGCTTGTGTTAAATGCATATACCAGTGTACCCAAAATATGAATTTGTCAACAGCATATGAAGCGCAGTCAACTGCAATATCATTTGGCACTGCAAATGTGTGTTCAAATTTGCAGTCACCGTATCCAATTCCAGCATATTTGCACAAATTATGTCTCAAAAATATTATGCTTAAATGTCTTGTAATTGTCACTGGTTAATGTCCGCAGTATCTGACCAGTTTCTCATCTAAAACTATCAAAGAAATGATCGATTGTATGAGCTGGAAAGTTTGTTATTACGTAGTGTGATAATATGGCTTCTGGTACATTCTTCACCACAGTGACAGTCTAGGCTAGCGCTGTCGATCGCCATTTGCGCCATAGGCGAAACGGTTTTCTATTTGGCGAAAATAAATTAAACCTCTTCGCCAAATTGGCGAAACGTTATATCTCATTATTATTGATGTTATCAGCAATATATGACTGCATTATTCAACACCCAGCTCTGTTAAAGTTGCCTAAACGATCGCACATTCAACTGACCCAAATAACCAGTCGGCGTAACGTGACCCGCTGGGTAAACAATAGGTCGCTAATCCCTCCACTCAGCCATGCTCACAGACAATAGGGGAGCTTAAACCAATCAAGAATTGTGTTTACTAGACAATGGGGATCTGCCTGATGGCACTAATTACAAGTTTGAGGCTAGTACAACACTGTACCTGACAGGTTCCATATTATCGCTCAGCATCGCCAGCGCAGTCACATGGCATTGTCAATGATTAATCAATGTGCCATCTGGTAACTATTCAATAAAATGCCAATATAGATTCATGCCTGTTTGACAAGTTTCACCACCAGAAACATTACAGATAGAAAGATGCATGTCAAAAACGTGTTTTATTAAAAATAGCCTGCGTCACCCAGGCCAGGATTACATTTACAGTCAGCCACAGTTAACTAATTTGGTGAATTACTGTATTCAATTACTGAGCAGTCAAATGAAGTTTTAAGATAGGTACTGTTTGAATCACTGCGGGGCAGCAAGAGTAGAGGGGGTGGTTCTTAATTATTTTACCTTGTTATAAAAGTGTATCTTTCAATTTATGTTATACTCACCTGTAATGCAAATTTTATTACATTAATAGTATAGTATGTGTTCCCAACAGTTGTGCAGGTTTCATTTTATTGTTAAACAATGTTCTGTTAAATTATACTGGATGTTTGTTTGCGTTATATATGTTTAGCTAAATATATAAATGTTTAGTTAATTAAAATAGGACTTTTTTTCTTGTGGATATTGTATAGAATTGTTTATTATATTATGTCTTGTTTTGCACTTTTAATCCGGGTAATTTAATTGATCTAAAAAAATGGCTAAAGAGAATCTCATTTGGCTAAACAAATTTCTGACCTTTAGCCAAATTGGCTAAACAGATCTTAGGCACAGCGCTAGCCTAGACAGTGCAGTCCTATGAACAAAACCATGCAGTAGAAGTCATACAGAGGCTACTGGGAGCACGACAGATGCCCTGGTCAGCCTGCAGGAGCCCAGTGTCTGTGTGGAGGGACACGTACCTGCTGGTAGTGAACTCCATCCTCATTCTTCTCCGAAAACTGTGGGAAGAACCTATCGAGGATGCTGAGCAAAACGACGGGAGGGAAGGCATTTGACGTCTGGTCCAACATGATAAACAGGTCGCGCACCCCTGGAACAATGCAACACTTAATTATCATCTGAAACTGACATCAACTACTGCAAATAAGAAGCAAAATGTTTGAAGAATTTGTTTTTACATAACAGTATAATTGTGTAATAGGGCAGTGGTGCAGTGGCTAGAGCTACACTCTCAACTAAGAGAACTTTGGTTTGAATCCCCTGTGTAGCTGTGTCAAACAGTGGGCAAGTTTGTTCACTCTACATTGCTCCAGGTCACTCAGCAGCATGAAAGAGTACCACACTATAGACAGTGGTGAATAGTTATGTATGAATAGCCTTAGCGCATTAATTGCATCATTAGCCAGATTTCAAGAAAAGTTGAGATGGTGTTCGACTGAACAGGTCTGGCAGGGAGTAAAGTGTAAAGCACTCTGAGGAATCCTGAGGACTGGATACTGTGTTATACCAGAACCGAACGTTACCTTTATTTCAGGTGTATCAATCAATCTGATGACAACTGGAATTGTTTATTGACTCCGAGATCGATTAACCCTTTTGTATTGGTGTACCTCTGAGCTTGGTTTCTAAAGATTTAGGTGAACGAGAATTTACCCCATTATTATTATATATGATGTGGAGCCACTGTGAAACAGTTAAGCATTAGATCTTTTACCTTAAAATGGGCAATTTTCACAATTACATATAAGTCACAAAACTGACAGATTTAAGACACTGTGAAGCATGCCCAACCACAAGTAGATCCTCGTCCACCCCCCAGGGTGGATTTCTAACGGAAAAAAATTAGTGACAATGACAATTTTGTAGCAAGAAACCGAGACATTTCCAATAAAAAATATTTTTGTTTTAAATGTAGAAATAGCAATTAAAATATAGAAATGCTGTTGGACTATACTCAGGATGTTGTCTCAACCTGCTGTTATAAGACCAATAAGATTGCAGAGAGAAAAACATTGTTTGGTTATGTCCCATGCAAGACTGTCTTGATGGGAACAACTGTAACTACGTTCTGGTGTGGTTTGCTAAAGGACCAGTTTATTCATTAACTCGAATGCAAACGTCTTCAATTACACAGCTATTTGCCATCACAGCTGCAGACTTGGAATCCATACAACAGTGCACACATGTGTGCTGCATACGTATAATGTAAGATGCATATCACTGTGGTAAGTGTTTGTGTGGTGAGTGTTTGTGTAGTGAGTGTTTGCGTGGTAAGTGTATGTATGATAAGTGTTTGTTGTGTGTGCTTGTGTGGTGTAAGTGTTTGTGTGGTGTTTGTGTGGTGTGTGTATGGTGTTTGTGTGGTTAGTATGTGTGTGTGTGTGTGTGTGTGTGTGTGTGTGTGTGTGTGTGTCTGCGTGTGTATGTTTGTGTGTTTGTGTGTTTGTGTGATAAGTGTTTGTGTGGTGTTCGTGTCTCACCAAGTGTCATGGACTGATCATTTGTCAGGTTTTTGTCTGCCAGACTTCCCTCGTATCTGCAACAAACACCACAGTGCTCGTTACAAAACATGGTTCCAAGTTGTAAGCAAGATAACTAATGTTATAAGAAATTAACTTACGTTGGAGCGTATTTGACACGTGCAATGTTTTGGTCGACCATTGGTGTATATTGGTCAAGCACTGGTGTGTGAAATGACTCAGGTTTCAGCAGGACTCCTACTGAAGTAGGAGTCCACTGTGAGGTCACATGTATCCATGGCCTCTAAAGAATATGCACCAAAGTAAGTTAATTTCTGATATGGGAAAAGTAGCCAAAAATCAAAATTGCGTATGTCTGAAGTATTCGTGGACACTTTGCACCACAACATATTCAAACTCAAAGTGAGGCTACTGCAGTATACACCTCCTGTCCATGTCATCAGTTTGTGTTCCATGTCATCAGTTTGTGTTCCATGACACCAGTTCGTGGATGTGAATGCAATTAACACTGTGAGTTGTTAGGGTAAGTGATAGAAACTATAATAAATATTGATTCTAGTTTACTTGATCTCATTGTGACTTATTTATAATTGGTATCTTCTCTTTATCTAGCAGGACTGCCACAACACTTCCATGTAAATGTGAGAAAGCAAATGTTCCCTGCTATTTTTCTATACCACATCAATGGTATATAATTATATTGTCTTAAACTGACAGTTTTTTAAACTGAGTTACTCAGGATCATAGACACTCAAATCAAACAAATGACAAATTTGTTCAACATATTATTCTGTGTTTTTGTATGTTACCACCAGTGCTGATGAGAACTGAAGAAGAACCCTGTACGTGTGAGTATTAACAAGACTTCTGATAGATGAGTGAGGCATACATCATCATCTAGAAATATTGTTCCTGAAAGACGTCTAGAAGCTGACATTTCTAGATTATTACAGTTCATCTTGTATTTCTCGAAAAGCCTGCCATCTTGTGCTGCATGAATTGCCATGAAGTGACAAACAGACACATCTGCTCAACATCAGTGGCACTGATTACTAAATGAGGACTTGACAGTCAAGTACACACACACATACTTACTTGACGAGTGCTTCTTTCAACTCTGGCACAGTCCTCAGACACTGCATCACTGCATTGACGTAACACGTATTGCCAAGATTAGCCAGCCCGGGTGGCATATTTGACTAGCAACAAAACACATATCAGAAATAAAATTGCAAATAAATGTTCCAAAACTACAGGCGTTTTAAACAAATTTAAGCGTGTACTACCGCTAGACATAAAAACACTTCTCTAATCCTATCACATATTAATTACTGTATTACGGTTTGGGCATACAAAGGTAGTCGAATATTGAGAATTCAAAAAAAGCAGTTCGAATAATAACATCGAATAGGTACAATTCACATACAGAACCACAGAACCAAAAATTGTTACTCACAGTTTACGTAGGTTTGCATATTACTAAAATAAAATACTATACATTCGTATGTATAGAAGTTAACTATATGTATCATTACTACGAGTGGCTCCTGTGATAGCGACTTTTCAGTCTTAACAGGAACCACTGACCCCCATTTTACAGTTTTGTTTTAAATTACTTATGATGATGACGTTTCGTTTATGTGCACCTTATGATTACTTATTTGGGGTAAAAAAAAACATCTTGTTCTTGTTCATTGCAATCAAGCCAAGAACAATATAATATAATACTTTATAGATATGATAATCCATTTAGTTTGAGTAAGTAGCAGCCATGCAGCTGATGTCACCATAATAACATACAACTGATTACAAACAAGTGAATTTATGTTACATTAAACAACTAAAAACCCGGTTTTAGTTCTAAAAACTGATCTAAGTTCACTCAGTTCCTTGGGTCTCAGGGAAATCTATGATCGATCAATTAGTGATTTGTATGAAATACAAAGCGATTTATTTAAGAATTGTTATGTTTTTTCAGTAGACAACTAGAATGGTGAGACACCTACGCGGGGTGCCACAATAGTCTTGGTCTATTTGTCACCCTAAATGACAAGAGTGACTGACCTTGGCAGCAAGCTGTTCTGGGGTCATGTCTTCCACAAACATTGGCTGCTCTTCCTCCGTAGGAACAGCTGGCAGCTCCTCCGCGGAGCCCATCATCAACAGTGTCATGCCCTGAAAGTATCAGACCCCATCATCAACAGTGTCATGCCCTGAAAATATATCAGACCCCATCATCAACAGTGTGTCAGTGTCATACCCTGAAAGTATCAGACCCCATCATCAACAGCAATGGCTCTGTTGAAATTAAGCTTGCTCGAATAGAAGCATTAAATATTACATAATTTTACCTTTCGTGTCTTCATATAAAATTAACGTCAGACAGTAGTTCACCAAACAACTGGCAAGTTGTGAGTTAGACCACACGTTTTCCAAATTACTGCAAAGAAGATTCGTTTGGAAAACCACAAGTTCCCTTTGTTGATGTTATTCAAACACTGATCATCAAGCTACCTTAGCATGCCTTGATCAACTGTTTTGTTACATTAGTAAGAACAAAAATTAGTTATGCTATTCAGAATGACAGATTCGCTTGCAGAATATAAAAATGCCATATTATGTGTACAATGTACATTATATTAATTATACATAAAATGTACTCACACTGCGCAACTTAATGTCTCCCCATGAGTCATCCTAGAAATAAAGAAATTAAATAGTACATGGTCATTCTGTTGAATATGCATCAGTGCATTTATGGTGTGAATTAAACTGTGAAATCATAGCTTTATGGAGATCCGCTATTTGGACAGGTAAAACCTGTTGTGGACGGGAAGAATAAAATACCACTGGATGGGAAGAATAAAATACCACTGGATGGGAAGAATAAAATACCACTGGATGGGTAACAAAATTAAGGAGCAAAAAAGGTCTTTAAAAATCATAAATATTTTCCGTTTAATGCTTTTAAAATGGGTGTGTTTCTAGTTTATTTGAGGTCATAAAACCACATCTCAGCTAACTTATATGTGAGTCAACATCCATGTGCCCATAAAAAAACATGACTCGCAACATTTTTTCCCTGCATAAAACCCTATGTGAAGTTCACTGTGATACAAACAAATACAGTAGGAACTAGGAATGTTGGGCAATAGCTGCCTCATAACAGTAAAATGCTACAACCACACACACCACACCACACCCACACCGACACACACAGTATTGTCAAAGTAGACATAAACTGATCATGTACACGCATGTTAAACATGTCCACATGTACGTCACAGAATATTGTAAGGCACCCAGGAGAAAGAATAATCTGATAACCAACATTATAGAAATGTATTTAATTAAAGAGGAGATGTTACCTTGACGACGGCGCCTTTCACCATAACCTTCTGCCTCTCTTGCTGCACGCCAGTCAGTGAAAACAGCTGGGCCTTGAACACCATCGGGGGCTCGTCCGTGTCGCACTCGATGTCTTTGTACTTCTCCTTGCCCCATTTCACATGCACTGCAGAAGAAAACAGACGGCTGAATACAAATTGATTCAATAGAAGACTCATTTACATGATAGCCGAAGCATTAGAAACAAACACAGAACATATAGTGCATTTTTTGTACCCTGGGTAATTGGTTAACTGTAAACAAGCGTGAATGATGGGGTCGCTACTATAAAACATTGCTAAATACTTGGATCATGTTGTAATAATTTCAGTAAACATATATCTTTGAAGCAAAATGGCTGATTTTGGAATGATGACATACTCAATCATGTGTTTTATTATATACTGCTTACGTGACCGTGAACTTCAAGCGTGCTTTTTTCATTTGAAACTTTCTAAACCAGGCATGTTCAGTGTCCAATAACTTTGGCTGTGTGTGAGACAGGTCCATTATTTTTACATCATTGGAAAGCTTAATATATCTTCTTTCCAATTATGTGACTAACTAATTTTTTTGTACATGAGTTTTTTCATTAGAACATGTCACAAATGTCAAGATTTATGCTTAGATCATGAACAGAGAAATGCCATGCTAATTCATGCTGCTCACGGTCAGGGTGCTGTTAATTGGTCATTATATAACCATGGTTGATTGGTTCTACTTTAAATGAGTTTAATCAATATATGATAGACTAGTTCTAGAGAACTAGAAATAAAAGTAAAACCTGGGTATATTGTTTCAACTTTTATGATTCCTATCTTAGACTTAGTTAATAATACATGTATGCACTATGTTATCTGCTGCTTTAATCCTTTTTATAACTGAGCTGCAGATTATTGCGTTTTTTAACAATTTTAACGGTTGTTTTGTGGGTCAAATTTAACACTTCCTATTCAGATTCCACCACCACGTTCGACACGTTTTTGTACGTCTGTATATTTTAGTTTTATAATTTCTTACAAAAACAGCACCTCTTGGGCAGTTGTTAATCTATGTTAGCCAATCATGCACAGTATACATCAATGTAGCGGTTTTCATAAATAACTACCTTTAAAAACAGGCATGTCCGTTCTTTCTTAGTTTAGATCGACGATCCTGATATCCCACCGGATGTACAGAAGCGTCCCGCAGTGAATGCAGTAGCAGTGAATGCGGTACCGTAAAGAATATATTTAGACTAACAGCGTTTTCGTATTCAGCAATTTCTTGAACTTTTCTTGTTTCTCCATCTTCATTTCCGCGGTTACACTCTAGCTTCAACGCTGGTCGGTGGTGTTTGTTTTCTTATCATTCTTTTGGCGGCCACAATCATCTTGCTGATTATTCTGCCTCAATTTAGTGCAGGAGGTCGGGTACGTATTTTTTTGTTAAAACAAAAGAAACATTTCTAGAGTGTCAGACCAATGTATCGAGGTCGAATAATTTTACACCACTGGAATTAATATATCTTCTTACCAATGATGTGACTAGCTCAATATTTTTTTTTACATATGAGTAATTTCGTTAGAACATGTCACACATACACATGAAGCATAAGAAAAGAATATATAAATAAGTAATAGCGGGATTACTTCAGTTAAATACCCGTGGACACGTGTGACCAGGACCCTAGGCCTATAGGTCCTGCATGTGTGGATTTTGTTTAGGGACGTGAACATATCAAATAAGTGCTCAAGGACAATTGACATATTAATCATATTAAAACATTTATTACCATTATATATATAAAAATACTATATAACTCACATACGAAACCACATTAAAAAAGTAGACTAATGAAAGTAGAAGATATATTAAAGTTACAAGAATTAAAACTTCATTCGAAAAAAATGCTCATTAAGTTGGACGTATATCATTCAAGTACAATTTCTGATTACACAACTAATAATTTCTACTCACTTCGACGTTTCAACCGCCATCGGCGGCCTTCTTCAGGAACTAAATGTTGAGTGGTCACTGGTCAGTGAAGAAAGCCGCCGATGGCGGTTGAAACGTCGAAGTGAGTAGAAATTATTAGTTGTGTAATCAGAAATTGTACTTGAATTAAAGCTTCATTTTAAATATTTTCATAAACAATTACCTCCATATTGACTAAACTGGCCATTATACCAAAAAGTATTAATATATATTATACACAGTTATAATATTCGTGTAAAAGACAATATAAATACTTTCAGAACTAAGCATGAATTTGCAATGAAATGTCTTTGATATGCAGCCTTCACGTACTATAAATGACACCTCTGATATAATAATAAAAAAGAATATACACTCACAATTTGCAAGGCTTTATATGTTATATAAAAACATGTTTGCTAAATAACTACAGCGGTACGTACTTTATCAAATTGTTATACATGTCCACTGAATCAATAAAACAAAAACAAAAAAATATTTTGATGTTCGTTACGATTAGCACACCTGCCCTTAAAAAAAATACCATTCAAATACCATTGAACAATTTGAATGGTCATATAGGGAATAAATGGCCAAGGCTATTTGAATGGTATCTGAATGGTATTTGAATTACATTTTTAATTCTTTGTACCGTTCAATGGTATTGAATGGTATTTTAAATTACCGTTGACAGTACCACTGAGTCCTACTGAAATACCATTGAATGGTCCAATATGGTACTGAATGGTACTGAATGATACTGAATGGTATTCAATGGTATTCAGTAGTGGTATACCATTGGCTCTTTTTATAAGGGATCCGCACCTCCGCCATACACTTTCTCACTTCAAGCAAATACCTGCAAATAAACATACGAGATAGACACCTTGAATAAATACCATATTACTTTTCACCACGAAATTATGGTGGCTCCTATGAGCGAAATTATTGTTTTAATTATACTTGGGGTCAATATAAACATAATGGTTTTAGTTATAATTATATACTTATCTGTTCATTATACTATAAATTATATTCACTTAATTCTGTCTAGTTTTCTCAGGATTTATTTTCATGCCGTGCCAGTTCAGTCTTTGTCTCTTATCTAGAATGGACTGGAATTCTGTGTGAATTAACTAATACTCATGTATAACTGTCAAGCTAATCAATTGCATAAACGGCAAAAAAGTCGAAAATATCGCAAACGGAATAACCATAAATTCCGAATTTACGGTAATATAAGTCCGATTAAAACTGTAAAAACATGTTGTTGTGGTATATTTTATATGTATTTTGAGTTACGACAACAGTTGCTACTGTGGATCTGTGCAATGTATTTATTTAAAAATAAACCAATGCAACATTACAAGCAGAGTTACAAACCAGCAAGTAAACAGCAACGGTCACGTGACAACTCATTGGCGCGTGCTGGGACAGCCCACGAGCAGTGTCCACGAGCGACAGATCGGTGCATGCCACGCTGCTTACGTGCGACGGACGTGTGTATGGTACATGTCACGGTGACTTGTCGAATACAAATCTATTTTGTGGCCGTAAACTTACCTTTGAAAGGTGAGTTGTTTGATGACATCGACTTAGCATCCAAATGTTGTCTTTAACAAGTTAAAAAAATATAATATAATTGTTGACGTCGTCCCTGGCCCTGCGTTGTTTCGCCGACAGGACTCGGGACTTTCGTCGGTAAGTTCGTAACTAATAATATTACATTGTGGACGCTACCCGGGTGACAATAGTGAGTCATTGTCGTTGAGTATGTCACTGTCAGTCATATGTTAATACATGTATAAAAATATATTATAGTTTTGTCTTTTGATTTGGCCTTTACCATCCTCGTGCCAGGTGTCGCTGCTACTGATTACGTCAGTACCAGGGCAGCAGTACCCCTCGCGCTCGGCCTCGCTGAACCATTTGGCTTTGCCTTTGGCCTTTGCAAAACCCAACACTCTGCATATAAAATCAGCCAGTGAGATCGTTCATGAGGAGTGTGGTTGGCCTCCGATTGTGCGATACAATTTTGAATGATCTCAGCTACTGATAATGAAACATGTCTGGTCCTATGGTGCATTTTTTGCTAAGTCAACAGGGCCAGGGGTTTCAGAGAGTTGGTTGTTCATAATATTAAAGCACAAACAAAGTTAACTTTTACGTGGCATACACGTAATAGAGTTAATATAAAGTAACAATTTCCACATATACTCAATTTTTTAACGCCAGCGGTTGACCAGAAAAATATTTTTTAACACCCAGCCATCCAAATTCTATGCGCTACCCCATCTTAGACGAAGAATGACGTCACGACGGTGATCGAGGCGCTCTCCACGTAGATTCCCTGCATAGGGTTTGGCTGTTGTCATGAAATGGCTGCAACTCGGCAACGCGCGTAACATGCTGATGACGGTAAATTTAAAGTTGTCTATTATTGTTATCGCTGAAATCATCCCATCAACTGATGATACATGTCTACATCAAAGCATTTCTCCTCAAAATGGACCGAGCAAAGTGCCAAACAGTACGCCCGCAAATCACCAACGTGAATCCATTGCTTCAATACTACCGGTTGTTTCAACTATTATTGCAACCATATGCCGAACACGAAGGGGGGTAATTACTCAAGTTTACCATAGATTTAACCACAGATTTAGATATACGTCTATAAGCAGGTGCTAGATGTCACGCCAACTGAACGAACTGTCGAAGACTCGAAGTTGTTGACCCTTAACGACGTAGCCGGAAGCTGACCGAGATATAGAATGCCGTGCGCTGAATGGCCAAGCCAAATTAACCCTTCACCTATGGCGACGTCTAGACCATCGTGGATTTCGTTAGAATTTTAGACTTTAAAGTCACATTCTGAGTAAACCGCTGACGTTAAAAAATTGAGTATATGTGGAAATTGTTACTTTGTATAAACTCTATTAGGTGTATGACACGAAGCCTAGCCTTTTTTTGTCCTTTAAATACTAGTGAAACTAACCTTTTAATTTCTCGTCTCAATTACTCAATAGGCTCTAAGATTGTGTCCTTGACCTTGTTGTTATTCAGGTCATCTTTTAACTCTCTGTTCAAGGCCTCTTTTGATTGCATTTAATGGGTTGGTGTTTTGAGCGAAACCAGAAATAGTTAATTGCAATTACAGAATGTAATATTTTTATATCACAGTAAGGATAATAGTCTTATTTAAACACTTGTTGCTGGATGTTCACAGGGATCTTGCTTTTGGAATTATTGTTGTTTGAACATTGAAAGTACTGAAACTTGCAATGGGATATAATTAATAAAAATTATTGTTTGTCACAGTCAAGACAATAATCTTACCTACACATATGCTGCTGGGTGTAACAAGGATTTATGTTAATTGTCTTAGTTATTGCTTTGTGTTAATTTAGGTATTGCAAAGGTGAGCATACTTGGTGTTCAAACAGTAATAACTAAAAAACTGAATAATTCCTGTGTTCATCGGACTGTCAAGTCCAGTCAAGCACTGTCAAACTATTTTTTTATTTAAATGGACCAAAATCCTCATATGACTAACATGTACTTAACATGCAAATTTTTGTGTGTGTCTGCATTTTGAATGGTTGAGTTAATATCTTAAGAATATGTCATCGTACATATGAATTATTTATTTTATCTGGTGATTGATGAGACCTGTGTTCCTTGTGTACAGATATTGGTCTAGCCACTAATAACTTGACTCTCTCTTCAGACACTTGATATGTGTTGTATTGTAGCTGTGTCAGACGTATGATCCTAAAGTAGGCAGACTGAATACACTCGACAATCAAACAGCACTTACAGCAGAATTGCTCTGCTGCTGGTAATAAAAATTGAGTGAGCTGCTTTGGAAAACGTTCAATCAAGTATTTGTCCAACGCCTTCTGTTGGCCTAGTCACCCTACAGGTGTGTCTCACTGTAATGCCCACCTGTCACAGGTGTTCCTTGTTCCCACATGTTATAACAATTAGTTAGATAATTTGCTAAACATAATTATTGCACACCTGTAGTGCCATAATAAATGAATTAATATGTGTGACCATGTGTGTGTGTGTGTGCGTGCGTGCGTTCGTGCATGCGTGCGTGCATGAGTGCGTGCATGCATGTATATTTGTGTGTATGTTTGTGTGTGCATGCATGCATGCGTGTGTGTATGAATATGGGCAGCAGTGTGGTGTCTATACTTATTTGGGTTGAAATGGTGTTTGTAATTTGGAGACTCCTGAAGATGTACAAATAAGTTTGACAACATTCCCTAAAATAAGTCCATGTGCAATGGTTCCCCTGGGTAAATTGGTGAGCTGAGCAAGCACCATATTGAAGGCACAATGTTTTACGGGTCTAGAGAAATGACCTACAGAAATGTTTTAAAAAGTAACTTCAAAATAATCCGTTATGAAGTGTGTTTTAACCTACTGTATTCACTGGCATATAATGAGGAAATAAATAAATCTACAAGTTATGCATGTCAATGTATTGTTAACATTACTTGTACATAGTTAGCAAGGACACAGGAAATACAAACAGCCACGAGGTGGCAATTTCAGCATATTTATAGCGAAGTGGATTAGAAAAACAGTGAGGGGGCCCAACTGGCTTGTCATGTAGCAGGGGAAACACTGCTTATTCAAGAGACCAGGACAGTAATATCCTTTCTATAATAACATTTATAAAATCCTTTGTTTTATTGTATTGATTATCATTTTTTTACACACTCATTTTCACCTAATTTAGATATTTCTCTGTTGAGAGGCAAAAGCAGAAACTGTGGAGCAAGGGAAATGGAGCAAAACCACACAATGTGAAAACACCAAACAACAACATATCTTGAGAACCTATTATTTATTTATTGTATGGCTGTTCCTACATTGCATAGAAATGTCTGCCCCTCTCCTGAGTACATTTGGATTAACCTTTCCGCAGGGCTGACAAACAGTAATAGACTCCAGAGGTTGTTTGATCAATGTTGACATGAGTACTGATAAATGCCTGCTAAAACTCTAATAAAGTTTCCTATTACTTCCATAAAGAGTTAAGGACCTGTATGTTTACTCAAGTTCACTATGGCGTATTTATATGTGGCTTTACACTGCGTGTCTAAGGTAAGACTTGTTCAGCAGTGATCCTACTATGCAACACATTGCTTGTGTATGCAGCGAGCAAGCTCATGCATGATTGTTGCAAATCTTCCAATCAACACCACACAGTAATTAAGCTATTAACTAAGGTACATTTAGCAGGAGTTAGTCTTAAATGTTGTCTGGCAATTACATGCAGTAATCAACACTTTAATTGACTACTCTATGGTAAGTTTCTTATCTGGTAAACACTAAGTTATTTAGTAAAGACTGAGTTTGTTGGGCCCAGCCTTTGATCTTATTTGTTCAACTGGCTGGCCACTCTGGACAAAGGTGTTAATTACTGTGTCAATGACTGGTCAGACAGGTGTCTGGCAGCAACCTTCAGGTCAGTTGAGTCTGGATCCTGTGAAGGAGAGCATTGGTAAGTCACATGCCCCCCTGGGTGGCCAGCACAGCCTGTAGCAGCAGACATGACTGTTGTAATGCTTGTATACTGTTGCTTGAAGTGTTTGTGTTTGGACATTGCATATTGTCAACAAACTTGGTAAAGCTAAAATAACATTGGATTCAGTCAGTTTTGTTAATTTATTATATAATGCGTTTCTAAGTAAAATGCATTCAAACTTTACATGTGTTACTGTAGAAAAATAACTATGTACCCTGGTAAAAGCCAGACAAATTGGTATGACTTATTCTTTAATGATTGAATTGTTTACCAAATTTCATGTTCGAATCTTTGGTTTCTCTAATAAAGATTTTCATGCATTTCTGAGATAGCAGTTCATATTTGCTGTACTTTTGAATTGTAGTTGTTCCATGATGGTAATCTGGACACTCTAGAAGTTGGATTATTATAAGTTGTTATTACAGGTGTACTAATGTATAGAGATCATTTAATAAAAAGGTTGTTAAGCTACCATGCAGCAACCAGAAGCTTTTATTGTAAATGGTAAATGTCACATTTAAATAGTGTAACTTCTTAAACAAATTTACTTGACAGCTATAGTTGGACTATCTATTGTTGAACATAAATACCTGGATAATGTCGGCTTAATCGCCATAAAGTACTGGTTAACAATAAACAGACACTAGTCACACTAATTTTGACATGATCCCTTGAGTAGAGATCAGATTACACTGTGGTTCTTGGCTTGGCATGTTTCAGTGATTATGTGCCATGTTTTGTGATGTTATTCACCGTTATTCACGCTGATAACAATACACATTGGATTCGACATGGCTTAATTTCATAGCTGTCAGTTGGCGGTCATGCATGCATTAGTTGTGAACTGGCTGCTGTGGTCCACTCGAAGCCACCTGTATAGCTCGTACAATTATATGTCAGACGTCTATGTAACTGTGATTGTGTCTCTGTCGTGTTTCTTTGCCTTTACTCTGCATTGTCTGACCCTATATTTATATTATCAGTTCAGTATGCTGTGTATGTTTATATGCACTAATGTGGATATGGTTTGACTACAGAAATACACTTCAGCAGTTCTGTTTGTTCAGCGGTTGATGTACATAGTGCTCTAAATAAATAGTCATCTTCCTGTGGTCTGTTATCATAAGGTAGGCCTATGTTTGTATTTCCAAAAGGTGCATGTTGACTAAATTTCTCTGTCTAAATAAGCCCGTTCACGCCATACAGATATCATAAATGTATAACAAAAGTATTCTGACAATATTTGATCTGCATGACTAGATGATTAAGCATATTTTATGTAACATATTGATAATCATACTTTAATTATGAATGTCTAATTTTAGGATGTCATGACAGCATTGGTACATTATCTTTCTCAATTGCTTTGATTATACAAGCTCTGTGTAATTTAATTACTGGACAGCACTTGTGTTAATTGCTCCAGTAATTAAGCAGTGTGTCCATTATACAAGTTGCCCATGCAGTTGTCACTGGTGACCTGAGTTGTAGAATACATGTGATATTAGCAGAAAAGCATGATCAAGTAACTGTGAAACATTTCCCCCATAAAAAGTCCAGGTTGTATTTCACAGTTATTTGTCAGTAAGAACTTAATTATTTGTGGTCACTTCTGTTAATGTCATGCACTGTTGTAAAAAATAGCTCAGATGAGCTAATGGCATCTAGTTAATGTTCTGCAATTCCACATGTGAACTGATGTTAAAACTTCCTGTATGTTGAAATTACACTGGTGATACTATCTTTGATTCAACAGTTTTGCATGTATACAACACTGATAGACAATTAGTTTCATTTTAAAATTGTGAATGCCAAGAATGCCAATTAACACCATAGATGATTTTGGAAAAATCTGTGAACTACCAAAATGGCTCTGCTACATGGCTCACTAAACATCAGTTCCATACATACATAGCTGATATGTATAGATATGGATCGACAAACAAGCAGATAAACAAACACAAAACCATATTGTTTTATAATTAGATGTATGAATGGCTCAACAATAATTTACAACCAATGTGTTTTATATTTTTTAGTGTTCCGCACCTGTTCCCAGTAGATCTTGCTGAACCATTGAGTATGTGATGCCGTGATCAAGTAACGTTTGCACTACACCAACAAACTGCCAGACTGTCTGTCACATGGTGAACAGTTTCAAGTGGATCTCAGGCAAGACCAGTGACAGTTCAACAATCTACACAGTCACTACACTGTCTCCACACAAGCAGTGTCAACAGAAGTGGCAGAGTTTGGCAAACATGCACACACACACATATAGTCACAGGTGAACGCTGGAGTTCGCGGTCAAGATTAATTCTGGACATGCAACATTTTATTGACTCGACATTCCGACTGAGTCAATGCATTAGAATGTCAGTCGTAACAACGTGATCACTCACTTCCATTTCCACCAGGATACAGTTCTTAAGGCTTAGCGCAGAGTCGTGAGATTGGTCATTCACCGTTCCTGAAGCTAAGAGCATGCTTGAAGAACTTTAGTTGATTATAGTTGGTGAGACGAACACAACGATGAAGGAGGAGGAGATAGAGGTGGCCATTAAGGTGGTTGTCGTTGGCAACGGTGCGGTTGGAAAGAGCAGCATGATACAGAGGTACTGTAAAGGCATCTTCACGAAGGATTACAAGAAGACGATTGGCGTTGATTTCCTCGAGCGACAGATTGAGTGAGTGTAATTTTGTCTGTTTGTCAGTGTCTTGTGCAACTAATGTACTAGGAGGTGAATGTCTCTGTGCATTATCAATTTGTGTACTTAATGGTAAAAGTAAAATATACCATAAGTATTATTTATACAAACGAAATACAAAACGAATATTATTTATACAAACAAATGTTACGTTTACATGCAAGCAATCAGACTGTCAGTGTCTTCCATACCACAAGTACTCGTAGTTGCCAGAATAATAGTTATTGGAACAGTTTTACTTTCAACACATTGACATGACCTATACAATGAAACCTTGTTTTATGGCCACCCCTTTAATACAGCCACCTTGCATTTAAGGTCATCCTGGGATTTTCCCATATTTTCCCATTAATGTAAACAAAAGGAATCTCACAAATAAGGTCACCTTGCTAATCGGACCACTTTTTAAAACTTGTTTAATGTGCCTGATTAATTTGACCAATTTCACAAGAATGTTGAAGGCTGGACAATTACATAAATGTGTGCTTTAATTGTCTGGCACAAGTATTTCAGTTTCATGTGTATGAAGTGTAGACATCTGTCAGTTTATTTAATTTGTATTTTTTTACCTATTTATTATCTTGTACATGTCTTAAATTAATTTTAATTTTACAAAATGTCATACTCATTATTGTATCATCAATATACCATTTATTTTAATAATGATCTTTAGCTAACTTATTTATTTTATTATTTATTACTATTACTTTTTTATACATATTTTATGTATTTTATTTAACTTAACAAACTTATTATTATAATTCTACGACACATGTATGCTTACTCATGTATAGTGCCTCCGAATGGATATTTCTAGATTTATGGCACTTTATAAATATTATTATTATTATTATGTGTTTGTTATTACAAAATATCTCATGTCTTTTATACTTTTACGTTTTGAATGCCTTTTGTGTATATAATTATTTATGTAATATTAATCAATTATCAAATTTGTCAGTCCACTAATGGATCCATATAATTATAATTAATACAATAACAGCATGCATTTATTTAAATGTTATTGGTAATTTATGCAATATAAATAAAGCATCAAGCAGGTTTTCTTAAATATTAATTTTGTCTTTCTTATCACATCTGCTATATGGAGTTCCTGATACTGTTGAGAATTTAATGATACAAGTGGGTGTTTAGTTGTTCACTGACAACTTGTGACACCGTCGTGTGGCGTAGAGTATTACACCATCATGTGGCGTAGAGTATTACACCATCGTATGGTGTAGAGTATTACACCATCGTGTGGCGTAGAATATTACACCATCATGTGGTGTAGAGTATTACACCATCATGTGGTGTAGAGTGTTCCATGTCGTGTTCCAGGGTGAATGGGGAAGACGTGCGACTGATGCTGTGGGACACGGCGGGCCAGGAGGAGTTTGACGCCATCACCAGGGCCTACTACAGAGGTAACTCTAACACACACACACTTTGTATTCATTTAGCAAAATATGAAGAAAAAAACTACTTCACTGTCTTTACATGATGCTGAGTGAACATGGGTTGTTTGTAACTATAAGACAACAATGCTCATACAGGTTCATGTATAGGCCGAGTAGTAGTTTTTTCTTCTTATTTTATTATATTAAATGCTAGGTGTGCGTGTGTGAACGTGGGGTATTAGTAAGACATTAGTATTCATAGATCAGATAGAACATACTGATTCATATACAGTGTATATCAATTGATGCAGGAACAAAATCAAAGCCTAGCTTGTATGTTGTATAAAGGTTAACTGTTAATTTATATGAAACATTTTGACCAACTTTAATTTATGTGATTGTTTTGTTTGCTTTTAAACTTCACAATATTCAGTTCTGAAGTATTATTTGTAAATTTACAAGAAACTGGTCTATGAGGAATCTTTTTATGACTGATAATTATGATCTCTCTAAATCTGAACATTAAAAAAATGTGTATAGTAAAGACACATTCATAGGTGACAAGTGGCTTCAATAGACTGTACATGTCACAGCAACACACTGAGTAGATCTGTGTGTAGTGGGCAGTGGTTGTCCACTTGAAGTGTCTGACCAGGTCCCAGTGTGTCCAGCTGTAAGTACTGCCCACTACACCAGCTGGTCTCAGGAGCCCCAGGCTGCAGGTCTGTGCACATTCTCAGAGTGGGTTAACACTGAATGAATCACTGTTGTCATCAGACACCAATCAGGAAACCCTACAGTTAATAGTCTGTAAAATGCATACAACTTTATGGAACACTCTACCTAATAACACTAAGATGTCTGCCTGGTTAGCCACCTTCAAGACATGCCTAAATACACATTTCTTCTGACTGTTCTCGCGGCTTAGTTTAATGTTTGTGTACTTTTATCAATATTTTATTTAACCTATTTATATATTTATTATACATATATACATTTATTCAGCTTAAATAATTCATGTTGTTATATTTATATTGATATTTTTTATAATTGTTTATATATGTCACTAGTATATTTATGTGTTTTTCTTCTGGTGTGTATTTGTATTTTAGGATTTTAATATTATGTAAAGCACACATGAACTCTCTTTGCTAAGACATTTACGTTAGATATAATATATTGATTTGCCTGAGATAAAAGATAGTCATTAGGAAGAGGATTGTTGGTTCTGTGTCCAGTATAAGCACTCATCTAGATGTGACATAGTAAATGATTACCGGGGTACCTATAGTTGCACGATGAATATTTCTGCTGTCTTGTAAAAGTTATTTTCCCCGTCTTGAGGTTTTGCTTAATTACTTCCAATAACTGTACATTACAGCTATGAATGACCAGATAGATTACAGGTAGTGAGAAACTCGAAACATCTGGCATGTTTCCAGTGTGCACTTGTCTTGGCAGGTTACTCCACTGGCTGTGATAATATCTGCGTTGTCACATGCATACAAATGTAGTTCCATAAATACATTGTTCAAGTCAATTCAAAACATGTGATTTACACCTGCAATTAGCCAGGGTTTCATTGCTCTCTTCTGTAGAATGCGTTCTTCCACAGTTGTATAATTATTCATACTTATATAAAATGTATAATTATTGTTTGCCAATAGGGTCACCTTGTAAGTTAGGTCACTGAAATTGTCAAATTTCTTAATAGTGAGATTCTACTGTACAATATTTTTTTACTGTTAATATACTGACTAGGATACAATTAGGTGCTCATAAAAAATTACTCTGACCTGATTCTGCCCTGTAACGAAATGATCATGACATTATGCTAACACATTAATTGTTTCTGTGAGGGGGCGGTTTGGACTCATTAGCAGCCATTAGTAAGGTGTCTGGGTGGGGGGTGGAACTATGTGGTTTGTTGGCTGAACAGTTGTTATGATGACCGTAGCGATATGGGATTTCTATTAATACCACCTGTTGGTCATCATAGACAGGTGTGCTTAGGTCGCACATGAGAACTGTTGACAGTACCCACCCAATGACATGCATAGGTAGAACTGGGAGAATGTCAACAGAAATGTAGTTTACACATTTCTTGTATTACTCCGAGTCAGCTACTCCAGATTGTTTCCAGACATGACAGATGTATGTGTCTGACATATTTGACACATACAGATGTATGTGTCTGACATATTTGACATGTACAGATGTATGTGTCTGACATATTTGACACGTACATATGTATGTGCCTGACATATTTGACACATACAGATGTGTGTCTGACATATTTGACATGTACAGATGTATGTGTCTGACATATTTGTCACGTACAGATGTATGTGCCTGACATATTTGACACATACAGATGTGTGTCTGACATATTTGACATGTATAGATGTATGTGCCTGACATATTTGACACATACAGATGTGTGTCTGACATATTTGATATGTACAGATGTATGTGTCTGACATATTTGTCACGTACAGATGTATGTGTCTGACATATTTGACACGTACAGATGTATGTGTCTGACATAGTTGACACATACAGATGTACGTGTCTGACATATTTGACACGTACATATGTATGTGTCTGACATATTTGACATGTACAGATGTATGTGTGTGACATATTTGACACGTACAGATGTATGTGTCTGACATATTTGACACGTACGGATGTATGTGTCTGACACATTTGACACGTACAGATGTATGTGTCTGACATATTTGACATATACAGATGTATGTGTCTGACACATTTGACACATACAGATGTATGTGTCTGACACATTTGACACGTACAGATGTATGTGCCTGACATATATGACACGTACAGATGTATGTGTCTGACACATTTGACATGCACAGATATATGTGCCTGACACATTTGACACGTACAGATGTGTGTCTGACATATTTTACACATACAGATGTATGCGTCTGGCATATTTGACACGTTTTTTGACATGTGTTTGCTATGGAATGTCTGGCCATTCATAATATAATAACACATATTTCTCTGACACATTTGACAGATCTTCTTGAAAATAGCTTTTCTTTTTGAATGAACTTTTTACCAGGCTCTGTTTTGTTGCATCAAAAAATTTAATCACGTAGTGCGACTTATACAACTGGTTTCCATTGCAAACAGCAGGAATGCTGAGACAGCGTTGAATATAATTTACTTTTGAAGTGATCAATGACTATGATAGTTTTAGAAAACATTAAACAGTTTTTGAAAAAGCAGGACATTTTGTTGTTGTTGAACATTTGGATATCCTATAGTATGAATCATAATGTGTGCTGTGGTATTTCATGATCACCTCTGTTAAGTTATGCTAAAAAACATAATTGCATGGCGGGGAATCATGTCACTTTCCAAGAAATGCTCATGTTAAATAATGGTATGTATGATTATGTAAATGAGATGTTACAGTGTGTGTGGTGTCTCTGTAGGTGCCCAGGCCTGTGTGGTGGCCTTCTCAACGGTCGACAGGGACTCATTTGATGCAGTAACAAACTGGCTACAAAAGGTAAACAACTAAAATGTTTTATAATATAATACAATGATGTAGATCGATGCCTTAAAACACATGTATAATTATGTGTAATTTTGTCTAATTCTTTTGACATTCTTTTGATATGATACAATGCAAATCATGATTGAACATACACATAAATAAATAATTGACTTATGAAATAAAATAGAATTACCAATATGTGTAAGTGGGTGTTGGCATGGGTGAGGCTGTGGGTGTGGGGGTGGGTGTGGGGTGCGAGTGGGGGTGGGGGTGGGTGTCACCTATCAACATAATATTGTTAGAATATTTTAACCCTTAAGCCGATTATCATATACACCCAAGCATAACTGATGACAGTCTGTACTTAATCATCAAATTGATGTTGATATTGTGCAATGAGAACAAATCCACAGCAGTTACTTAGTTCTTTACATTGTCACCAGGTTGAAAACGAAGTCGGCCAAATACCATCGGTGCTTGTACAGAACAAAATGGACTTGGTAGCAGAGTCAACTGTGACACAGTGAGTGAACAAAGTGATTCTGAGCTAGTGACTAAGAAAACTACCAGGCTGTGTCACTTTCAGGCTTTGGACAAAGTACATCGTAATGAAATTCTAATTCCAGAATAATAATTGGAAGTGGTGGTATATGTGTGTTTAAAAAGTACATGAATTTTGAATAAATGCAGTGGACATTATGGAATTGATGAATGTATCGGTGATATTTCATATGATATCATTTGTGATTTTTAGCTTCAAACAAACATTTTTGTTTGTTTAATTCATTCAAACATTTAGGGGAAGATTGTTTTAAATTATTTTAATCAAGCGGCACCAAAACTAGAATGTCTGCATGTGGATTAGTTAGATCTAGTTGCTCTGTCCACATATGTTGTTATTTGAAGTGGGAGTTAAATAGTGAATTTATAATACATTCCTTATGACAATATTTAGTATTTTTAAAGTTGAATATTAGGATAGATAATCTGTACTTTATATATACATCATGCTATGTAATTAATAAATAAGTAATATTATAATGAATTAAGTCCAAGTCTAGTCGTGATGTAGGTGAATTCATGCTTTTATCATTTTGCTTTCAGACTGAGCAAACTAGTTTTAAGCATTAGCATGAATGATTAAATAGTTATCGTTCTCAGTCGTGGCAACTCTACTTTTGAACAGTTTGGAACAACTGTGAAGTGCCAGCTAACATAGAACATGTGGCACCATCTGGTGGATAATTACTAGAGCATGCATATGTCGCCCCATCTAGTGGTTAGTGTCAAAAATAAAACATTACAACACAATCAATGCCATAGGAAACAATGTTGTCTTGGTGTTCATATCCATAAGACAATCCACCATTCTCTATAAAGGAAAGTACTACATTGAAAAAATGTTTCTATTTGCAGAGAGGAAACAGAGGAGTTGGCAACAAAACTCAACACACACTTGTACAAAACGTCAGTGAAAGAAAATACTAATGTAAACGAAGGTAAGTAATTAACTAATATTAAAAAATACAATTTACGATATATACACTAATAATAATAAATATAGACAAGAGATATTGAACTACAATTCTCAGAAGATTAAATGTGTCACAAGAATTAATATTTTCATATTCCTCTTGTTGTTCATTGCCATCGTCTGTTTCAGTGTTCAGGTATTTGGCGGAGCTGTGTCTATCACAAATGAGCAGTTTGTCAGAAGAAAACACAAGTTCACATACAATTGGCTGCGGTGCGTTATATTTCTTTATTATATTATAGTTATTCCCTGTGAATACCTGCCTTTATGGCTATAGATAAGCTTTACTGGCCTCCCATTCATTCATTGATGCTAATGTTTGACCAGCTTCACTGTAGGTAAATTTTCTCAGTGCTGCCTGCCCGCTGTTGACCAGGTGTGAAAAACATTATGTCTTGACACATGAGCCAGTTTATGTCAGGCAATGCTTTGCCTTTTGTTGGTAATTTATATGTATTTGATTGTATTTGCAAATACTTTTCAAATACACACCAAATACAAATACTTTTGTGATTTTCAATTACAAATACACAACATTTCTATATTCAAATACTCAGGCATAGGTTGTAGGACAACACCAAAGGAGTGTTTGGTGCTGTTTGATTATACACAAATGATTATATACTTCATGCCAGACTCTGATGTGTGACATGGCTACTGGTGTTGCAGACATCTTTGGGGCAGGAGACACAGCGGTCAAGGGGTCAAGCAAAAAGACCAATGGCGTCATCCACTTGAAACCAAGCAAACAACGCACCCAGGGCAAGAAAAAGATGCTTAATCGCTGCATGTTGCTGTGACCGTACCTCAAAGTGACTTATGCCACAGTGTTGCCTTAAAATGACTCATGCCAAAATGTGCCAATTTAGGCAGCCAGTTTGAACAAGAGATTGACCTGTTTCTGTCAATTGTCAGGGGCCAAGGGAGGAACTTGCAGCAACCAGTGCAAGGGGAAACTGGAGATCCTTAGTGGAACCAACAGATGCCAAACTGCCAATTTAGGCAGAGAATTTCTACAGTATTTGTCAACCTGGGACCACTGTACTTAGAGTTTATACATAAGTATAGTAGAATGTCGTTTTAACTGTACGCATAACTAAATGTCATTATTGGTCAGACAACTACAATTTCAGAACACAACATAAATCAAATTCTCCAGACAGATATACTGAAGTATCAGTAGTACATGTACTTCTATAACAATCTTTGTCCCTAATCAGTGGTGCTATTCATTTTAAGGTGCAGTATAATTAAGGATGTATCATATGTAACATACTGAGGTGCTACCACATGCCAAACTGCATCTTGAGAGCCGTACCGTTTATTTTAATTCATAATAATTTTAGAGTGGAATATTTTGTATACAGGGAATATTGTTTCAAGGTGTCTGCTATTTGCTGGTGTAAAGAACATGTATTGTACTCTTAAAAGATCAATGTAATCATGCCTTATTTTTGTGTACAGTGTACATGCATGTGTGTCTGAAATCTTCTTGTCAACTTTACCATAAAATAGTCCTTAAGCAAGGAAAGCACCTCTTGGGGCACATGCATCTAAGAGCGAATAAAAACGAACCATTAGCAACTACAATTAAGAATACTTCGCTAGTGGTTTAATAGTTGAATGATCTTGTTGAAGAACATGGTTTGAATTGCATGGAAGCACCTTCGTGATTGTGAAGCAATGCCAACTCTTCAAAAAGTCTCCAGTCACCGATCTGAGAATACAGCTCTTGTTAGCATTGCAAAATTTATTTTGGTGCAGTGATTATTAAAAATGTTATATCCACATTATGTCATATAAGGCATTATAAAGGTTGTTACAAGTGTCACTGAATTGAAGGGAATACTAGCAACCTACATGTGAGCTGGCATATTCATAGACTGGTCAGGGAAATAGGGGCATTTGAAGCATCACCACAAGGTCATGGCCAAAGAAAATCTGGAATATGATGAAACATCAGTGGCAGTTCATTGCAAGTTCCCACTTTGAAAATAAATTCTTACTAAACCACTGGTGTAAGATTGTAGTTGCAAATGATTGATTACATCTTTTAGGTGTTTAGGCTCACACGGCTACATTTTGTTTACTTTTGACCTAAAACCCTTTTAAAATGGATGTTTTTTATGTGTAGGTGGAACTACATACATGTTGTATTATCATAGTGTTGGAAATGAAACTTGTATTGCTGTGGAATCAAAAATGCTATCGTGATGGCATCTGTCAGTATTATGCAGGGCAAGATTTGAAAGAGACAGACCACACCTAAAGATGTTTAGGAAATTTTACATGATTACATGTAGTATTTTTGTTTTGCATTCACATTACGTGAAGTAAAAACAGGCCTGTCTATGCTGTCTGTGTTGACATTGAGAAGGTCTTGTGGTGCCCAGAGGCATACACAATTCATGAAGAAATTGCACTGTAACTAATGTTGAATGTGCATATGGGTATATAAAATGTTGTTAGTGTTGGTTGTGGTACTGTTGTATATATGTGGTAGCTTTAGTTGCTCTGGCACATTGTGATAATTATACCGATGTTGAAAGTCGTTGTGTACATTATATTCAGCATGTTTATAGTGACACAAAAATGAATGCTTGGTCATTGACAGTTTTTCTGTGATTATTGCGAATGCGAAGACAAACAGCATTCCTGATACAGACTACCCACGTTTGCATTTTAAAATAAATTGTAATTATGTTTACAGTGTAACTTGTTATAAACTAAGAGGTATTACTTATTCGTTAATTAATATTAATTATCTTGAGTTTGTTGTTCTTGTGAAGGCTGCATTTGTACGTTTTGCCCCATTCCTAATAAGAATTTTTAGAAGTGATATAAAAATTAATATAAGTATTTTTAACTGTTAATTTTTTATACTTCAGAATATTTTTAACAGGCTGATTGCTTGGCATATTTTTTTTTTATAAATTAGTATAATATTCCTAAGAATACAACATGTTTTGGGGTATTAAAAAAATGGTTTCCTTTTTGAATTTAAGCTTGCAAAAGTAACAAGATTGATTAAAAACAGCTACCTTTGCTGTCATTTGGCTTAATACCAAGTTTTTGTTGCAAGATTCCAGAAGTAGTCAGTAAAAGTACTGTTGGTAATCACACTTAGGTTGATTCCATTCCAGTTTGTTGTGGTTTACAGTGTACTGCAATTATTCTCCTGTTTTCTACACTGGGTGTATCACTGAAACCAGTGAAGAGGAAATACACCTCAAAGTATTTTCATTGCTGGTACAGTGTCCAGTTGTTGTCAGAAACAGTGCATAGACATTGCCCTTAGGCCATGAACTAATTGCGTAAAACCTGAACCAAATTGTAGTTAATTTCAGAAGCAGTAAACAAATTTCTTTGGTGTGACAAAATATTTGATATCTATTTATTTATACTGCTTTGAACCACATAATAGTGTCATTTTAGCTAACCGTGTGCATTTTAGCTAACTTAACTGAAAATTAAGTAACAGAATAGGACTTGCAGAAATTCCAGCGGAAATTAAAATAAAATAAATCAGTACTTTAAAGAATTCACAGTCTGAGAAATATTACCTACATAATTATAGTAACTTTGTAACTGGCATTAAGAGTTTATAAACAAAACTGACAGATGTATAAGATACTAAAATTCTACAAATCAGACCAGTTTGTGAGAGATAGATGATGTTGAAATAACTAAACGAATAACATGTCACCATTTATTTCGGGTTGACACAAACACCATCTGACAAATATCCGCCATCGGGATACACTTTAAATATGACTAATCTTAGTCCTTTAAAAAGAACACTGTCCACACAAGGCTCGACTACGTGATGTTGTTCTCAGAATACGATTGGCACATGGACACTGTCTGGTTCGGGCTTCTTTACTGGCGCCAGTGACTGCTTACGGCGCTCCTTCTGCATGATTTCATACCGCTTCATCTGTGAACAGAAACATACATGTGAACATTCTGAAGAATGTTAGTATAGTGTAGTACAGTAGTAGTGTTACCACCAAGTTTTGGAATTAAAGTATGCATTATGTATACACGTGTAGTTGTGAACACATCAGATATTACTGGTAGTTGTTTTACTTCGTGATTTATCATATGGTTGTTGCAAAAGTACAGGGAAATACAGTATCAGTGAGCTGTCTTTTTTGTTATGCTTTGAATCGATCAGAACTGAAACAGTGGTCAAGTGGATTCGTCGGAATTGACAATCACAGACACAGTGTGGATGCCAGACGACCGGGTTGGATTGACCTAACCATTAAAACGACCACCAACAGCCGCCAAACTTCTCACATGTATTACATAGTTACATACAGTATGTTATAAAATAAATTTGTCACTTTCATTTCTCTAATTCACAAAACAAACGCACAAATCTCAACAGCAACTCGACGTCTTCGGTGGTGGCTACATGCAGCTTCGCAGTTACCATAAAATCGCTATATAAGTTACCGTTACACAAAATACACTAGTGCGCGCGAATGTTTAAATTTACTTACTGCATATGCAGTTATGCACGTGTGAAATAGCTTAATTATTATTATTACTATTATCACTAATTTTCACTATACATTGCAGGAAATTATGTTTTATAATAATATTTTATTTCATATAGCGCCACATCCATAATTGTTTGTGGCTCTTCACAACATACTGCTCTTAAAAATGTATACAATAAGAAGAATACCTGGTACTACCCACAGGTAATATTTTAAAATAAATAATAAAAATACATGTGTCTATATTATAATTTAATAAACACTTCTGATTCTAATTAACATTTAGTGTTTTGTATCTAGGCAGGTAGTATTTGTGACACAGAATAGATTTTTGTTTTTCCAGAATGTTGTTACTGTTGATATGGAACATTTACATCTTGTCAAGTATTCCACAAGTGTTGATTTTGTAATATTTATCTCTATAAAATAAAAATGATCATATAACTTACAGCCTTAATACCCCATGCACACTCGAGGAAGTCATCCAAGTAATTTCTGCATTCCTTCTCTGCTCGATGCATTCCAACAGCACTTGCACAGCGTACGTAGTCGATCTCGTAGTCGGCACACGGGCCCTTCTGGAAGGTGAACCAGTGCTCTGTGAACCGTGTGAATGGTGTGTTGAACATGGGCAGTTCACGAAGATTTCCGGGTTCTCGTGCCATGGCTGCTGTCTGAAACAACGTAAGAACATATCTAAGACAAACATTATATAGTATTCAGTATATATACAGTGCACATAGCAAAGCGGGACGGATAAATATTATCACACATTGATGTTATACATACCAGGTAGCAAAAGTTATAATTTTCCGAATAATGTTCAACAATTATTATTATAGTAAAAATAATAATCTATTTCCGAACATAAGATATATCTTCAGATTACAGGTCGTTTCACAGGCAAGACAGACGATTCGGCCCATGTAGCTTGGCAGCATCCATTGCAGAAATGATTAAATCGGCCCATGCAAGCGCACGTAGGCCAAACTTCAATGATTGCAGAAACAGACGATTCGGCCCAAATCTGTTTTGGGCCAAATCATCCGACTCACAAATGGAGTCGTCACACACACTGGGAGACGAGTCTGACATAGGGGGCACATGTCTGATGAAAGATGTTAGTTTTGATGACACCATCAACTAGGTCTAGGATCTATCCAACAACACCATGGACAGCCAAATGTAATTTAGACTTTTTAGTAAATAATAATGACTGCATTGCCATTGCCATTGGCATTGACACAAATGGCACAATTGCAACAAATACAATAGGACATACAATACCATCCCAGCATTGCCATTGGACATTTTTATTGTCAGAATGACCCATCGAAATTGGTCAAGTTATTGCTGCACAGAGCCATTGTCTATGTAAATTATACTAATTAAAATGTCATGCAAGCTAGCCCTGAGGTAAGTGTGCAAAAAGACGATTTTATTATTATTCCGGGCGATAATATGGTAGGCGCCTATACAATGCACCACGACCTTCACTAGGATGAGATAAACTAGAGAGAATGCACACTCCAACAACATGTGTATTTGACATTATGATACACTAATATATAAACAATACTGCAAAACTGTAACGAATGTTGTTAATATAGTTGTAACAATGCATACTAACATTTGATCCTCGCCGAGAACCCTACAAAATTTGTCCGGAGCTGTCAAACCTATAGTGCAGCCACCTGTCAGATGTTTTAGAAACAAAACGACTCGATTCAAAATTACTCTAGCAGAGGGCGCAAAGAAACTTTTCACAGGGACCATTCGTTCTACCAATTGATTTACATTTAATTCTTCACGATTTTTCCTGTGTGCGATATGTTTTTTGCATTCCCTTTCATAATTACATTACACAAAACAAGTGTAACATGTGCGGTGCATTTCCAGTTACTAACGTGATACTGTGTGACACCAAAAAGCGGCAAACCTAAAGAGATACTCCCGGTGTCTTGCTGAGATGAACAAGTTCAATTTTGTTGGATACTCATGCATACGTGTCACGTAACTTGAACTAACTGTACCGTATTTCAGACAGTTGCTTGATATTTAATTGACATTAACCGTTAGTGCAGCAGCAGTACTATGCAGTGCTCACTAGCACCATAGGCCGTTTCCGTTGTATTGCTGATGACAGGTTTATCCACGGAACCGGTGACTGTGAGTGAGGTGATATCTCCCATCGCCATCATCATCTGTCATCAAATTATACAGTACGCAATGAGACAGTCAGATATAACAATATCAATTATTACACCCACTTTGTGGGGAAGATACATTTTATATTAGGGTCTACGTGATGCCCATGTCTGATGAAATATGAAGACGCTAGTGTATTTACTAAGATGGGCATGAAAATCAAAGATTGGGCAACTCGCAGAGTTCTTGCAGTTGTCTGCACTATTGTAATTGTCAGCATTCTACTTATACCATGGTTGAAAGCACTGGTAAATGAAACTGAAGGGGAAGGATTTATTGACTCAACTTCAGTTGTAAACTTGTCATCAGAAGAAGATGACGAAGGCAAAGGTATGTATCAATTTAATAAGTTATGTTGAATTGAATTGAATTGAAATTTATTTTCAACAACAACAACAACAACAACAACAACAACAACTACTACATTATAAATACAGTTCATACAATACAAATTGTTGAAAAAAAGGGTAAAAGAAGTACAATACTTATCATGTTTACCCTTATAAATTCTTAATTTCATACATAAAGCATCTGAAAAGTGCAATAGAATGTGCGACAACAGTAACAGTAACAGTATTCCATTCCAAAATCCATGGAAGCAGTTCGAAGTGCTGTATTTAATGTAATTATGGGCTAATGAATGGAACTGTTTGATGCAATGTCCCAACATTTGGTGCATACTTCATGTGATACTTCATACATCTAGATAAACACAGATGTGGCATATGTGATGTGATGAGAGCAACTTTGACCATCGAATGCTGTACGTGCCATATTAAGGCAGTGCAAGTGGCAGTCAGACATGCCTTACAGGATGGTGTCCTTATTGGAATGAAGCCATAATGAGGGTGTGACCTGTCATATCATAGCAATGCAAACAAAGTTAAACATTAAAAAGTTACACAAGAGTGTTCAACACATGAGCCAACTGGTCAGGTCTGTTATTGTCATTGTGTGCCTACGCCCTACGAAGCTTTCTATTTGCTGAGACTGACAAGTTGTGGCAACTTATATCAATGTTTATCTATGTAAATATCTGCAAAGCCTGCCCCATATGGTAGGTCAGTTCCATTACTGTTCTATAATAGTGTTGTGCTGAACCCTATTGCTGAGGCATATACTCTATTTGAACACTGGAATCAACTTCAGTTCAAGTGACCAGATCTGCAGCTGAGATCACCAACAGACAGCAGTCAGGTGTAAAGTCTTCAGTCATGTGGACTGGATAACTAAATATATTTGCTGTCTTTTTCACATGTGCCATTGAATGTACATATTGCTGTGTGCAATGTGGTGGATGTGTATTCAAAACTGTACATGCATGCCAACACCAATGAATGTGTGCATGGTGCTCGTTGAACAATCAATTATTTGGTTGTTAAATTCTTTGTTTTCAGATGTACCATTTGAAGTACACCCTGCAAGGAATGTGATATGTGAGATAGGCGCTGGCAGCTTTATCTTACTGAAACCAAAGTAAGACTTGTATGATTACTTCCATTACTTATGCTCTCTGTTACAGAAACAAAAAAGGGCATATTTTTAAAGGGAAACAAAATGTTTTACCATCTCTTGTTGGTTTCTCAAATTCCTACTGATTCAGAGTTACACTTGTAACAGTTGTTGTAATGATAATGCCACACAGTGCACCACAGGTCTTTATGCAGGATCAAATTGTTGTCAGTCCAAAGTTTTGGGGTAGACAAACTAGTCATGTTGTGTATTATAACCTGAAATAAACTAAAACATATGTATGACACCCATTTTTAAAGCATAATTGGTAATATAAACAATTATATATGATTTTGGAAAATCCTTTTTTATATATACATATATACACATTCACATACATCTATAAACACATGACATAAACTAAATAAAATACAAAGTAATAGAGCATACTAAATATATACCCTTACTACAATCATGTAAAACCATGTATTTGTCTTATTTCTGTGTTTTATGTTGTAAAATCCACTTACAGGACTGTCTTAATGTTTGCTTCCAGACATCCCATCTTTAGAACGACGACAATTACAATCTTGCTGAGCGATGACAACATTGTCAGGACTATTGGCAGCTTCAACCTGGAGCCATTCTCTGATCACCAGATATTTATTCCGATACACTCGAAAGACGTTGCTGGACAATGTGTGATGTCGTTTAAGTCTAACTCTGACGGATTTGATGGCCTCAATCTACTGCGCATCCAAATCACGGTTGTCCACAAGATCTTCCTCAGTTATCTCAGCATCTTTCTCGGCTGGTGCTACGTGGCGATGTGGAGCGCAACCTATTATCCACAGTTGTACAAGAATTGGAGACGACGGAGTGTCATTGGCTTCAGCTTCGACTACATCGCCCTCAACATCACCGGACACATCTGTTACTGTGTCTTCAATATTTCCATGTTCTTCAATAGGCACATACAGGTGAGAATGATGTTGTTATATATCATTCACAGATGATAAATCATTTCAGCAATAGAAAGAATGTTGGTCACGCACCTACATACACTCACATACTCCAGATCTGCAGTTGTGAAAATATGTGAACCTACACATGCAGAAGTACACACACATATATGTACACACACATCACATCACATCACATCACATCACATCACATCACACCACACCACACCACACCACACCACACCACACCACACCACACCACACCACACCACACCACACCACACCACACCACACCACACCACACCACACACACACACACACACACACACACACACACACACACACACACACACACACACACCTGGAGCTAGGCTTTGTAGTAATTTCTGTTTTATGTGTTATTGGATTTTACCCATTGCCATTTGCCAAATTTATAAGTAACGTCTATTCAAAACATTTGTGTAAACAAACACAGTTTTATCTTAGATGCAATTAGAAGTAATATACTAAAGTTTGTTGGGATTACCGAGTAAATACATATCTGAGAGATGTGTGTAGTGGTGTTTATTCAGTACAAAGTATTATGTCCAGTGTAAAACTTAAGCCTAAATTCTGTATAAGTCAATTTTTTTAACATATCAAATTATTAATTTAGTTTACCTGATAATTTTTTTAACACATTTTCATACTTTGCAATAAACAACCATTTAATTAATTCTTATGTCTGTCCTTTGCTGGAGTCCTACTCAGACCTCCACCCCAAGGGCCGACTGCCAGTGAAGGAGGTGGATGTCTACTTCTCCATCCACGCCATCTCCATGAACCTCCTCCTGGTCCTTCAGTGTCTACTCTTTGACCGCGGTCAACAGAAGGTCTCCCTGGTCATTGTGACCCTGGTCAGTGGCTTCTGGCTGATGATGTCGGCGGGACTGTTTGCGGCCCTGCAGGAGAAGGTGACGTGGCTGGAGTACCTGTACTGGCTGTCCTACATCAAAGTGGGCAGCACACCCATCAAGTACGCCCCACAGGTACGCACGGGTCATTTCACCAGTAACAGACGCGTCACTAGCCTTGGTTACCCAGGCTCCGTGAGTTGGCAGAGTGGCACTTTTAAGCCCCTCAACTCTGCGTTGGGAAAGTAACGCTCTGCATTTGTTACCCACCAGGATGGCCTTACCCTAGATTAGGGTAGAGACGCTGATTGGCTCTCAACTATGAAATAAAAATTAAAAGAACGATATACTTTTGCAAGATAATGATATCCTGTGAAAAATATTCAACATTGAACTTATATTAACACAAAAATAAGTAAAAATTCTAATTTACAGTTGTTTAAAATAAGAATTATGGCAGGATTAACCAGTATCCATGAGGTGGCAACATTGTTTAGCCCCACACGAATAACACACAAATTAAATAAGGATATCTTTTTTATAAAATAATGCTGTATTATAAAAAACTATTCAAAATCAAACTTATATTAACACAAAATAAATAGAAATACAAATATACATTTGTTTATAAAAATAGAAATTACGGCAGGATTAACCAGTGTCCGTGAGGTGGCAGCATTGTATAGATCACGCGGATAAACATTTAAAAGCCGGGACACTCACCAGACTGTCTTCTCTGCATAGTTCCGTAGCTGACCGACAGTCAGTTAAGTGAGTCTAATGCGTCACTTTTTGTTGACACCCATATCTCTTTCTTTTAAGTTTTGTATAGACGTCTGTAAATCTGTGTTGTTATTAGTTTATATCTATGTAGCATTCCTGTTGTGATTGTGTGTCGCTGTGTGCTACCAAACGTAACTAGGCATATACCTAACTAAATCTGCTGTCTTTTGCATTGCATAGTATTAAAAGTAATTTTAAATTTTAAATCTTATACTTGTGTAGAAAATACAGAGGAAAACATGTTTTATAATGTTTTCATGTCTATAATTACTAAAATTCATAGCCAGTGGCAAAACAGTTTGGTCAATTACAGCAAATGACAATGTTAAATGTTCTGCTGTGTAACAGATTGCCAGTTATATCATAAATGAATAACATGAGAAAATTAATTATTTAATTCATTGGCTACAATAACCAATGATTGTTGTTACCTATTGTGCCTAGGCTTTGACCTGATATATATATATATATATATATATATATATATATATATATATATACAGTTGTGTACATATATATATATATACATATATATATATATACAGTGTGTATATATATATTACACATGTAAACATGGCTATATATATATATATATATATATATATATATATATATATATATATATATATATATATATATATATATATATATATATATATATATATATATATATATACAGCCATGTTTACATACATGTGTGTAAAAAAGACAAAATCACCTAATTATGACATTTCTATGTTGTAGTTGTACATGAACTACCAGAGGAAGAGCACAGATGGCTGGTCCATCTACAGCTCCATGATGGACTGTCTCGGCGGTCTCTTCAGTGTGCTTCAGATGGCAGTAGACGCATTCAACAATGGTAGGTAGTAGTAGGTACTAGGTACACAGATGTTGCTGTTTCGAGATTTAACCCCAGACGGACACTGTCTCGTGTTTGACCTCATTTGCATGTGTAGAGCCTTATGGTATAAATGTGTTTCCAGTTTGAAGCGTTTGTCACTGTTTTTGTGGAGGGAGTGACATAGGGGCTAAAGTAGCATAGGGGCTAAAGTAACATAGGGGCTAAAGTAACATAGGGGCTAAAGTAACATAGGGGCTAAAGTAACATAGGGGCTAAAGTAGCATAGGGGCTAAAGTAACATAGGGGCTAAAGTAGCATAGGGGTATTAGGTGTCTTCCTCATATTGTTCCAGTTCACAGCTGAATAAGCACCTGTTGTGGGTTTTAGTAAACGATACACCATTGTGTATTAATTGCAGTATGGCTGAATACTTCCTGGAGAAGGTGAGATGGTGTCTGAGTAGAGATCTGTCAGTCCCGAGGACTGGATATTAATTAAATTTGAATTTTATGCAGATTCTAAAAGTGTCTTCAGAATGTCATTATTGATCATAAATGTGTTGATCTAGAGGGAAACCAACATTAGAACTATGGATATTTCTGTTGCTGCACTAACACTGGTGTATGCTCTCTCTTAGTGTTGGATCAGTTTAAGAAATTAAAACATTCTGTCATCAATTAAAAACTTATCTTTGCAACCTGGTTTATCCATCATAGCAGTTCATCTGTTTACAAGGGAAATATTGCTTATAGGTTTTGAGGTTGATGATAAATCCTTTAGTCTAGATGCACCTGTATGCTTGCTTTCCAAGGATTTGTTACTGTTTCAAGTTTTAAAACTGTTATCTGAAGTTCAGATAGATAAAGAAATGTGTATTAAGCTGTATAATACATTAATATATAATTCCTATTCACTAATGTATTCAACAATTGCTTACACCAAAGTTGTTTTACATGTAGTAATTAGATGAATAAGAACCAGAAAATACTACCTTATTAGAAATCATAATTTAGTTTTAGCAGTACACGTTATTAGAAATCATAGATTTGTTTGTGCTTACTCTGTAGTTGTGTTTCTTTCAGATGACTTGAGTGGCCCACTCGGCAATCCAGGAAAGCTGGGTCTGGGTATCATCAGCTTAGTCATCAACTCTGGATTTGGAATTCAACACTTCTGTCTTTATTCTCGCACAAATGCCAAAAGAGTAGGAATATTGTAGATACGAAACAGTAAGATATTTTACAAATGAAAACTGATTTGTGTAGTCTATGACATGGACATATGTGATCTTTTTTAATCAAAATACATGAAAGAAAATGGCCATAGTGCAGTAGTGGCATTCTGCATGAGTGAATAATGTTTTGTAACATTGATATTTAACAAGGGTAATTCATGCCGAATGGATGACAATTCCTAGAAGAAATTGTGTACAATCAAAATGTAGTTGTAGTCAAACAAGCTGTGGTTATTAGAAACGCATGAGCAGATAAAGAACTACCCGGTAATCACCCTTGTTGGGTGGCAGATTGTACGAAGATGGTTTACTCTGGTCAACTGTGATTTTATTGTATTTTGTGTTTGTGCAAACTGTCTCACAGTTGTGTGTGTTGTCACCATTGTTTTGCTTTTAGTTAGTATTTGTGCGATATATATAATGCTTAAAGTATGTATAAACATTATGTTGTATTGTTTGCACTGATCATCGGGGTTTATTAGTTTACTTCAAATGTATCTTTATTTGCCGAATTACAATTGATATGTAAGTGAGGCTGCATCTTTGGCATCTTTTTAAACACTAATTCAAAGTTTGTATTTATGCATCGTGATTACGATGTGTGCTCTAATTGTTCCTAAAGTTATGTTAAAACTAATGATATAGTTTGGTGACAACTTTCTGGTTAAATCCATAACACTGAAAAGATTACAACTGGAGTAATAGATTACAACAACTAACAGTCTACTTGAACCTTTTGGTAGTAGCATAAAATGTGAAACTGTTGTGTGATAAGCAGCCTTATTACCTCCCTAGTAATTATCATGACAGCCACCTTGGTAGTGGGTACATATCGTATGTGTGGTGTTATGGTACATATCGTGGTATCTTTTACAAAGAGGGGATCATTTGTTATATTTTTAATGTTACATATTGTAAAGTGTGAGTGATCACATTGTCAATACAGTACAAACAGTATTTACTCAAATGTCAGGCAGCTGATATATGAGAAGTTTCAAGGTAGAACACAATAAACACCATTTGTTTTATTTTATTAAACAAGGAGGGACCATTTGTTATGCACATGAGCTGTGATACTAATTTATACAAAACATGAGAAATCTCCATTATACAACATACGCTTAAGAGAACGTTTATTTTTAACACAAGTTAAATGTCATTCATCATCAGAGAATGAATATTCTCTAACGCATTGATTATAATTTATTGTGTATTGCTGCATAAACCTTGTATTGCAGGATAACTTCAAATGTTAATTCTTGGTATGAAGAATCCTACTTGCATACAAAGATGAGTTCATTATGCATTTAGGGAGATTTGTCTGCATTGTGTGTCTACTTGTAAATTGGACAGTTACTGCAACTACCCGGTAGTTGATACCTGATTATAAAGCAAGCCATGGGTCGATGCAGCTGATTATGTTTAACAACTTTGCATAACTCTTCTTTTAATCTCGGCCAATGAAATCGCTCCCAAGGAATGTGGTTGGCTTCTGGTTATGTGATACAATTTTGGGCAATTTCAGCGACATACTGCTCGTTTTACATGTAATGTTTAGGATATGAATGGGTAATTATATTGGGATTCCTACCAGTCATGTCTGCCTTCAAATTGGGCCAGGTATTAGTGCTGTTCATGTGGTTGGTGCAGTAGCAATTGCTATAATTTTATAGTTTGAGTCCGCTCACTTCCATGGTTTGTGGAGTTGATCAGCCACGTACAGAGGAGACAGAATCTTGACAGATGGAACAAATAACTACCCCCATTAGCCTATTAATTGACTGGATTGGACCAAACAGTGGTGTAGAGTTAAATCTCATTTTACAATCTCCTGTGTAATACATCATCATTCATCATCATTGTGCAGACATAATGTTCTGTGATTGGGCAAAGGCTTCAGCATGGTATTTCTAGATTGGCCTGTCTTCAAGTGTCTTGCACTATCCTCTGCCAGATGATGCCCTTCCAGTACTCATCTAGTTTTCCACTCCATCGTCTCACTGGTCTTCCCCTAAATCTGTTCCGTATGTATGGTTTCCAGGCGGTGATACACAATTTCCATCAGTTATCTCATATTCTACTAACATGCCCTGCCTAGCCCAATTCTGTCTTCTGACTTGTTTAATCATGTCTGACCTGTATTACAGCCAGATCACAATTCAACATTCTCAAAATATTCAAATAACAGTAACATAGAAATGAGTCCCACTAGTGATCATGTAACTGTTGAAGTCATTTGAGTCTAGAAGGTTCAAAGGTGAACCACTTGGTAATAAATATACATTTCACTGCATATATTTACATGACTATTTCTACTTGAACTGTCTATGTACCGGTTTGCAAGTTGTAAGTGTATATGATGGTATGTACTGTATATGTATTACACATCCACAGTGTCAGTGTTATAACATGTTATATATATTTGATATATGTTGCGATGTACTGTATTTTATCGAGCAATGTTGCATATATCTTGTTTACAGAAATTATATTACATGGCCTAATATTTTGGTATGTGTGCCGCGATCTCACATAGAATTAAGGTGCACATAAATTCAATTTACTAAACTGCCTCTATGTATCTCATTTAAATTATATGGAATGTTTTATCAAAACTAAAATGTGCAATTCCATGAAAAATGCGAAAGATGTTTCAGAATCATTGCCTACCTAGATACATTGTTTCTCAGAATGAAAAGTTGTGCTACACTGTATTTTATATTATTATATGTAAATTGTTGAATCATTTCTGTGTCCCCTTGTACTCATGCAGGGTGGTGCCCACATCATTTTGTAACTTCTCCACTGTGTTTGCGTTATATTCGTCAACACAAAATGTACTTTCATTTTCATGTGCTATTTTCTCTTTTCTCCATTCCGACATCTGGCTTGCTTACTTTGCATATTATTAGGGGCATATTATTAGGACCCAGTTATTTTCTGCTACCTGTTGCATCTGTCTTTCTGTCAGTGCCAGTCTTCCCAACTTGTATATACACTGTTGTGTACAGACTGGTACCATATTGGCTTAAAAGTACAAAAAAAGGCAAGTTCTTATATAGCGCAGTATCCAGTCCTCAGGACCGTTCAAAGCGCTTTACACTTTACTTCTCCGACAGACCTGTTCACCCAGACACCATCTCGGCTTCTCTGGGAAGAATCCAGCCATATGCTACAATTAATGCGCGAAGGCTGCTCGTACACATATCCATCACTGTCTATAGCCAGGTACTCATTTATTCAGCTGAGTGAACTGGAGCAATGTAGAGTGAAAAAACTTGCCCAAGGTTTTAACACCGCAGCCAGGATTCGAATCCGGGTTCTTGTAGTCGAGAGTCTGAAGCTCTACCCCTGAGCCACTGCGCTAAACAATTTCCTTTGTTGTTTCTTTAGTTTTTTTGTCCCCCCAATACCTTCCACCTCCCATTCTGCCACTCCCATTTTCACCTCCTCCGTAGTTTCTTAATCGCTACCTCCTCCATCCCTTCACACTGTACAACTCAAGTAAACACAGCAGTTCAAACTTATTTAAAGGTCTTTCCATCAACTTTTGGAGGCTGTTTGTGTAGGTGTTATCCGATTCTTGGAATTTTTTCTGGAGTTCCTCTTTGTTATCTTCATAAAATATCTTCATCAAATTCTTCCTGTTGTGATAGCTTTCCACTGATCAGGTGATCAATATCATCACCGAAATGATATGCCGAGGACTCAAACTCAAAGGCAAAGCAGTTTCCTATTTGAGTCCTAGTCCCACTCTTGTTACTCCAGAATAATTCTGATTATTCTCCCTTGACACTCACCATCGCCATTTCCTCCTCAGTTGCTTCCTCCACTCAAACTCTGTCACTACCATGGCTGCAACTGGATGTTCTCTTTTTACAATGCAAAATGTCTTTTCCATATCATACTATCATGCCATAGTGTGTTCCATGCCGATAAAACCAAATCCATTTTAAGTTAGCTTACCAAGAATTTAATTAAAAATTATATTGAGTTCATTTTTATAACAAATTATATCGGTAAGTTACATTAAAAAAATTGATAAAGTAGCCAAGCAATAGTAGCTAAAACGAAGTATTATTCCTGGAGCAAAACAGTTGAATTGTGAAATGAGGTAGGATAACAAGCAATATAAAAACCACTGACATGGTCCAAAATACAGCTGTAGTGCTGCCACACGGCGAACACTTGCAAACCTGCAAGTTATTTTATGGTGCTGTCCTCTGGCGAATGACATTCCACATGATTAAAAATCATTACACTTTCTAAAGAAACGTCGTTTCGAATGTTTATCTACGAAATACGTTAATGTTATTAACTTGTTTTCTCAGAAACCAGTGAATATTACTAATATGGGGTTCGAATGATTATTAAGACAATTGCCGTAATAAAACGTGTTGACTACCCTGGGTAATGTATAAGCAATTGGAGCTCACATATTTTGCCCGTGCGGACCTGTTTTGTTGACAACATGGCGTCGTTCGGCTTTATTTCTCGTATGGCCGCTGTTAAAACTAACGAACCAGACTCTTCAAGATCACCTAGAAGTGAACATGTTACCGGATCTCCAAATTCAGACGATGCTGGAATATTATGCGGTACACAGCTTTCTCCTAAGTGTACTTTCCACAGCAAAAAGACAACAATAAATGCAGTCCCAATTATTGTTGACTTCAGACGTCTGCTGATGGTGGACAACAAGAATGCTGTCGAAATTGTGCCAGGGGTGAGTAGACAAACAGGGCAGAGTAACAATTTCCTGTGCCTCATAATGTTGACATATCGTTTATTGCCCAATAACAGGGGTATAATAATTTGGGATACCCATAATTTGTTGAGTAGCAAGGCCATTTGGGTTTGAGAAGGTAACATGATTTGGGGCACCAAGCGCAAGGCTAGACGGATTAGACCAGTGGCAATGGGCAGTAAGGTTGCCACCTGTGCTTTAAAATATGGAATATTCCGTATTTATGAGATAAATCCCTTATAATGGGAATGGAGATCCATCGCACATGTTTCTGTGTAGAAGGTTGCGACCCTGATGGGCAGGACACCAACTAGACTAGTCCAGTATTACTTCTACGGGCATGACACCACGGCAATTTTTCATCAAGTTTTCAACACATATTTTGTAACATCGATAGACAAACAGATAGACAGACAGTGAGAGACAGGCAGTTAGTGAGTTAGTGAGTGAGTGAGACAGGCAGACACAGACAGACAGAGATACATAGATATATACAAAGAGACAGAGAGAGAGAGAGGGGGGGGGGGGAGAGAAACAGTGACTGTGACAGTGATAAATATTTGAAACAATTAAAAAGAGTATATCGAAGATTAAGAGGAGACGTGATATATAAGTCTACAAAATAATACACATTATTTATGACCATTAACCTGTACCTTTTAAGAAAAATGAAAGTCACAAAGAACAGGAAACATGGGACACTCTAAAATTATTCACCCGAAGAGCTAAACTAAATAATAAAAAAAAAAATGTATTTCCAATTACAGAACCATGGAATAATCTCCCGGAAATAGTGGTGTCAGCAAAATCGCTAAAATCATTTATAAGCTGACTAGACAAATTCTGGTCTACCCAGAATATTGAATATAACTAGGAAGCACCATTCAAAATAAATAATCACAGAACCGGAATACGCAATCTCATATTAATAGAAAATGAAGAGCTGATCACAGAGGAACACAGGAACATACGATCAGAACCGTCCTAAGGTATCCTAACGTATCCTAAGGTAAGGTATTACACAGCAAGTAATAGATGCTGCCAAGTTCAATTTAGTTGATACCAGGCATGGAAAGGGCGTTAGGACATACAAGTTGTGTTGCATGGTGGTCACATGGCATGTCATATGCCGTCTTCCTGTGACCCCATAAATATCAACTTCAAAGCATCTACACATACATGTGTATAATGTTTATCATGATATATACTCTATCAGTGTGTGACGACAGACTGTGTGTGTGAGGAAGAAAAAAAAGAATGAATGTAGGGACTTACTGTTACATAGCAGTGGTGGAGAAAAAGACCAACAGTAGGTCAAAGAACAAAGACTACAGGAGTGAAATAATCATCACATATATGGAAGGAGTCTCGGAAAGAGTTCACCAAGTACTGAATAAGTACCACCCTCAGGCACGTGCAGGTACATCCAAAGGACAAGGTAGAGCTGTGGTGTCAAGTATATTGGAGAGACAGGGAGACTGCTAAAACATGGCTGAGTGAATACAGGAAGGATGTAGACCATACGAACAATGAGAAATACCAGGTACACAAGGAGCAGGAAAAAAGATTAATGTCTAATGTCAACAAATCCGCCTTATCAGACCACGCAAAGACTGAAAATCACATAACAGCAATTATGAGCTACCCCAACGTGTTAATTTGTCTTTAGTACTGAGGAAGTTGACATGTAACATCCGATCAAAAATTTCTACAGGTAAAAGAAACATCTCGATTTGGATATGAAAAATGAAAACTTTTGATCTGGAAAAGAACTATCCTGAGAAATGTTCAGTAATCTTGGTTATCTTAGTTGAGAGTTCAAATGTATAGTTACTCTGCCACTGCATGGATACACAATAGGTTGCTAATCCTTCCCTTTATCCACACAATAGTGGAGCTTAATTATTAAAAAATTCTGCTTGATTAATCACATCTATGACCTTCTATTCCCCAGATGTTTGTTTTTTCTGCCAGTACAGATGTGTAACATACTTTTTTCTATCTTTATTTTACTTTTCTTCCTAGCCCGTATTCACCACTGTAACTCAGGGTTTTACGTAGAATAAACATTTTGTATGTCACGCATTGTTGGAGGATGTTGATTCATATACAGTACATACAAGCCATTTGAGATGTGTTTTATGACCTGAAATAAACTACAGGTACTTGTTTGACACTAAATGCATATCTATGATTTTAGAAGACTTTGCGCCTTCAGTGTTTTACTCGTCCACCCCCTGTCCAGTGATGTTTCTACCTGTCCACATCAGGTATTACCTGTCCAAATATCGGGTGGACGGGACTCTGCATAAAGCTATGCCACTGTTATGGTATTGTGAACCACAGTTGCTCTCTGGCAAATTGGCTGTCTAGTGTCTACTAACTAATGCATTCATTGGTTTACTACATAACAAATTGCTGTCGCATTTGTATGCAATGAACCAGCATTGGCACAATATATTAAGTGCACAGCTTGAGACGACAGTCTGAACTGTAGTGTACAAGTTAATTAATGTTTATTTCCATGCTACATATAAGAATGCTCTTATCCTGGTGGTTTTGCAAATGGTTTCAATACCTTCTTTGCAAATATTGGCATAGATTTAGCTTCAAAAATAGCATCACCATTAAAAGATGCCTCAATTGATTATCTTGAGAACAGAAATACAACTACCGGGTTGTATGTTCTTGAATCCAATCAATGGAGAAGAAATCATTAGCGTCATTAGACCATGTAATAACAAAACTTCAACAGAGAGCAATGGCGTAAGTTCGAATATTGTTAAGAAAACCATAGATACAATAAGCAAACCACAGACAAAAATATTTAATTTTAATAACTGCAGACCAGTATCGTTGTTGTGTCAGTTCTCCAAAATATTATAATTTTTTTAGAATAAAAGATTAGAAGAATTTATTGAAACAAAAACATTTTGTACTCTGATGCAGATATTCATAGACTTATAAATGCAATCAACTTTAAACGTGATAAACTATATACATGGTTCAGTAACAAAACAAGTATATGAATATATCCAAAACTAATTATATTATTTTTGGTAACTGTAGAATTTATTTTGATATCAATATCATAATTCGTAATAATGAAATTATTAGAGTGAGCAAGACCAAATTCCTTGGAATCTTGATAGAAAACATGTGGAGTTGGAAGACTTCAGCACACACACCCTTTATTTTATAGATACAGAGTACTGGAATTTCAAGAATTAGTAGAATTTAAAACGTGTTCTATACTGTATAAGACATACAACAATATACCAATACCTGTAAATCTGCAGTGCCTCCTTACAAAGCAAAGAAGTAAGTTCATCTCAAGCAAAGTGTCAATATGTATATCAATGTATCCGTACAAATATAAAGTCACAGTGTGTATCAATTTATGGTGTAAAGTGTTCAAACTCACTACCAGCCTACATCACCATGATGCCAAACTTTTATACATTTGTTAAGAAATAAAAAAGTGAATATGTTCATTAGATATATGTAAAACATTTGACAAATGTGGAAAACCATGCACTAACTGGATTCCGAATTATCCAAGTGAACATTTGTGAATGATTATATTATAATGTATTATATTATTTTCGGTATACTCCTTTTTTCCTCTAACATAATAAGAATATTATGTACGAAAACATCAGTATCATGTATTGTTGTTTTGGGGAAAATAAACATTATTATTATTATTCGTACATTGAGTAACCTCACTTAGCTGGTCAATGACTGAGACATAGCTACATGTACCGGTATATTGAATGTGTTATTGCATAACAGGAGGCTGTTAGGAATGGACTATAGATAGACCAATTAACTATTCAGATTTATCAGAATGCTGACTATAAATAGCTTGAGTACACTATATATAACTTCAGCACTATTTATAACTTGCTCTAAGCTTACTCAGATTAATACCTTAACAACACCTGACACAGCTCAGTTGTGTCCTTGGCTGGCAGTACTTAATAATGTTGGTTCAATGTTTTCATATACAATGTGCAATCCCAAAGTTGCCAGACTGGTGACACTGCCAACTTGGCCTCAGTTCAAAACAGTTTTATCATGAAGCCGAGGGACACTGTGATACATGCACATGATTTTCTCATGAATGTTTCTGTACATTACTGTTAGTGGTTCTCTGCAGATATTTTAAGACAAAAAATCACAGAGAAATGACACACTTGTAGGAGCAGT
>OZ024863.1:17706471-17716471 GCA_964017155.1 Oasisia sp. SBJ-2009
GTTTGTCAATAAACATTTGCTTAATTCATCATAACACTTTTGCAGCACATAGCGTGTGTTATAGCCTGTCACTTTGCATTGAAACATTTACAGGGTTTGTCTTTGAAATACCATGACCAATATGCACTGCCATAACGGTGCTTTTGTAGACAAGAACTGTTGCGAAGGAAGAATGTTAATCGACAGGTTTTGAAGAATATAGAAAACTCAAGAACCAGAATGTGTTGGAGAAACCTTGTGTCAGGTATGCAGTGAAGTCAAAGTGGAAAAGATTTAGTGAGTTAGTTATTCGAAGAATGCAAAATGACATAATTGGTAACTAGTGTGCACGTAAAAAATTAATGCTTATCATAAATTAAATTTCTAACAAGAACTTCTATGGAGAACACATTTACAAGTATATGAAGTACTGATGCTGCTGGTGATAAATTTTTGCAGTAGTGATGATGTCAGAAGAGACTTTGTATCACAGATGTAGTGATGACATCAGAAGAGACTTTGTACCACAGATGTAGTGATGACATCAGAAGAGACTTTGTATCACAGATGTAGTGATGACATTAGAAGAGACTTTGTATCACAAATGTAGTGATGACATCAGAAGAGACTTTGTATTACAGATGTAGTGATGACATCAGAAGAGACTTTGTATCACAAATGTAGTAAGGACATCAGAAAAGACTTTGTATCACAAATGTTGTGATGACACCAGAAGAGACTTTGTATCACAAATGTAGTGATGACACCAGAAGAGACTTTGTATCACAAATATAGTGATGCCACCAGAAGAGACTTTGTACCACAAATGTAGTGATGACGCCAGAAGAAACTTTGTATCACAAATGGAGTGATGACACCAGAAGAGACTTTGTATCACAAATGTAGTGATGACGCCAGAAGAAACTTTGTATCACAAATGGAGTGATGACATCAGAAGAGACTTTGTATCACAAGTGTAGTGATGACATCAGAAGAGACTTTGTATCACAAGTGTAGTGATGCCACCAGAAGAGACTTTGTACCACAAATATAGTGATGCCACCAGAAGAGACTTTGTACCACAAATGTAGTGATGACACCAGAAGAGACTTTGTATCACAAGTGTAGTGATGACATCAGAAGAGACTTTGCATCACAAATGTAGTGATGACATCAGAAGAGACTTTGTATCACAAATGTAGTGATGACATCAGAAGAGACTTTGTATCACAAATGTAGTGATGACATCAGAAGAGACTTTGTATCACAAATGTAGTGATGACATCAGAAGAGACTTTGTATCACAAATGTAGTGATGACATCAGAAGAGACTTTGTATCACAAATGTAGTGATGACATCAGAAGAGACTTTGCATCACAAATGTAGTGATGACATCAGAAGAGACTTTGTATCACAAATGTAGTGATGACATCAGAAGAGACTTTGTATCACAAATGTAGTGATGACATCAGAAGAGACTTTGCATCACAAATGTAGTAAGGACACCAGAAGAGACTTTGTATCGCAGATGACACTAACAATATTTGTTATACTGATGGTCATATTTAAAAATTACTGACAACAGTTGTATGTGTTGATGGTTGGAAGCCTTTTGTGACACAAAGTGGCTCTGTTGGACAGGAAGCAGAAGAGCATGGAGGCCTACCAGGCAGAGATTGTCTGCATGACTCGACTTCAGGCTGAGATCGTTCACCTGCGAATGATGGTTGACACTCAGCAGCAACTGATTGACTCAATGGCACGCAAGAACGAGATGCTCCACTCGGACAAGTTCTTTGCAGGTTTTGTCAGAAATATCAGTTTATACCATTTACGTTTGCATTGTAAAAGGCAGGACCCTGGCAGTGTTTGTTTTGTTGTCTTTGGTCAGTATCTTTTTTTTTTTTCATCACAGGTTTTTTGTGACACTCATATTTTATATCAGAAATATGGAGTTAATTCTCCTTTTAATTGTTCTTAATTCTTCTTTTGTCTTTGTTGAGTTTCTAATGTGCGTGGCATTCCATTGACAACCAGCCACAGTGCTATTTTGACTTAAGATCCCTATAGGTGTGACATGTCAATACACATAAAATGTGGTTTTCATGATATTATTACAAATAAATATAACCTGTAGGTACAGTGATACTGATGTTATCTCCATAGTTACCCCCAAAAATGCAGATACAATTATTTAATAAAATCTCAGTTATCAATGACATATTTGAATGTAATTATGATTATGTGGATAAATCATGTTATTGTTCATGCCTTTAGAGAAACAGCTCATGGAATACAAGATCTCCATGGCAATAACATCATTCAATGACCCTCCCTCAGACGGTAAGTGCTCCAGTGGTCATTGCCAATAAAGCAATCGTAGAAATACAGTTAAACAATTATTTTAAATATTCAGTTTTTTATTAGTCGGATTAATTTTACAATAACTGAATCTACTTAGTATCCACTACAAGATTTGTAATTTGGTAATTTTATTTTACTTACTGTTAATTTGAGATCAGCTGAAACAATTACACAATGCTGCCATCATTTAAACCGTACATATATAATCTTACTTATCCGCCATAGCACCCTGGGCCCAGTTTCATGAAGCCGTGTAACTTTACGCGCAATTACGCGGTCTACTGGTCGCAGCTAACAGCGAATGGTCAATGCAGCTTGCGGCCGGTTTCATGAGACCAATTTAGCATTGGTGCCACTAGCATTGACCACCTTACGTCGCGGTGGGGAATCTCTGTATTTGTGCTGTGTCTGAACATCCTTTTTTCTTTCTAGCTGTGCCTTTGTTGTTCGTATAGCAAATGGGAAGCTATGATGAATGTAAAGGATATCCAGTGTATACATTAAAAATAATAATGTTGAGAGTGGGCGTGTCGGGAGCATACCGTACATTTTCAACTTCGGGAGCATACCATAAATATTTCAACCAGCGTAAAGTTACGCTTACTAAATACATGGTGCAGCTAAGTGCAACTATGGAGCAGACTCATGAAACGCAACTAGTGTAACTTTACGTCGTCTTAGATTTTCGACGAGTTGTCCCCCGCTAAGACGTCGTAAGTAGCCGCTATGAAACTGGCCTCTGGCATGTTGATCCACCTGTTTATAAAATAAATATTATGGAATATTGCTTATTGACTCTGAGATTGACCAACTAGTTTGTCTTGATGTGCCTCTGGGCTTGGTTTCTAAGGATTTAGGAGTAATTTATGTTAATGTAGTATTAAACATAAAAGGGCAGCAGCTCTAAATACTGTCGGAGGTACAGAGCATAGTCACAGTTTTATAATTCTCATCATACCTTATGATTATTGCATAAATCCTATGCAATTTGAGCCTGTATGAAATTCATGGTAGCAGGAAATAAAGATGTTTATAAATCATGGGTCTTGCATGCAGTTATTTATTAATTTCTAAACCAGAAGACAATATCAGTCAACTCAATAAACAACAACCATTACAAAATATTTGCATGCGAGACGATACAATTTCTAAATATTTTCTATTTCCTGCCACCAAAACTCTTGCACTGGCCCAAATCAGATACGATTTACATGATAATCATAAGGTGTATGACGGGCATAAGGTAGAACGACAGGAATGGCGGCTAGCTTGACAAGAGCTTCCCTTGTGATGTCAGTGAGCTAGTGAAGCACTTATGTTGTTGTGATGTGTGGTACAGAGGAGGACATCAACACAGACCAACTGATAGAGAACCTGGAGAAGGTGGCCAAACTCACCCAGAGCAGGAAGTCTGTCACAGCAGCAGGTCTGTCCACTTAATCTGCATATACATCACGGGATGTGTAGTCTAGCAACCAAGTCAAGCTAATATAAACAGCAAAAATGATGTCAACCATCTCCTGAGATTCCGAGTCCCTTTCACTAATATAAATGAGCATTCAACATTGGTAAAACTCAGTTCTTAAATTGGGTGCTTTTTCACATATACAAATGACCACACATTACTGAGGACACTATTTCCATGACATACCAATTCACTCAGCGGTTATGAATGAGTACCTAGCTATAGATAATGGTGATGTTTGTGTATGCAGTGTTGATGAATGCTTCCCAGATAAATTAAGATGGTGTTCAATTAAATAGCTACACTGTTGACTAGATCCTGTGCTACATAAATCTTACCTAATTTTATGTATGCTACATTGAACAATGCCTGTTGCATCTGACAGAGACGTTCCTGTTATCACGGGGGGCTTTCGCAGCAGACACCGTCTATGACCACGGCAAGGACATTGAAGAGTTCTACAAAGTGTCACAAGTCTTTCTTGAGGCGATGAAGAACGACCGTTGTTCTCTTGGCTTCTATGAAGTCAGATCTGTCACCAAGGTGTGTTTATCTTCGTGTATGTCTTACAGTATATGTGGCCATCTTAAATATTTTACCCATGGTTCCATGGATGTTTTGTTGCGACCTCTATGCACATCCTGATATGTTACAATCTCTGTGTCAGTCTTGATGTAGTTCAATCTCTTTGCCCATCCTGATGTGTTACAATCTCTATGCCAATCCTGATATGTTACAATCTCTATGCCCATCCTGATATGTTACAGTTGCCGTGTCAATCTTGATGTAGTACAATCTCTTTGCCCATCCTGATATGTTACAATCTCTATGCCAATCCTGATATGTTACTATCTCTATGCCCAACCTGGTGTAGTACAATCTCTTTGCCCATCCTGATATGTTACAATCTCTATGCCAATCCTGATATGTTACTATCTCTATGCCCATCCTGGTGTAGTACAATCTCTTTGCCCATCCTGATATGTTACAATCTCTATGCCCATCCTGATATGTTACAATCTCTGTGTCAATCTTGGTGTAGTACAATCTCTTCGCCCATCCTGATATGTTACAATCTCTATGCACATCCTGATGTTACAATCTCTGTGTCAATCCTGGTATAGTACAATCTCTATGCCTATCCGGATGTGTCTACATTCATCTTGAAGTGTTGTTATCTTTGAACCCATCCTACTGTGTCATGATTTTTATTCCCATCTGGATATGTTGCACAATCTGTGTCCATTGTGATGTGTTACAATCTCTGTGCTCGTGACACGTGTCTTGCCTCCAGGCCATGTTACCTGATGAAGTGATGGACGCCTACAGTCAGCGGCTGGAGTCTCTCAGACAGCCAGACATGGTGACTCGACTGTACTACTGCGGCGGGGCCGACCGACCACAGAGAATGCTCAACATCCTCAAGACTGGCTTCTACACGTCTGGTGAGTGAAGGAACATCCCAGGGTCAGGTGTACTTTGGCTAAGATGATCTTGTCAGTCTGAGTGTGTGTCTGTGTGCAGATATCAAGTATCTGATATGTTTATATTGAGCTTAACACTATACACTGTTGTTATCCTATTGTTCCCTTTATGTTATTTTTAATTAATTATCTTGACCTGTAAACAAATTGGAATTCTATGTTATATGGAATCACAATAAACTTGATTGGATTAATTGAATCATTGGTGCTTTTACTTTATGTTGATAAAATACTATGATAGAGCATGTTTTCTTTCATATTTAACAAGGTTGCAATAAAAAAAAACACAAATAGCAAATAGACAGGGAATCATTTAGCTTATTGAGGAACCAAGCTTTTGTCTCTGGATTGATAAAATGCCTTTCTGAGATATATGTCCATTTGGTTTTTAAACATATCCGTGCTGCTATCAGTTGCACAATCAGACGATAGCTTGTTCCATTAGAATAAATACTTTTATTTGCAGTCTCACATTTCCAAATTTATTGTTTCTTTGTGTCCTTTAATTCTACCTTTCTTAATATGAAAAAAAATGCCTCTACCAGTACTTTTTACTCATTAAACATTTGGTGTCTTAAAAACATCTTTGTGATCTTCACTTCACATTCACGTCTTGGGGGCTGTTAAACCAAACAAATAACAAGTTTATTTATAACTTAAAAATCACTCCGTTTTTAACTTTAATGAGTATAGGAATCAGCCATAGGTAGATATAATTGAGATATTGTTACTTGTAATTCCAGTGTCATGTGTGTGGTTTAGAATTCACACAATACTATTGGACATTGTTGTAGATTTCACAGATGGTGACTACGGTGAAGGGTTGTACTTCTCCAAGTTCCCCTCCAGAGCATCTGAATTCTCTGTGGTAGGTCACTCAAACGTGGTTAATTGGCTGTATTGGGAGGAACTATTTTAAATCACTATTTGAACAGTTTTTGAACTTTTTGCTAATTCATCTATCTAATGAGAATCTTGCATGGTATTAATGTCAATATATTTAGCCATTTTTTATTTAGTGACTGCACAACAGTCATCATTCTATATACCATTGTAATTTACCAACATTGCTAGCTGATGTGTAGCTTTTATACATTTAAAACGTAATTACTCATAAAATTGATGGATATATCTATAATTACAATTTACTAGCAACCAGGTCAGTCAAGCTTACATAATGGCTGCCGTACATTTGAAACTATTGGACACTTCATCACATTGTTGGATAGGTCAGTGGTTTTGTTTTTGTTAAAAAAGTTATTATGTGACAGTTTTACGCAGGAAAGATTGTTCTGGCAGGCAACATGCCGTCCTAATAACGTTATACATACGTGTCTCTCTCTTTTTCTGCTGCCCATCGTGCCCAATGATGACATTAGTGTAGGGTATTGTCCATGTGCTTTGCTCGTCGGTGAGATAGTAGTCCAAACTGAGCTGAAAAGCCTCTCCTGCAGTTGACACAGAAGATGATAGGGGCAGGAGCATCAGGAAAGCCATGTAAACATTATTAGACAGGCAAAGCTTCACAGCGACCAGTTTAATAGTAAGAGCTAGGATAGAGCAAGTATTATTCAATAGATATTTGTGTTTTATGCTATACATCAACACATGTATCGTAGACAATTTCACAAAACCCTGTTCAACTGGATCAGACAGTTGTTTCACTGTAATGGACTTGCGTTCTCCTACACATCTGTGTGTCTTGCAGCTTGGGAAGTTGATCATTGCTGAAGTTGGCCTAGGCAATATAGAGTCAGTAACTACGAAAGACAGAAAGAGGAAGGCGCCTCAGGACGGCCATGACAGCATTGTGGTATGTATTGAGTGTCGGGTCAGTCGGATGCTCATTTGGTTTCATTATGGTTACAGTCAAGACTACTATTGGAACTAAAGGCTTCTTGTTGATGCTTCAACTCTTTGGAGTCTGCACCATAGTAGTGTGTTAGATCAGTTGAGTGTATTACACAGTTCCAATATCTTTTAAAAACGTATCATAGTAACCTTGCTTGTCCACCTCAACTTGAGTAATGATTTTGATATTGAAAAACTGTTGCGATTGACAAACCATGTTGTTTTTGAGGTTGGCGGCTACAGTGGTCTTTATTGCATTCATTTGATTGCATTCGTGTTCAAAGTTCACTGTGAGCAGAATAACAGTAAAATGGTGGCGAGTGACAGAAATGCAGACTCCACACAAAACAAAGACGATTGACGTCCTGTTGGTTGTCATGTTTGTCAATGCTGTGATGAAGTGACGTCGCTGTTGTAGACGCCAGGACGACTGACGGCAGGGTCAGACAACATTATCACCTCCCAGTCACAAGAGTTCGTCCTCTTCAGTGCCGTCCAAGCCGTCCCATTGTATCTGCTGGAATATGCCCCGAAGACAAAATAGCAGGACTCGAGATATTGTCCTGCGACCAGCTGTATCTATTTCAGTCCAGTGTGGCTGGACTCATGCTTGGCTTGGGCCAAGAAAGCTTCAATTTGAAGTGTGATAATAATGTTGTGATAACATGTTGGTGTGAAAACAATTAACATGGGCAGAAAGTGTAGATTAACAAAGAATTTTACGAGTGCCAAACATCAAATACGTTATGTGTGCAAAATCTGATCGTTTGTGTCATGAGATATTGTTACATAAAGTAAATTATGTCTTATTAAATAGCATGACCATCCAGATGCATATTAGGGAAAACAATTTCTTTATGCAGTTCCACCGTTACCTGGTTTAATTCGAAATATAATTTTACAGCACATGGTGAATGACAAAGACGGTGTTCGTCAATGGATATCGGTCAAATTATTTATTTTGTGTGGATCATTAAAACATTTTAAATGGTTAACAGGTTAAAATATTTAATTAATTATACTTAATTCTAGATATAACATAAGTTTATGATAAACTGATTCTTTGTACCATTAATAAACGTTAATTGCTGTATATTTTCCTTATCTGTTTGCTAAGCCATGAACTAGTTCATAAGTAAATTTGGGTAAATTCCTAAGTTATTTATTAGAAGAGGTTATGCATATTTGCTAAGAATACATAATCTAAATACATGCCAGCTGTACGTGGCAATCAGAATGAAACAACTGAAACTCTTTGCTTCTGTGAAGTATTTGTTTTTGTGGCATTTTGATAATTATATGCTTGATACAATATAATTTTCAAAGTGCAATATTATCTATATGCAACATTCCACATTTATTTCCATAACAATCTTTACCAAAATGAAATATTCTCAACGTGTACTGGTGCTTTATGCATATTTAATATATGTCTAATGGTATGTGATACCGAATTAATCTACATGGTTAACCCAAGTCATTCCACCGTTGCCAAAATGTACAATATTGTCTGTTTTTACTATTGCAATTTAATGATGGCTGACATTGCTAGTTGTGTACTATTAAACGTTGTTGATTACTTGTCAGGGTGTTTAATTGATTTGTTTAGCAATATGCTACACATACTCTGAGGAGATGCTTATCAATTTTACTGAGTTAACTGACTTAATGTCTTGTCTTATTCATGATAAATGACACGAAACGTGCACACAGGAAGATCTCGTCAGTCGTCCCTGTGTTGGAGCTCTCCAGTCTGCTGTGTTCTGTGTCGACAGTTCTCCATTCATTGTTGTTCGTACTATTGTCTTTAGCCTATGACTGTGTCCTGTCTTTTCCCCTACTATATTCTTTGGAGTACCACATTATAAATGGGTAAATATGTGTCTGAGTCGCACGTGCGCTCGCAGACACAGACGCACATAGGCGCACAGGCAGTCATACCCCACACGCTGTCGCCATGATAAGACACAAACCATAAGGTCTTTACGCCAATACTGGGCAATAGGAATATGTGGTTTGTGCCATAGCATATTGGGAAGATAAACTAGCCTAGTTGTAAATGTGTCCGCCGTAGCTGCATATACAACTGTTTCGGTGAGTAATCCATTCCTTAATGTCCTAGTAAACAAAAAACTATTAGCACAAACTTGAGTCCTAGCCGACACTTGAATAAATCGTTTGTGGCGGCCACGAGCATTTGTTAGTTGAATGAAGTAGGTGACTCGGCAAAAAGATAGGCTGTTTCCTCGCGTATGGTTTTACAAAATAGTGCCAGGCGTGGCTGACTTTTCGGCGGTGTACCAGGGACTCCCATTGTTTGATTAATGCCATTTTCACAACTAGCTCAGGTACGCTCGGTTCACAGTCACAGTCAATAGCAAAATAACGGGCTCCTTATTAATTCTTACCTGTCGCTGCGTTTCTGATGGCGCTGGCAATATGACGTGGCATGACGTCACAAATAGCCTCAGCAACTCAGCCACGTCATTTCCGGTAACGTCGCTTCGTAGATCTATCAAACTAGTGGTACCGAAGTTGACGGAATAAAACTTTAAGCATACTTTCGTTTTCCTGGACAAGTTAAGGTAGTTCTACTCGTCGCTCGTGTGGTTCAGTCGCAACGTCGGCCTTATCTCTTAATTGCTCTCTTTTCATAGATAGTTAGATACGTCGATATGCATTTTCTCATTCATGTGTAATCCCTAATTATTTACTAAGATAATATAAGATAAGATACGGAGGACACAAGTGAACATATTAATCGCTGGACTGCGTAGGCGTAGCAACGGAAAGTCCGCAGCTCGCTGATTGTAAACATTGGACATTCGATCGCCGAATTGATTAGTCCTCATTCCA
>OZ024863.1:17721471-17723971 GCA_964017155.1 Oasisia sp. SBJ-2009
TACTACTACCACTACCACTACCACTACCACTACCACTACCACTACCACTACCACTACCACTACCACTACCACTACCACTACCACTACCACTATCACTTCCACTACCACTACCACTTCCACTACCACTACCACTACCACTACCACTACCACTACCACTACCACTACCACTACTACTACTAAAATTAATACTAATTATGATTCAGTGCCTTTCGCCTAAATCATGGGATTGTTGTTAACGCAGGGTGTAATTGTGTAACATATGGTATAACATAGAAGCAGAGACAGAAAGACAGGAGATAGAGATAGATAGGTAGGTAGGTAGGTAGGTAGGTAGGTAGCTAGATAGATAGATATATATATATATATATATATATATATATATATATATATATATATATATATATATATATATATATAGAGAGAGAGAGAGAGAGAGAGAGAGAGAAAGAGAGATTCACTAATCTTTTTTTAAATTAACGAAAGAGAGAGAAGTGGGAGAGGGGAGGGAGAGAGGCTAGATCTGACAGCTTCCAGGGACCACAGGTAAGGGAGGGGGTTTAACAAATACTACGCCACTGCTACTGTGACAGGAATATCAGTCAAATTTTTAATATGGGGACCGTCTGGTTGTGTTAAAGTGATATCTAATTGTGTTCTATGCAACACACTGTGACACTATATCAAAGTTAATGACTAAGTACCGTATTGCCCACATCTTTCAAGAACCTCTTCTTATGTGATATAATTATTAGTATGTGTTACACGTTATTATTACATAACAATATGATTATTTTCAGCGACCATTCCGACCTTCGGCCCACGTAAGCCACATTATTTTTATTTGGTAAATACCTAATTTAAATTGTGGCAAATTAGTTGCTATAATTGGTATCATTGTGCTACATCAACATTGCATTTATACTACACCACAGGCAGTAAACAACCAATACTACTGCCACCACCACTACCACCACTACCACAACCACTACCACAACCACAACCACAACCACAACCACAACCACAACCACAGCCACAACCACAACCACAACCACAACCACAACCACAACCACAACCACCACCACCACCACCACCACCACCACCACCACCACCACCACCACCACCACCACCACCATCACCACCACCAACACCACTTCTATCATAATATGTGTTACACGCTATTATAATTATTTTCAGCGACCATTCCGACCTTCGGCGCACGTAAGCTATATTACTTTTATTTGGAAAATACCTAATTAAAATTGTGGCAAATTAGTTGCTATAATTGCTATAAGTGTGCTACATCAACATTGCATTCAAACTACACCACAGGTAGTATTTAACCAATACTACTGCCACCACCATCACCACCATAATGACAACCACCACTACCACCATCAGCAGCAGCAGCAGCAGCAACGGCAGCAGCAGCAGCAGCAGCAGTGAGAGAGAGAGGAGAGAGAGTAGACAGAGAGCGAGAGAGAGAGAGAGGAGAGAGAGAAAGAGAGGAGAGAGAGAAAGAGAGGAGAGACAGAGACAGAGAAAGAGAGGAGAGAGAGAGCGAGAGAGAGAGAGAGAGGAGAGAGAGAGAGAGAGAGAGGAGAGACAGAGACAGAGAAAGAGAGGAGAGAGAGAGAGAGAGCGAGAGAGAGAGAGAGAGAGAGAGAGAGGGAGGGAGGGAGAGGGAGGAATACTATGACAGGAAGATCAATCCAATTTTTAATGTGGGGGACCGTCTGGTAATGTTATAGTGATATCTTATTGTGTGCTATACAAAACACTGTGTCACTATATCAAAGTCACTGACTAAGTACCGTATTTCTAACATATCTCTCCGTACATGATATAATTATTAGTATGTGTTATACGTTATTATTACATAACAATATGATTATTTTCAGCGACCACTCCGATCTTCGGCTCACGTAAGCTATATTACTTTTATTTAGAAAATACCTAATTTTAATTGAGGCAAATTAGTTGCTATAATTGCTATAATTGTCTTACATCAACATTGCATTCACACTACACCACTGCCAGTAATCAACCAATACTACTGCCACCACCATCACCACAACCATGACAACCACCACTACCTCCACTACCACCTTGATCACCACCACCACCACCACAACCACCACCACTACCGACGTTAACTTAATAAAATAACTTCATTTGTTCAGTAACAGGCAAGTGCAGTGACCTAGAAATCGTCAGCCGCTCAGAGTGGGGCGCACGGACACCAAAGTCGGTTGTGACGATACCACTTCCGGTGAAGAATCTGTTCATTCACCACACAGTCACGCCGGAATGTTGGAGCAAATCCAGCTGCTCAAGACGGATGAAAAGCATGCAGAACGACCACATGGACAACAGAGGTACTCGTAGGTTTTCACAAATGCCACAAAAAGACAATGTCACACAGATGAACTTTCTGAAACGTTCTAAAACCCACAGAATACCATGGACATTAATATAACAAAACAAACAATGAAAACTGGGG
>OZ024863.1:17733971-17736471 GCA_964017155.1 Oasisia sp. SBJ-2009
GACCTATTCTGGGACATTGGCTACAACTACCTGGTGGGGAGTGATGGAAGGGCGTACGAGGGGCGTGGCTGGGGGTACGAGGGAGCACATACTCCCGGTCACAACCGTGACGCTATCGCCATCTCAGCCATAGGCAAATACCAGAACGCGACACCAAATCTCGCAGTGCGCCAGGCCATCGCGAACCTCATCGACTGCGCCCTGAAGGAGGTGTGTCTTGTTCTCGTTTCTCTCACGTTTTACACAGTCACGTAGCAAAGTCACGAGAATGTGCCCCACTCGTACTGAAGCATCGGCGGCACGCATTCACACATGCAAGCATGCAATTTCACTTGTTGGCATACATGATATTAGAATACTAATGAAACCTTGTGTGTGCACTGGTCACAATTACGCACACAAGTATGCATAGACATACCATGCACACCACATGCACACTACACGCACACCACATGCACACACACGCGCACACACAGCAGACATACAAGCACTCAAGCGCGCACATGCACACACACACACACACACACACACACACACACACACACACACACACATAAACACACACATACACACACACACACACACACACACACACACACACACACACACACACACACACACACACACACACCACACATATATATATATATATATATATATACACATATATATATATACATATATTATGTTATATATAATGCTATATATATGTATATATATATATATATATATATATATATATATATATATATATATATATATATGCCTGTGTATGGTGAATGGCCTGTTTATGCCTTGTATAAAAAATGAAATAATGAATTTTGTAATGCTATATGTAATATTATATATATATATATATATAATGTTATTATATATATATAATCAAATAATGTATAATATAATATTATATATATATAATGTTATTATATATATATATATATATATATATATATATATATATATAAAAAATATATATATATATATATATATATATATATATGTATATATATATAAGCCTAAAGGCAGCTTATGTCGACCAGTGCCTAGAGGACCGGCTTATGTAGACCAGACGTATTTGTTTATTTAATACATTTACCAAAGATGTAAAACTGGAACATTGTTTATAATACTAATGTTTAACACATAATGAAAGTTCATCAAAATATTTCAATAAATAAGGTATATGCAACAACATTGGTCTACATAAAACTCGCGTATGCATAGATGCCGATTTGTGTAGACCGGAGCAACGCCGGAAGCTGCATATATTTAGTTAGCCTTTTTTGCGGTAGACGCCGAATCTAGTAAACAGTAAAACAGTGTTGAGAAATGTAAACTAAGTCGAAGCCCAAGTTATGTTTGATCACGGAATGTATCGATGCGATAACAACAAAAACCAACATGTGTTAAAGACAAAATGCAGGTTTTACTAATTTACGCATAATAATATAACATTTTGCATCAGTATGAAGCATATCATACACTGAACACGAAACTCAAACCCTTCGTTCGGTATTTACCATAAATATAGATTTATCAGAACTTTGACCCGGTACACATAACCCAGCACACAATATACTCAAAAATATGCAAGGAGCTGGAGAAAACATGCTCAAAATCACTTAAGATGTTGTTCATTTAAAAATTAATTACGCCCAGTACTTCGCTGTCATGTGAACTGTGTGCACAAGCAATGGTACTGATCAATTCAGTTGTGTTATTTGTGAACTAACATGTCGAATCTTTATGTAGACCAGTTTTGGTCTACATAAAACAGCGGTCTACATAAGCCGGTCCTATATGCATAATCGGTCGACATAAGGTGCCTTTAGGAGTATATATATATATATATATATATATATATATATATATATATATATATATATATATATATATATATATATATATATATATATATATATATATATATATATATATATATATATATATATATATAAATGTTATATTTGTTTACTCGACAGGGAGCTCTCAGTCCCAACTTCAAGATGTATGGTCACAGAGATCTTGGGAGTACAAAATGCCCGGGAAAGTACCTGTACGATTACGTCAAAGAATCTAGCCACTTCGCTGGATAAGTCGGCCTGAGAAACCGTTGTTAGTCACGTGTACGCCTCCGTCAGGAGTGCATCATTAACACAGGACTAGGCTCTGTGGCAGCACACAATAGGCGTTTATATAGCCTAACGATTTAACAGATTTTGGTCAAGAAATGGTTTACAGAAAACCTTTTATAAAATTCCAGTAACAAAATTGTTTACCTATATGCCAATAAAATGTCAACTTGATCAATCGTCTTGATGATATTTAATTTGTTGTGTAATCGTCTCTAACGTCACTGTTTCCTGCGTCACAATCATAATTAACCTATCCGTCACGTGACTTGGTTGCCTAGCAACCTCCGTCAAGCCTGATATTGCGACGTAAGCAAAACGAAACGAACTAGACACATGAATTAACCTATCAAGTATATTGCGGTTTA
>OZ024863.1:17748971-17766471 GCA_964017155.1 Oasisia sp. SBJ-2009
GAGGGAGGGAGGGGAGGGGAGGTAGGGAGGGAGGTAGGGAGGGAGGGAGGGAGGGAGGGAGGGAGGGAGGGAGGGAGGGAGGGAGGGAGGGAGGGAGGGAGGGAGGGAGGGAGGGAGGGAGGGAGGGGGAGGGAGGGAGGGAGGGAGGGAGGGAGGGAGGGAGGGAGGGAGGGAGGGAGGGAGGGAGGGACGACTGTCTCCAGAAGTAGCTTGTATTGAACTAATTAAATCAATACAAATGAAAAGGCACATTTGAAGGGTTGGGACAAGCAGTTCATATTGTAGTCCCCTATTTGATTAACAAATCATTGACGATTGACTATCTTATGATTTTAAAGCGGTTTTTGATTAGTTGTAGCGTTAACTTTAACAGGAATGTCAACCAATTGTGTATGCTATTTATTGCAAATAATAATATAATAATATATTATATACATAATAATTACGTGTTACACGTTGTTATTACATCGTAATATGTTTATTTTCAGGGGCCAAGCGGCTCTTCGGCTCACGTAAGTCATATTGTGTTTGTGTGGTCTCCAGTCAATTTAGATAGTGCATAGGCAAATGTAATGACGAAACTAGCTACCATTAGTATGCTATGCCAACAATGCATAATATATACTGTATCATAGTCAGCCGTATATACAATAATCCACCACCACCACCAAGCAAATCATACAGATACGACTGTAAACCAGCATCTATTGCATGTAAACATATCTACCCATCGTTTAACGTTTTCATTATTTAATATTTGACATATACATGATATTACCTAAAAGTAATAGAGCTAATGCAAAACCATGCTATGAAGAGCCAATGCCAGATATTTCATTCCGCCGACTGGGTTGTTAGGATCATGACACATGGTTTTTGTAAGAGACGTTCATTTGAATTGCGTTATTTGTTCAGGATCAGGCCACTGCATTAACCAAGTAATCGTGACCCGCGGGCAGTGGGGAGCGAGACAACCGAAGAAGCGGATAAGTATTCCATTGCCGGTGAAGATGTTGATCATTCATCACTCCACCTCGCCGAGATGTTGGAATAAAAAGAAATGCTCGAGACGGATGAGAAACATGCAGTACGGCCACATGCACAACAGAGGTACTCGTAGATATAGAAACATGGAGTACGGCCACATATACACCAGAGGTACTCGTAGGTTTAGAAACATGTAGTACGGCCACATGTACAATAGAGGCACTCGTAGGTTTAGAAACATGCAGTACGGCCACATGTACAGCAAAGGTACTCGTAGGTTTAGAAACATGCAGTACGGCCACATGTATAACATAGGTTCTCGTAGGTTTAGAAACATGCAGTACGGCCACATGTACAACAGAGGTACTCGTAGGTTTAGAAACACGCAGTACGGCCACATGTACAACAGAGGTACTCGTAGGTTTAGAAACATGCAGTACGGCCACATGTACAACAGAGGTACTCGTAGGTTTAGAAACATGTAGTACGGCCACATGTATAACAGAGGTACTCGTAGATTTAGAAACATGTAGTACGGCCACATTTACAGCAGAGGTACTGGTAGATTTAATAACACGCAGCACGGCCACATGTACAACAGAGGTACTCGTAGGTTTAGAAACATGCACTACGGCCACACGTACAACAGAGGTACTCGTAGATATAGAAACATGTAGTACGGCCAGATGTACAGCAGAGGTCCTCGTAGGTTTAGAAACACGCAGTACGGCCACTTGTACAACAGAGATACTCGTAGATTTAGAAACACGCAGTACAGCCACATGTACAACAGAGGTACTCGTAGATCTAGAAACACGCAGTACGGCCACATGTACAACAGACGTACTCGTAGGTTTAGAAACATGTAGTACGGCCAGATGTATAACAGAGGTACTCGTAGATTTAGAAACATGCAGTACGGCCACATGTACAACAGAGGTACTCGTAGGTTTAGAAACATGCAGTACGGTCACATGTACAGCAGAGGTACTCGTAGGTTTAGAAACATGTAGTACGGCCACATGTACAGCAGAGGTACTCGTAGGTTTAGAAACATGCAGTACGGCCACATGTACAGCAGAGGTACTCGTAGGTTTAGAAACATGTAGTACGGCCACATGTACAGCATAGGTACTCGTAGGTTTAGAAACACGCAGTACGGCCACATGTACAACAGAGGTACTCGTAGATTTAGAAACACGCAGTACGGCCAGATGTACAGCAGAGGTACTCGTAGGTTTAGAAACACGCAGTACGGCCACATGTACAGCAGAGGTACTCGTAGATTTAGAAACATGCAGTACGGCCACATGTACAGCAGAGGTACTCGTAGGTTTAGAAACATGTAGTACGGCCACATGTACAGCAGAGGTACTCGTAGGTTTAGAAACATGTAGTACGGCCACATGTACAGCAGAGGTACTCGTAGGTTTAGAAACATGTAGTACAGCCACATGTACAGCAGAGGTACTCGTAGATTTAGAAACATGTAGTACGGCCACATGTACAACACAGGTACTCGTAGGTTTAGAAACACGCAGTACGGCCACATGTACAGCAGAGGTACTCGTAGCTTTAGAAACGCGCAGTATGACCACAAGTACAAAATATGTACTCGTAGGTTTATCACAAATATGCAGTACGGTCACATGTACAACAGAAGTACTCGTAGATCTAGAAACACGCAGTACGGCCACATGTACAACTGAGGTACTCGTAGGTTTAGAAACATGTAGTACGGCCACGTGTACAGCAGAGGTACTCGTAGATCTAGAAACACGCTGTACGGCCACATGTATAACAGAGGTACTCGTAGGTTTAGAAACATGTAGTTCGGCCACGTGTACAACTGAGGTACTCGTAGGTTTAGAAACATGTACTACGGTCAAATGTACAATTGAGTTACTCGTATGTTCGTTCACAATACAATATGTGCTTGTCTAGTCGCCCAATGAAAACCTGTTAATAATATGCAATCAGGGCGATTCATCGTCCAGGTCGAAATCGTATTAACTTACAAAGTTAGTTATTTTATTTATATTTGCAGTTTAACATAATGTCATTTTTAATTGTAGCTGGAGGGTGTTTCTCCGATAGAAGAATAACGGTTGTAGATTTCGTCAGTTTTCACAGTTCACCTTCCTGGAGCGAGCTATAAAGTGTTTCAGTGACCGCTGCCGCAAGAAGGTGCCAACAGCCTTTCAAAGACCCCGTTCTATATTGTACGGACCCAGTGGATTTGTTCAGGTTGACCTTATTATATCCAATCAATAACTGTATTTGCCGGCCAGCCCCAGGATCTCATTGTGATTGTCCGATGAGTGTCCCATAAGTGACTCAATGTGTTTACACCGGTCGAGTGACAATGTTTCCTCTGTTGGTGTTAATTTAGGTTGGGATGACATTGGCTACAACTACGTGGTGGGCAGTGACGGAAGGGTGTACGAGGGGCGTGGCTGGGGGTACGAGGGAGGACACACCTACGGTCACAACCGTGACGCTGTCGCTATATGTGCCATAGGCAACTTCCAGAAAAAGAGACCAAACAGAAAAATGCTTCAGGCTATTGCGAACCTGATCGACTGCGCACTGAAGCAGGTGTGTTATCTATAATGTATGACATAATCGGTAACCAACTGATGTGCACGACCGCAGTTTCTTGTATATGCATGTTAAGACATCCATATATGCATGTTAAAACATCCGTATATGCATGTTCAGACATCCATATATGCATGTTAAGACATCCATATATGCATGTTAAGACATCCATAGCACCCATGGAAGCAAGCATACAATCGCAGACAAGTGCGAGCACTTGCACACGCACGCACGCACGCACGCACGCACGCACGCACGCACGCACGCACGCACGCACGCACGCACGGACGCACGGACGCACGGACGCACGGACGCACGCACGCACGCACGCACACACACACACACGCACAAACACACGCACACGCACACGCACACGCACACGCACACGCACACGCACACGCACACGCACACGCACACGCACACGCACACGCACACGCACACGCACACGCACACGCACACGCACACGCACACGCACACGCACACGCACACGCACACGCACACGCACACGCACACGCACACGCACACGCACACGCACACGCACACGCACACGCACACGCACACGCACACGCACACGCACACGCACACGCACACGCACACGCACACGCACACGCACACGCACACGCACACGCACACGCACACGCACACGCACACGCACACGCACACGCACACGCACACGCACACGCACACGCACACGCACACGCACACGCACACGCACACGCACACGCACACGCACACGCACACGCACACGCACACGCACACGCACACGCACACGCACACGCACACGCACACGCACACGCACACGCACACGCACACGCACACGCACACGCACACGCACACGCACACGCACACGCACACGCACACGCACACGCACACGCACACGCACACGCACACGCACACGCACACGCACACGCACACGCACACGCACACGCACACGCACACGCACACGCACACGCACACGCACACGCACACGCACACGCACACGCACACGCACACGCACACGCACACGCACACGCACACGCACACGCACACGCACACGCACACGCACACGCACACGCACACGCACACGCACACGCACACGCACACGCACACGCACACGCACACGCACACGCACACGCACACGCACACGCACACGCACACGCACACGCACACGCACACGCACACGCACACGCACACGCACACGCACACGCACACGCACACGCACACGCACACGCACACGCACACGCACACGCACACGCACACGCACACGCACACGCACACGCACACGCACACGCACACGCACACGCACACGCACACGCACACGCACACGCACACGCACACGCACACGCACACGCACACGCACACGCACACGCACACGCACACGCACACGCACACGCACACGCACACGCACACGCACACGCACACGCACACGCACACGCACACGCACACGCACACGCACACGCACACGCACACGCACACGCACACGCACACGCACACGCACACGCACACGCACACGCACACGCACACGCACACGCACACGCACACGCACACGCACACGCACACGCACACGCACACGCACACGCACACGCACACGCACACGCACACGCACACGCACACACACACTAAAGTAACATTTTGTTTATTCGACAGGGTGCACTGAGTTCCAACTTCAAGATGTACGGTCACCGGAACGTTGCGTGTAAACCCTGCCCGGGAAAGTACCTGTACAAACACGTAAAACGTTCTAGCCACTACAGCAGCAAGAAATTGAAACGTTGGTGCCATAAAAAGTGGATCTAGCGAAAGACCGCCGATGGACCTTTATACAGCTTCTTGAGGTCGTCATCAATTCACAGAACGAGGCTTTGTGACAGTAAACAATTGGCATATAAGCCAAGGAAGTAATTAACATTTTAAATATTGTGACATTTTCTTTACAGATATCTCTTCTCGTAAATTTTCAATGAAATAACATGCGATTGTTTTGCCAATAAAATGTCTGCATGACCAGCAGTCTTGACGAGTTAAATTTGTTATGTAATCGTCTCTAACGATAACGTTCCGGCGTGACAATCCTAATTAACCTATCCAGTAGGGCCTACTTTACTACTACCTGATCTAAATTGTAAACGCGTTCGACCTCCGTCAAGCTTTGCCGCACCAACAATATTGATAACGATAAATCTATTTGAGATACATTAATATTTCAGTATCACATCTCGTAGATAAAATATTCCTTTATATGCAGTTGTAACATTTAAGCCGTTGTCTTATGTTTTTGTCATAAAGAAACACTTTATTGGTCAGAATATCAACAAAATGTATATTAAAATGTCTTAACGTACCACTTGCTGGGCATCCATTTTTTGATCGCTTGACGGCAATTTTGCTAACCAACTGGTCACGTGATGGATAGGTCAATTGCTGATAGCCCGTGTGCACTGCTACATTAGCCAGGAAAGCCCTTCCGGTATAATATTGTGGGATTGCTCTTGTAAAAACATCTTTGTGTCGCCCTTATCCAACGTTAAATGACATGAGTTTGTAGAACGCATTGCAAAAACTGGCGGTATTATAGGCCATAGATTAACTATATGACAAGTAATAACATCGGCTAAAACTTCAGCATATACAATTCGCCAAGTATCACCTTACACGGGTGACCTGTTGCTAAGCAACATGTCTCTATATCAAATCATAAATAAATAAATGCAGAACACGTGTGACGTAGGTTTGGGCTTATAATTACTTTCTTGGGAAATCAACATATAGGGACACATTTCGGGTATTTACGCATTCATTAGCTAGTCCTATACCCAAGCTGAACATTATACTGACCATTTCTATGTTCATTATCAACAAAACCGTTATAGGCAATACAGCAGTGGCCTTTTGCTCCACGGAATGGACCAAATTCCACCTCTGGACATTACGTACACATTGGCTTCATGATATAATTGAATGCGTATTTGTTATTTAAAATTGATAGTGTTATAGGCACACTTATTAATAGCATAAATGTGTTGCAAACTACAGTCGTATCTGATTTAAAATTATTCTCTCAAATATTGTAACTGTAGCTGCTAGTTTATGGTGTATTGTAACTGTATTCCACAAAAGCGTTTAAGTTAATGTATTTGTTATAAACTCCTAAACATAATCAGAAGGTTGTACTAATGTGCGCACTTTCATGAATATTCATGTATGATTTCCCCCTCTTCATCCCCAACGAGGCATAAGGCTACGACAGCGCTCCTCCGGGTGTGGCATGTTCCTGTCCATTCATATATACATGAGGATTATTGAGCATTCCCCTTGTGTGTGTTGTCCCGCTACTGCATGAGTGATGTAGCCATACGTTCGGTATTCACAAAGTACCATTTACATGTTAGTATTAGCAGTTCAACATGCCACACTCATCTACAATATCGGCGACATGGGTGGCAATATGTTTGTAGTGCAATGTATATGTAGGCCAAGCGCCTTATTTCAATTCGTTATTGTTAGAGCCCACTAAGCCAAGTTTGGGGTTCGGGATCTTTTTATCATTAGTAGAAAACAGGAATTTGACTAAAACAATGTTGCACAAATGTATTTATTGGAACCGTATTATAACTGATCGTAAAGAACTTAACTCTGGTCATCTCAAATGTCATATTGTCGAGCTCAAAAACTCAACAGTGTTCCATCTGGCCATATCGAATTTCATATTTTCGGGCTCTGTAAACAGATAAGGGGTAGAGTTATGTCCTAAACAATGCGTTATGGCCATAGCACTCTAGCTTTCAGACTCAGAGCCAAACTTATAATCGATGAAATGTCTATTATTATGCGTTTTATTTGCGAATATGGAACATCGGGAAAACTTGCTTAAGAGAGAACGGGATACTGAAAAAGATATATTTTAGAACATCATGCCGCCGATGTTGCTGTTGCCTTTGTTACAGGCTACATACATGTAGGGCTTATAGTTTTTTCGTTGGCATAGCTTGCTTAAGTGATTGTAAAGTATTTAAACACGACTTACAGAATCGTTTACATGAACCATGTCACCTGTAATTAATATTCATTTGTATACCAAACAAATCTGAAATAAATGGGATACTTTTTTCGATGGGTCGTGCATTAGTCATTGAATGCACGCATGCACACACGCACACACGCACACACACAAACATGCATGCACGCACTAGCGCGCATACAAACAACATTATTTAACTACCAACTATCATTTCGTTTTGATTTATATTATTCACGCACACATACATTCGTGCAGCATACAAAAACATAAAGAGCACGGAAGAATATGTTGACATTTACTGGTTTTAGACTCACCTATTACAGTAGGGTACATATGACAATGGTCTATTTGCAAACTACGTTCCAATATTAGGTGGACGTGGCGAATCCAGAGAGAATAGTGAAAATCACCATTTGGACCTCGATTGACAAGCGTCAAAAACCCTCTTGAAACAAAACAAAGACATGCGCTGCGCCGGAACATCATATAAGGTATACAGCCCCCCCTCTCCGTTGGATCAAAACCACACGTATAATAACTCAGAAACCATTTTATTAGGAGAGTTAACGAACACCCCGTGGCATTTATTAAAAAAAAATGCTTTATAGTTTTGCTACACATTTATTGCGCTTGCGCAGAAATGTCAATCGGAAAGTTTATAACGACTGGAAAATGTAAGCGCGACACCGCCACGAAACCACATAACCATAACAACGATGTGACACTGATATGGATCGGCTCAGAAGCAATCAGGGGATGTAAACAATAACAGTGTTTTGTGAAGATGTCGTGCTTACATTTTCCCGGTCGTTACTGTGCTTCCTTTCGACGCATCAAAGATCAAAGGGCTTTGTGTAGCTGTTTAACTTGATGCAGGTTTTGTTAAGCAACTGGTCACGTGGTGGATAGAGTTAGCTCCACATGCTCTGGTTAGGTTTGGTGGCGACATTATCTTTGCGTGGCGAAATGACATGAGTTTCGCGCTTCTGATAATACGTGAACACTACGACAAACAACGTCATCGGCTAAGGCCAATAATGAATATACATATATATATATACATTTATATTTGAGTGTGTGTGTGTGTGTGTGTGTGTGTGTGTGTGTGTATGTTAGTGTGCGTGCGTGCGTGCGTGTGTGCGTGTGTGCGTGTGTGCGCGTGTGCGCGTGTGCGCGTGTGCGCGTGTGCGCGTGTGCGCGTGTGCGCGTGTGCGCGTGTGCGCGTGTGCGCGTGTGCGCGTGTGCGCGTGTGCGCGTGTGCGTGTGTGTGTACTACCTCCTATCTCCAAAACGTAAGCGCCTGGTTTCGGCCGCTTAAACGAAACTATGCGTTATAAATCTCTATGTCAAGTTAGTGGAAGTATGTCTTTTGCGCACATAAAAGCACACACACCCGCACGCACGCACACATACGTGCGTACACACACACACACACACACGTAAATATATATATATATATATATATATATATATATATATATATATATATGTATATATGTATATATGTATATATGTATATATATATATATATATATATATATATATATATATATATATATATATATATATATATACACGTGTGTGTGTGCGTGTGCGCGGGCGCGCGCATGCGTGCGTGCATGTGCGCAAAAAATACATACTTCCATTAACTTTCAGCACGTAACTTACTTTCGGCTGGCCGAAAATTGCAGAGACCCAACATACTTTCAAACTGTAATTTATATCTGGCATGCTAAAATGGCAGCCATAAACTCTCCGGTCTAGGCGAGGTTAATATGGTGGCGCCACTGCGAGGATTCATGGTAATCAAATTGAGTGAAATTCTTGTCACTGACACTCACTTGCCATCCTACGACCTGGCCAGCCAAGCCAAGTCCAGACACTCAGCCATAATAATGTAAAACTTATAGCCAAGAATTAGACCAGACAGTCAGATAAATAAATAACTTGGATGCAACCGTAATGCACTATGCTGCCAATGCAATTAACACGCAGATCCATGTATGGATGCTTAATACATGGGTTTCGTGCTGTCTTGATTTAGATACTTGAAATTATTTCAACTCACGCGTAGCCATTAAAAAAGGGACGTTTCCTTTCGTTTTTATCGTTTTATTCCTTCTGTATTTATCGATAACAAAAATTAATGTGTTTAACGTAGACACTCTATGCGATTGATTTAAAATTCGTCCTCACCTTGTTTGCTGGTTGTTTTTATCCACGTGTAGCTTAGGGCATGTTTTAACAGAAATGTGTCCAACCTGTTTAATAAATTTACATAAATTTAACATTTTTTAAAAACATTACATTGTCGTAAGATCTGGTAGGTGATGGAAATCAATTGTCTGGCCGGGTCATGTCAACGTAAATCAATCACTTTAATGCTAGTATTGTTTCTCGCAACTCTAACTTTTAATTACTTTTAAATACATTAATCACACTCGTCGTCATATACATGAGGATATTAATTACAATTACAATTTAAAAAAGTTAAGAATTCTTGAAGATATTTCACGGAATGTTATCCTAATTTGCAAACTGACATTTGCACAAATATCCATAACTCGACTTGCTAGCTGAGCACTAGTAATGCTAGAAAAGCAAGTAAGACGTCAGTGATAACCAGTAAATAAGTAGAAGTGTTAAATAATGACTACATAAAATGTGTTGACGAGAGCAATCCCACAATGCTTTACACCGGAAGAGCTTCCTAAAAATGTAATAGTACACACGGTCTGTCAGCAATGCACCTTTCCAACAAGTAACACGTTTAGAAAAAATGTCCGTTAAGCGAAACAACATGGATGTGGAGCACGTGGTGGGTTCAGATATTTAACATACTTTTGACGAAAATGTTGCCAAAGAGGGTTTCCTTACTTACGGCAAAACATACGATACAGTTCTACAACTTACAAATCCGTGCAAATATATTTTATTCGTGGGAAGTGGTCCTGTAATATTAATGTGATTAACATATTTATTGTTAACAACATTTTAGGTGCGGCACAACTTAACGGAGGTCGCGCGCACACTTTTGATTGTGGCGTAAGTAAACCGCAATATACTTGATAGGTTAATTGATGTGTCTAGTACGTTTCGTTTTGCTCAAGTCGCAATATCAGTCTTGACGGAGGTTGCTAGGCAACCAAGTCACGTGTTGGCTAGGTTAATTCGGGTTGTGACGCAGGAAACAGTGACATTAGAGACGATTATACAACAAATTCAATATCATCAAGACGATGGATCAAGTTGAATTTTTATTGGCATATAGGTAAACAAATGTGCATATTGCATCATTGGAATTTTATAAAATAGGTTTCATTAAGCAATTTCTTGCACAAAATATATTAAATCGTTAGGCTATATAAAGGCCTATTGTGTGCTATCACAGAGCCTAGTCCTGTGATAATGATGCACTCCTGACGTAGGCATACACGTGACCATCAACGGTTTTTCAGGCCGACTTATCCAGCGAAGTGGGTAGAGTTTTTGACGTACTCGTACAGGTTCTTTCCCGGGCATTCTGTACTCCCAAGATCTCTGTGACCATACATCGTGAAGTTGGGAGTGAGAGCTCCCTGTCGAGTAAACAAATATAAAATTATATACATATATATTATATATATATATATATATATATATATATATATATATATATATATATATATATAAAACATTAAGCATATATATTATATATATGTATATAATATATATATGCATTATATATAACAGTATATATATATATATATATATATATATATATATATATATATATATATATATATACGCCACACACACACACACGCACGCACGCACGCACGCACGCACGCACACACACACACACACACATACTAGCCGAGTTAACCACCGATGTTTGACATTGATCAAACAGTGTGTGTGTGTGTGTGTGTGTGTGTGTGTGTGTGTGTGTGTGTGTGTGTGTGTGCGTGTGTGTGTGCGTATGTGTGCGTGTGCGTGTGCGTGCGTGTGTGTATGCATGTGTGTGTGCATGTGTTTGCGCGTGTGTCTGTATGTCTGTGCGCGTGTGTGTGCGTGTGTTGTGCCTGTAGTGTGCATGTGGTGTGCGTGTGATATGTGTATGCCTACTTGTGTGCGTAATTGTGACCAATGGACACAAAAGGTTGCGTTAGTATTCTATTCTCACGTATGCCAAGAAGTGAAATTGCATGCTTGCATGTGTGAATGCCTGCCGCTGACGTTTTGTTCGCACACAATACCTTGAGGATGTACACACGAGTGGGGTACATTCTCGTGACTTTGTTTTGGCTATGTAAAATGTGAGAGAAATGAGCACAAGACACACCTCCTTCAGTGCACAGGCGATGAGGTTGGCGATGCCCTGGCGCACTGCGAGATTTGGTCTCGCGTTCCGGTATCTGCCAATGGCTGCGATGCCGATAGCGTCACGGTTGTGACCGTGGGTGTGTCCTCCCTCGTACCCCCAGCCACGCCCCTCGTACGCCCTTCCATCTCTCCCCACCAGGTAGTTGTAGCGAATGTCCCAGTATATAGAAGGGTTACCGACTAAGAAGAAGATAGAGCTAGGTATGTATCACTTTCGTCCAACATTTATTAATTTGAGCGTTTAAACTTATAGAAGCTTTCAGCTCGGTTGCATTTATAGTGCGATATGTTGGAGTTCTTATAATTCCACCAATGGCGTGAGACATATACCGACGAAAGCTGCATCCATCCATAGCAAGACGTCCGTGAAACCTGGATGTAAATTAGATAAATATGCCTATATATGTGTTGGTGAAAATGATATGTAAACCTGTGTATTTCAGCATAATAAGTGATGATCCACATTATGATTAGTAATGTTATGTGACGTTGTGTGAAAGTTAAATAGAATTGAAGTAATGACAGATTCCTGAGGAATTCCAAATGGAATTTGTTTGTGAATAAAACAATAAACCAGCATGACAAATACGAGTTAATCCACTGAACGACAATATACAGTTTCGAACTGTTGTTTTATCGTGTGTTTAAATTTTCGTGGTTTTTGTCTTATGTTTTATAAAGCGTTTGAGAGAAATTATCACAGTGATACCCAGTATTCTTGTGATATTTGTGATAAACTTACTTTTTTTTCTCCAATACATATTAAAGTTTTGGATGTATCGCACCCGTTTCATGCATTTGGCTTTGCTGCGACAGGTCGGCGGGAGTGTGTCGTGAATGACGAGCTTCGTCACCGGAAGTGTTATCGTTGGTATCGTCTTCTTCGGCTTCATCGCTTTCCACTCCGCGCGGCGCACGATTTCTATGTTACTGCACTTACCTATTACTGAACAAACGACGTTATTTATAAATATGTGTCATGATCCTAGCTACCCATTCAACAGAACGAAATGTGTGATAATGGGTGTTCATGACATACGTTTGCATTATATATATATATATATATATATATATATTATATATTTATATATATATATATATATGTATATATATGTATATATATGTATATATATGTATATATATGTATATATATATGTATATATATATATATATATATATATATGTATATATATATATATATATATATATATATATATTATTACATGTCTTGTTCTGTATCACGCCCTGTATCATGCCCCGATGTACCTGTATCAGCCCTCGTTCTTCGAACTCGGGCTAATACAGGTACTAATATATATATATTAGCTAATATCATGCAATGGTCACATATTAAATAATGACAAATTATATTAGTTGCCCGGAAAACAAGAAACATTGTTATTGTTTACATACATTAGATATCGCTGTGATTTGTTAAAGTCCAGTTTCGTTGGCTATCTTTGCATGTAGAGCAAACAGTTGCTGTATTTATTAGTTGTTTGGGTTGTTGCTTTTGTGCTGATGGTGGTGGTGGTGCGGTGGATTATATTGCATATACCCATACCTAAAGCGCAGCATGTATGCATTGTTGACATATCACAATTACAAAAATTATAGCTAATTAATTGTCGTAATTATATTGCGTATACTCCAATTTAAATTGGCACTTATTCGAACAAAAGTAATATGTCTTACGTGAGCCGAAGAGCGGACCTCCTGAAAATAAACAAAATATGTTAAAATAACAACGCGTAATTAAGGTATACTAATCATAATGTTATGCACGATGAGGTCCTCGGTAGATGTTTTAACATATATTTTAGTGACGAACACACAAACACACGCACACGCACACGCACACGCACACGCACACGCACACGCACACGCACACGCACACGCACACGCACACGCACACGCACACGCACACACACACACACACACACAAATATGTAGTAACACAACGTGCTGTGAAGAAAACTGTAAGATATCATTAAAACATTGCCAAGCGGATCCCGACTTTCACAACATAATTGATATTCTTGCTACAAGTACGTTTAAAACTGCGCCTGTCTGTCTGCCTGTCTGAGTGTAGGTCTGTCTGCCTGTCTGTCTGTCTATCTTTCTATATCTCAGTCTCTCTCTGTCTCTCTCTGTCTCTCGCTCTCTTCCTCTCCCCCCCCTCTCTCTCTGTCTGTCTCTCTCTGGCATACTCTCTCTCGCTCTGTGTGTATGACTCACTCTCTGTCGCTCTCTCTCTGTTTCTCTTTCTCTGTATCTCTCTATCACGTTCCCCCTCTCTCCCCTCTCTATTTCTCTCTTTCTCTCTCATTCTCCCTTCCTCGCTCCCCCTCTCTCTCTCCCTCCCTCCCTAAGGTATGTGTCTTCTCCCAGGACTCGCCGACTTTTATTGCTAACTGCTCTCTTTGTTACTTTTGCAGCATTGTGATAGTAGCCAATGGCGGACAGACACGCCTGTGGTGTGACACTGTCACGAGTCAACCAAGAGGGTTGGGGATTTATTTCAGTTGCCTGAAGGAACAGTTAGTGCAGGTTTCCATCGTCAGCAACTTACAGGATGTGTAAGCAAATGGCATAGCACTATCAGGGTCATAGGTAGGATTTACCTGTTGGAAATTTCTAAACGGGTATACTAAAGACAGGGACACATAAAATGAGTATGTTTTTAAATATGTTTTTAGATTATACATTGTAAGAAAACATAATTTATTTATGTGTAAGTTATATTCCGGATATGATATAAAAATCTGATTAATAACGTCTTTTCTTTCCCGCTCGTGTGGCTGAGTGACGCATAGTTAGACCCAGTAATGACCATAGATATAAATAGAACACCCCAATAGAACAAGATCGCTTGACCGCTATCAGTTGACACATGACACTTTGAAGTCAACATGGGCTGGTGACAGCCATGCTATTGTCAGGCAGAAAGCCATTGCAGTCCCTGTATATACAGGACTGCACCACGTTTTCTACACAATTGTCACGTTATTTATTGACAGACATCAGTTAGCCAGAGTTGTTTCATTGGGTACGATGTGTTCAAACAGTTGTCTCACTAATACGCTTGTCTGAAACAAATCAACAGGCTTACAGTGTCTCATTGTGTGAGGGGTGAGTACAGCTTAGTACTATTAAATTTGTTATTTTACCCGATCCCCAATTGTTGTGGTGTTTTACAAAAAAGTCCTTTAAAACCAACCAACTGAAATCCGTCCTCCAATTTCACAGATTAAAAAACAGACCATGCAAAGTGGATGAGAGAATAGGGAAAACAATAACAAAACAGAGCTGCCAACATTACTAACAACAACAGTAGTAGAAAAGGTAGAAAGGTAGAAAAGGAGTAATGTTAAGATAGTCAACTAACTAATTATACGGTGTCAATAGTAATAACAATAAATAAATAAAATTAGGCAAAGTACAACAAAATAGCAGGGATGTCATAGTAACAGGTTTCCTTAAAATGACCACAGTTTCCCTTTCATGTCCCCCTAAACAGAATTAGTTTGGTAATTTCATGTATTATTGTTGGTCAATTTGCACATGACTAATGTTTTAAAACTATTAATTTCCTAAATTAATGGCAGTGGAACATAAATGTGTTCACAAAGACTAAGCTATATATTGTATAGCCTGTGGAAGGAGACTCTGGATCCTGTTTTCTGTCGGTTGGTATAGTTGTACGCTACATAGGAATTAACCATGCTTGTTACTTCACAATGACTGTTGTAGCCAGCATGTCCCCAAATGGATTAACGTTGCTCACATCAGTGTTAACCACCGAACTGTCCAGTGTTTGGGTTCTATATAATCCGAGTCACAGTCCTTCCCCTAATGACTAAGCTGGAGGCTACAGCCTATCCCACTGGATCATTATTCACATTGCCAAGGAACCACAGTGACAACTATTTAGATCCCTACCTCAACACAGTGAACCAACTCAAAATATTCAACAGCTGGCCCTGCTGGCCCACTCCAGAAGTTAATCACGAGCTGTCTTAACTAGGTCCAGGAATAGGGGCACAACGACACATATCCAAGTTACAAATTTAGTCTTAGCAGACTTTTATTTTACATTTATTACGTAGCTCAGCAGTACTATTCTCTATATCCTGCCAGCCAGTACAGCACTTTCTGCCTGGCAAGAGAATGGCAGCCAGCGGTCCACAGCGGCTTCAGTGCAGTGGGCCAGCTTGTCACTCTAGCCTATAGGGGACAGATTAATGATCTAACTCTGTGATAATGGCCAATATCTTCCGAATTGAGTAACGTTTGTACAAACGGCTGCGTTGTCATTTTAAGAACGGGTAAGTAGGAAATACGTGTTATTATAGACAATTAGGCCCTATTATAGTTTGAACGTGTCTAGTAGTTATGTAAAACATATTGGTTCCATCCGTGTGAGGGCGCCATTAATTACAACATGGCATGGACTGGGGAGAACCTCTTCTATGAGTCACTAGCTCTGCATGGCTACATAATCACAATTGCGTAATTTCAAAGACCACTACATGTCGACAAAAATATTACCATCGCTTGTCGCGCGGAAAATACCCGAGGGAATTTATCTGTGAAGGCGCCATAATTTTACAAACTGGCATGGACTGGAGTGAACCAGTTCCATTATTTCAAATGCCACACATTTAACATTGGTTGAGGCACGAGAAGTAACAGCAGTAAATCATAGTCACTGCCAGTTCAAAATGTCGTAAGTAGGTCAGATAATAACCTCCATAGATACTTGTTATATACATTGAATTGTTAATTAATACAAATTGTACGAATTGATCACGCTGCCTCCATCCTGGCCTTAGAGCAAAGCTAAAAGTATAAGACAAATAAAATAAAATAAAACACCTTTCAGATATTGTGAGAGTATGTTGGAAAGAATTGTCAATTAATAAGAAGTGTATCAATTGGTTACGTTCGCATGCTTTGCTGCTATCTTGGCCTTCGAAATGCCGTTGGAAAGTGAACTCAGGCAATAAAATGAAAAACAGTTAATCAGTTAGCAAGGCTAAAACATAACATAAATTAAATAAAAAAGAATCAATCAGATATGGTAGTAGTATTGACAGTGAGTTTCACACACACACACACACACACATACACACACACACACACACACACACACACACACACACACACACGCACGCACGCACGCACGCACGCACGCACGCACGCACTAACGCACGCACGCACGCACGCAAGCACACACACACACACACACACACACACACACACACAAACACAAACACACACACAAAGATGTAGTAACACAAAGTGCTGTGAAGAAAACTATAAGATATCATTAAAACATTGCCAAGTGGAGCCCTACTTTCACAACATGATTGATATTCTTGCTACAAGTACGTTTAAAACTGCGCCTCCGTCTCTGTCCCTCTCTGTCTCTGTCTGTCTCTGTCTGTCTCTGTCTGTCTCTGTCTCGGTCTGTCCCTGTCTCTCTTTGTCTCTGTCTGCGTCTCTGTCTATCTCTGTCTATTTCTGTCTGTCTGTCTATCTTTTTAT
>OZ024863.1:17771471-17778971 GCA_964017155.1 Oasisia sp. SBJ-2009
TGGAGCCGTGTTATATGTATATATATATATATATATATATATATATATATATATATATATATATATATATGTAGATATATATATATATGTATATATATATATATATATACATATACATATATAATCGTATTCCCCACATATCCACCTCCGCTCAGTGTTGGCGCTGAAAAACACACACAAGTGACACAGCCCAGAAATACAATTACAGTACAATAATCTGTTGACGTAACTTATTCACGTGCCGTGCCGTGCCGTGCCGTGCCGTGCCGTGCCGTGCCGTGCCGTGCCGTGCCGTGCCGTGCCGTGCCGTGCCGTGCCGTGCCGTGCCGTGCCGCGCCGCGCCGCGCCGCGCCGCGCCGCGCCGCGCCGCGCCGCGCCGCGCCGCGCCGCGCCGTGCCGTGCCGTGCCGAAATGTCTTATGGCAGTTGTCCAAGTGGAGTTACGTGTGAATACGTAATCACTACACGCTGCAGTGGAGCTACACAACCTTGATGCATATAAAACTAGCACCTTTGTGCACCAAAATTACGTTGTCAGAACGAAGCAAAAGTGTCTGCTCCATTTCTTTTGTATAATGTATGTGCTGGGTGCTGAATTCATCAGCTTGGTCATTGACAAGACTAAACACCTCCCTTCCTGTCTACGCCAGGTATACGACCCAATGAATTTTACATTATAAACTGCGCCAACTGACAACCCAAATTACTACTGGAAATTGTAGAACAAATTAGCATACCACTTGCAACAGTGTTCAATTTGGCATTAGAGGAAGGAGTGGTTCCGGTAGAATGGAAAGAAGCAAACATCATACCATTATTTAAAAAAAGGATCAAGAAGCAAGTCAGAGAACTATAGACCAGTGAGTTTAACATCGGTGATTTGTAAACTATTAGAAAGACTAATTAAAGATCACTTGGTTGATTTTCTTGTTAAAAATAAATTGATAAACACATCTCAACATGGGTTTTTAAAAGCGAGGTCATGCTTAACAAATATGTTATGTTTTTTGAAAGATGTCACAAAGTGGGTAGATGAGGGATCACCAGTAGATATAATCTACTTAGATTTTAAAAAAGCCTTTGACAAAGTGCCACACCAAAGATTACTACTTAAACTAAAGGCCCATGGCATAGGAAATAGTATGATTAACTGGATAGAAAAATGGCTTATTGATAGAAGACAAAGAGTAGTAGTTGATGGGGAGGTTTCAAATTGGAAATCTGTTTTGAGTGGAGTACCGCAAGGATCAGTATTGGGACCTATTTTATTCTTAATATATATCAATGATTTGGATGATGACATAACAAGCAAGGTGTTGAAGTTTGCGGACGACACAAAAGTGTTTAGGAAAATAAAAAGTGATGCAGATAGACAGCATTTACAAGATGATCTAAATAAGTTGATAGAATGGTCTGAGAAATGGCAAATGCTGTTTAACTTTGGAAAGTGTAAGTGCCTCCACACAGGACATGGGAATGAAAATGCACAATATGCAATGGGTGGTACTGTACTAAATACTACTGTAAAGGAAAAGGACTTAGGTTTAACCATTAGTGCTGACATGAAGGTATCAGAGCAGTGTGGAATTGCAGCAGCGAAGGCAAACCAAATTCTTGGAATAATTAGGCGAAATATAGTATACAAAGAAAAAGAACTAATAATACCGCTTTATAAAACAATAGTTAGGCCTCATTTAGAATATTGTATACAAGCATGGAGGCCATATCGCAAGAAGGATATTGATATGCTAGAAAGAGTACAAAGGAGAGCAACAAAAATGATACCAAAACTCAGGAATATTAGTTATGAAATGCGTCTAAAAGAATGTGGTCTAACAACACTAGAAACCAGAAGATTGAGAGGAGATCAGATTGAGGTTTTTAAAATATTGAATGGGTATGAAAATATTGACAGAAATATTTTTTTCACGGTCAAGGAAGAGAGAAGGACTAGAGGACATGGAGTTGCATTAGCAAAGAAGCAGTGTAGACTAGATATTAGAAAATTTTCATTTTCCCAAAGAATAGTAAACGAATGGAACAAATTATCAACTGATTGTGTAGGTGCTAGAAGTGTTAATATGTTTAAAAATAAAATTGACATATACCTAAGACGGGCAGGGTATACTTAGATAGATAGGTTGGACTCTCGATAAGCCAAACAGCTTCCTTGTCCACCTGCCATCTAGAGTTGATTCTCTAGGTGGCAATCTTGTTAAATCTTGTTAAAACCCAACATGAAGAAAACACAACGCAGCACAGCGCAGAATAAACAGCAATAGCAAAAACACCCATAATATCCCGTGATTGGGTGAAGGCCTCAGCACGCCGTTTCTCTCCACCGTTTTTCCTGTCTTCCTTTAGTTATCGTTTCCTTTCGTAAGATGTTTCAGGTGATTCCAAGTATTGTCCAACGATTATCTCTAGTGTGCGTGTTTGTGTGTGTGTGTGTGTGTGTGTGTGTGTGTGTGTGTGTGTGTGTGTGTGTGTGTGTGTGTGTGTGTGTGTGTCTGTCTGCGTGTGTGTGTGCGTGTGTGCGTGTGCGTGTGCGTGTGCGTGTGTGTGTGTTTGTGTGTGTGTGTGCATGCTTTTGTGGGTGTGTGTGGATATGTGGACGGGTGGCTATGTTGCTGTGTGGCTGTGTGGCTGTGTAGTTGTGTGGTTGTGTAGCTGTGTGACTGTGTGGGTTTGGGTGGCATAATATACATACATTATAATTTTAAAATAAAATACATAGCACATATAGTCGAGTTGCCATTTTGTGAACCTGGAAATGATTGGTCGTCTAAGGTTTTTTTGCTGAATCATATAGATTATGTGTCCCTGAACTAAAATCCGTGGGATGGCAATGCGCCATCCTTGGGCAACTCGTGGGAACCACGAACATCCAAGATGGTTGCCGTGATCCTGCTAAATGACCAAATGTGTTCATCTTTACACTACATCATGCTAGGAACATAGTTTTTGTATGTGCACGCATGCTTTGAGGTACGAGGAATTCAATGGAACCGTTTATAATAATGTCCGACTAAGTTCACGTGATAACAATTCAAAATGGCCGCCATTTTCACCAACAATAGCCAAAATCGAGCATAATTTGATTGCCTTTTGCTATATAAATATGATTTCATTATGTCCATTCCTATGTTTGACTATATCAGGACTTAAAAGGGAGTATTTCAACTGATGCCCGCCCAAGAAAACCAAGTAATATTCAAAATGGCTGTCATTTTAAGCAAACATATGCAAGAGCCCCGATTTTGTGCCTATTCCTACGTTTTAGCATATGGGCAAGAACATAGTACTGGTACTTGTAAGGCCTTAATTATACGTGAACTAAATTTATTAACAATTCCTCTTCAGCATTGAACATTGCATCATGACTGAGTTCCAGGAAGGCTAATAGTTGTACCTTCATGTATGTATGTATATGACTACAGCTGACAAGAAACACAAACAGCTTGGGAAATTACACAAAATGGCACAATTTCAGGAGGCAGTTGAGGTAAGATTATATTGGAAAATCATCATACAATATGGATAGTTTATTTTCAATTTGTTGACAAAAGACATACATCCACTAACTTTCAGCACGTAGCTTACTTTCGGCTGGCCGAAAATTGCCAGACATACTTTCAAACTGGAACATATATCTGGCACGCTAAAATGGCAGCCATAAACTCTCCGGTCTAGGCGTAGTCTCGCTTAACCGACTGTCGGTCGGCTGCGGAATTACGCCAAAAAGACAGTCTGGTCACATTTATGGATTTTGTTTTGTTTATCCGCGTGATCTATACAATGCTGCCACCTCACGGACACTGCCGTAATATATTTTTTTATAAACAACTGTAAATTTGTATTTCTATTAATTTTGTGTTAATATAAGTTTAATTTTGAATACTTTTTTTATACATCAGCATTATTTTATAAAAAGGTATCCTTATTTAGTTTGTGTGCCATCCGTGTGAGGCTAGACAATTCTGCCACCTCACGGATACTGGTAGTCTCGCTTAACCGACTGTCGTTCGGCTGCGGAACTACGCCGAGAAGACAGTCTGGCTACATTAACGGCTTTTGTTTGGGTAGCAGCCGTGATCTATAAAATGCTGCCACCTCACGGACACTGCCGTAATATATATATTTTTATAAACAACTGCACATTTTTATTTCTATTTATTTTGTGTTAATATAAGTTTAATTTTTAATAGTTTTTATAATACAGCATTATTTGATCAAAAGGTTTCCTTATTTAATTGGTATGCTATCCGTGTCGAGCTAGACAATGCTGCCACCTCACGGATACTGGTTAATCCTGCCGTAATTCTTATTTTATAAACAACGGTAAATTAGAATTTTTACTTACTTTTGTGTTAATATAAGTTCAATGGTGAATAATTTTCATATGATATTATTATCTTGTAAAAGTATATCGTTATTTTAATTTTTATTTCATAGTTGGCCTGAGAGCCAATCAGCGTCTCTACCCTAATCTGGGGTAAGGCTGCCCGGATGTAGAAACTTAAGCCCATATACTGTCCCAGGCGGAGTTGAGGGGGCTTAAAAGTGCTGCCACCTCACGGAGTCTGGGTAACCGAGGCTAGGATACTGGTTCATCCTGCCGTAATTCTTATTTTATAAACAACAGTACTGTAAATTTGAATATTTACTTACTTCTGTGTTAATATAAGTTCAATGTTGAATACTTTTCATAGGATATGATTATATTGTAAAAGTATATCATTATTTAAATTTCCTAGTTGGCCTGAGAGCCAATCAGCGTCTCTAGCCTAATCTGGGGTAAGGCTAATCACACTTGTCGGCATATACATAAGAATGATAATTACAATTTAAAAAAGTGAAGTATTCTTGAAGATATTTCACGGAACTTTAACCTAATTTGCAAACTGAAATTAGCAAAAATATCCATAACTCGACTTGCTGGCTATGCACTAGTAATGCTAGAGCAGCAAGTAAGATGTCATTGAGAAGCCAGTAAATAAGTGCAAGTGTTAAATAATGACTACATAAAATGTGTTCACGAGAGCAATCCCACAATGTCCTACACCGGAAGGGCTTTCCCGAAGTAACAATTTTAGGAAAATGTCCGCTAAGCGAAACAACATGGATGTGGAGCACGTGGTGGGTTCAGATACTTCATGATACTTTTGACATTTTAGCCAAAGAGGGTTTCTTTACTTACGGCAAAACATACGATACAGTTACCATTCTTACAAATCCGTGCAAGTATATTTTATTCCTGAGAAGTGGTGTTGTAATATTAATGTGATTAACATATTTATCGTTATCAAAATTGTTGGCGTGGCAGAGCTTAACGGAGGTCGCGCGCAAACGTTTGATTGTGGTGTAGTTAAAACGCAATATATTTGATAGGTTAATTCATAGGTCTAGTGCGTTTCGTTTTGCTTACGTCGCAATATCAACCTTGACGGAGGTTGCTAGGCTACCAAGTCACGTGATGGATAGGTTAATTAGGGTTGTGACGCAGGAAAAAACGATTACGCAACAAATTCAATATCATCAAGACGATTGATCACGTTGACATTGTATTGGCATATAGGTAAATAAATGTGCATATTGCATCACTGGAATGTTATAAAAGACGTTACTGTAAACCATTTCTTGACCAAAATCTGTTAAATCGTTAGGCTACATAAAAGTCTATTGTGTGCTGCCACAGAGCCTAGTCCTGTGATAATGATGCACTCCTGACGGAGGCATACACGTGACCATAAATGGTTTCTCAGGCCGAGTTATCCAGCGAAGTGGCTAGACTTTTTGACGTACTCGTACATGTACCGTCCCGGGCATTGTGTACTCCCAAGATCTCTGTGACCATACATTTTGAAGTTGGGACTGAGAGCACCCTGTCGAATAAAGAAATATAACATTATATATATATATATATATATATATATATATATATATATATATATATATTTATATATATATATATGTATATATATTTATATATATATTATATACATATACATATATATATATAAAATTACGCATATTATATATATATATATATATATATATATATATATATATATATATATATATATATATATATATATATATATATATATAGATTATATTAACCACCGATGTTTGACATTGATCAAACAGTGTGTGTGTGTGTGTGTGTGTGTGTGTGTTTGTGTGTGTGTGTGCGTTCGTGCGTGCGTGCGTGTGGGTGTGCGTATGTGTGTGTGCATGTGTTTGCACGAGTGTGATTGTGTGTCTGTCTGTGTGTGCGTGTGGTGTGCGTGTAGTGTGAATGGGGTGTGCGTGTGATATGTGTATGCGTACTTGTGTGCGTAATTGTGTCCAGTGCACACAAAAGGTTTCATGAGTATTCATTTCTCACGTATGCCAAGAAGTGAAAATGCATGCTTGCATGTGTGAATGCCTGCCGCTGACGTTTTAGTTCGCATACAATACCTTGCGGATGCACACGAGTGGGGAACATTCTCGTGACTTTGTTACGTGACTATTTAAAACGTGGGAGAAATGAGCATAAGACACACCTCCTTCAGTGCACAGTCGATGAGGTTGGCGATGGCCTGGCGCACTGCGAGATTTGGTCTTGCGTCCTGGTAGTCGCCTATAGCTGTGATGGCGATAGCGTCACGGTTGTGACCGGTGGTGTGTGCTCCCTGGTACCCCCAGCCACGCCCCTCGTACGCCCTTCCGTCAATGCCCACCAGGTAGTTGTAGCCAATGTCCCAGAATGTCTTAGGTTTGCCATCTAAGAAGAAGATAGAGCTACACATGTATCACTTTCTTCCAACATTTATTAATTTGAGCGTTTAAACTTATTGAAGCTTTCAGCTCGGTTGCAATTAACGTGCGAAATGTTGGAATTCTTATAATTCCACCAATGGCGTGAGACATATACCGACGAAAACTGCATCCATCCACAGCAAGATAAATATGCCTCTATATGTGTTGGTGAAAGTGATATGTAAACCTATGTATTTTCAGCATAATAAGTGATGATAGATGTTATGATTAGTAATGTTGTGTGATATTTTATGAAAGTTAAAATAGAATTGGACTAATGACAGATTCCTGTTGAAATCCAAATTAATTTGTTTGTGAACAAAACAATAAACCTGCATGGCAAATACGAGTTAATCCACTGAACGACAATGTACAGTTTTCAACTGTTGTTTTATCGTGTGTTTCAATTTTGATGGTTTTTGTCTTGTGTTTTATAAAGCGTTTGAGATAAATTATCAGAGTGATACCCAGTTTTCTTGTGATATTTGTGATAAACTTACTTATTTTCCTCAAATACATATGATGGTATTGCATGTTTCGCATCCGTTTCATGCATTTGGATTTGGTGCCACCGGTCGGCGAGTCTGAGTGGTGAATGACGAGCTTCGTCACCGGAAGTGGTATCGTTCGTGTCGTCGTCTTCGGCTTCATCGCTCTCCACTCCGAGCGGCGCACAATTTCTATGTCACTGCAC
>OZ024863.1:17781471-17783971 GCA_964017155.1 Oasisia sp. SBJ-2009
ACACAAGGCCACAGTTATTTGTCACTGACCTTTCCTGCAGGCTTGAGTGACCGCAGCAGTGGACACGACCACGAGCAGCAGGATCAACATATGCGCCATCTTGTCGAATGTGGAAGTATGTGTCTTCTCCCAGGACTTGCCGACTTTTATTGCTAACTGCTCTCGTTGTTACTTTTGCAGCATTGTGATAACAGCCAATCGCGGACAGACACGCCTATGGTGTGACAATGTCACGAGTCAACCACGAGGCACGGGGGTTTATTTGAGTTGCCTGAAGGAACAGTTGGTACAGGTTTTCACCGTCGGCCACTTGTTGGATTTGTGAGCAAATGACATAGCACTACTTGGGTCATGTCTACGATTTTTCTGCGGAAATTTCCAAACGGGTATACAAAAGACAAGGACACATAACATTAGTATGTTTTTAAATATGATTTTAAAATAATACGTTGTAAGAATATATAATTAATTTATGTGTAAGTTATGTCCCGGATATGATATAAAAACCTGATTAATAACGTCTTTTCTTTCTCGCTCGTGAAGCTGAGTGGCGCATTGTCAGACTCAGTAATCGCCAATTTCTTCCGTATTGAGTAACATTTATACAAATGCTTGTACTCTCGTTTTAAGAACGGGTTAGTAGGAAATACCTGTCATTAGTGACATTTAGGCCCTATTGTAGTTTGATCAACTATAATAGTTATGTAAAACATATTGGTACCATCCGTGTGAGGGCGCCATTAATTACAACATGGCGTGGACTGGGGAGAACCTCTTCCATGATTCACTAGCTTTGCATGGCTACATATTCACAATTGCGTAATTTCAAAGACCACTACATGTCGACAACGTATTACCATTGCTTGTCGCGCGGAAACTACCCGAGGGAATTTATCTGTGAAGGCGCCGTAATTTTACAAAGTGGCATGGACTGGAGTGAACCAGTGCCACGATTCACTAGCTCTGGTCACACAATGGCAGTACGCAATAATAGTTATTTCAAATGCCACCACGCACTATGCACAAGTTTACCATTGCTTGAAGCATGGGAAATAACAGCAGTAAATCATAATCACTGCCAGTTCAACATATCGTGAGTAGGTCAGATAATAACCTCCATAGATACTTGTAATATGCACTGCATTGTTGATTAATACAAATCGAGCAACTTTCGAGCAAAGCTAATGGTATAAGACAAATAAAATAAAATAAAACATCTTTCAGATATGGTGAGAGTGTTGACAGTATGTTGGAAAGAATTGTCACTTAATAAAAAGTCTATCAATTGGTCACTTTCGCATTGCTGCCATCTTGACCTTCGAAATGCCGTACCATCTCTCAGGCAATACAATAAAAAGTTAATCAGTTAGCAACGCTAAAACATAAAAAATGTACAGTAAGTCCTCAGCGCTATGTTAAGTCAACGAGGATGTATGAGTTAGCTGAACGAAGGCATCTGACTGGTTTGCAAACAACAGCTGCCGCATAGGGACGAACTGGATGTCTTTTTGTAGTGTTTGTAGGTAAGCCCAGCTTATGTTGTATATATATATATATATATATATATATATATATATATATATATATATATTATATACATATATATTGTAAATAATTCAACGGTAATGAAACACAGATTAGTGCTACCACATAGGTATAACCTTTCGAGCTGGTTTTCCATTTAATCCAACTCATAGTGTGTGCACCGCCATACATAATATTACATCTATAGAGATTATATAATGCATAATTTTATAGCTACAAATTAGCTTCTTCTGTATATATTTGTAAAACTATTATATTCAATTGTATCTAGGTATAACTATATATTAAATTGTTACTAATTATAATATCTGGTAAGATTATAATACAAACAAATTAAGTAGGAAAATAAAATGGCCTGGACAATTGAAGTTATAACTAGTTAAAATATCTAAGTAGTATAAAATAGGTGAATTGAATAAATAGCTAAAATGATTCACAGTCTATTGCAAGTAATATCCTACTGATCACTGTTTGTGTGTGTGTGTGTGTGTGTGTGTGTGTGTGTGTGTGTGTGTGAGTGCGTGCGTGTGTGTGTGTGTGTGTGTGTGTGTGTGTGTGTGTGTGTGTGTGTGTGTCTGTCTGTGTGTGTGTGTGTGTGTGTGTGTGTGTGTGTGTGTGTGTGTGTGTGTGTGTGTGTGTGTGTGTGTGTGTGTGTGTGAAATCACAGAGACTGTGCTTTCTTGACGCATTGAAAGACTTTGATAGGGTCTATTATGGGACACGTTTCAGAAAATTGCTTAATCAACATGTTAAAATGTTTCGTATTATGCCACTGACACTTTAATATTTCAAACGATATTCGACAAGGTGTGGTTTTGTCTCCATGTTTATTTATTGTATACGGTGATGACGCAAAACAATTGAGTAATAGTGCAGGAATATGTCACATACACAAATAGAGAACAATATAATAATGCGTCTATTCTTTATCTCTGTTAATTAATTACGTCTCCTG
>OZ024863.1:17788971-17861471 GCA_964017155.1 Oasisia sp. SBJ-2009
ATGAACACCAATTGTCTGGCCGGGTCATGCCAATGCAAATCAGTCACTTTAATGCTAGTATTGTTTCTCTCAACTCTAGCTCTTAATTACATTAATCACACTCGTCGGCATATACATGACAATATTAATTACAATTAAAAAAAATTAAAGTGAAGCATTCTTGAAGATATTTCACGGAACGTTTATCTAATTTGCAAACTGACATTTGCAAAAATATCCATAACTCGACTTGCTAGCTGAGCGCTAGTAATGCTAGAAAAGTAAATAAATACAAGTGTTAAACAATGACTACGTAAAATGTGTTGACGAGAGCAATCCCACAATGCTTTACACCAGAAGGGCTTCCCCGAAAATTATGTAACAGTACACACGGTCTGTTAACAATTCACCTATCCAACAAGTAACAAGTTTAGGAAAATGTCCATTAAGCGAAACAAAGTGGAACATGTGGTGGGTCCAGATACCCATTAAATGCGACGGATTTAATGGGTAACCAGCTCGAATAAAGCCACGTTGAGAAGAAAAAAAAGAGAAGACCTTGACTTGCCCTGCCCTGCCCTGCCCTGCCCTGCCCTGCCCTGCCCTGCCCTGCCCTGCCCTGCCCTGCCCTGCCCTGCCCTGCCCTGCCCTGCCCTGCCCTGCCCTGCCCTGCCCTGCCCTGCCCTGCCCTGCCCTGCCCTGCCCTGCCCTGCCCTGCCCTGCCCTGCCCTGCCCTGCCCTGCCCTGCCCTGCCCTGCCCTGCCCTGCCCTGCCCTGCCCTGCCCTGCCCTGCCCTGCCCTGCCCTGCCCTGCCCTGCCCTGCCCTGCCCTGCCCTGCCCTGCCCTGCCCTGCCCTGCCCTGCCCTGCCCTGCCCTGCCCTGCCCTGCCCTGCCCTGCAGTAGTCTCAGTGGACCGTTGGGGCTCCACAGATGTCCTGGCAACCAGCTGCCTCCACTCTTTTCGTCTCTCCGTTTGCCACACGGCGGTGTGGTGGTCCACGTTTCGACCAGTCCAGGATTCGACCGAATCTGGGATCGCGACGGTAGCGGTCCAGGATTCGACTCGGTCCATGATTCGACCTTTGTTACTAACGTAGTTTCCGTTAATAATACGTCAAGTATTGATATAATATTGTTATCACACACATCTTTAATAAAAATAGATTAACTTATGTGATCACTTTCACTCACTCGAACGTGTTGTGTTATTTAGAGCGTTGTTTTCGTCAGTCGAGGTTATAATTAGTATCGAGGCTACAGCAATAGGCTGCGCGTGGCGCTGTCTATATGCACAGCCGCGGTGTCCTGCTTCGTTTTATTGGGAGATGGCTAATTGCTACCTCCCCACGAACAAATGCATGTAAACGCCTGGTGTAAATCTTGTAAAATATACCTTCAGTCCAGTGGCGTAGCCAGGATTTAACATTGCAGGGGCCATCCGGCAACCAAGCAAACTCGGTGTGTGTGTGTATATATATATATTATATATATATATATATATATATATTTATATATATATTATATATGTCTATACATTTATATGTATATATATATATATATATATATATATATATATATATATATATATATATATATATATATATATATATATATGTATCTATATTATATATATACATACATATAAATGTATAGACATATATATATATATATATATATATATATATATATATATATATATATATATACATACATACATATAAATGTATAGACATATATATATATATATATATATATATATATAAATCGGTCCCCATATGTAATCATGTTATATATATATATATATATATAATATTACTAATATATATATATATATATATATTATATTACTAAAAACAATGTTATGCATTCAGATGTTGTGTATGTATATATACATATATATATATATATATATATATATATATATATATATATATTCAGATGATGCTTATATATATATATATATATATATATATATATATATATATATATATATATATATATATGCATCATCTGAATGCATATCACATTGTTTTTAGTAAAATAATATATATAATCATTTATTGTTGGTCTGTTACTAATTATAAAATAAACAAAGGTGTTTATTGTATGCTTATGTTGACTACATGGCTATATTGTATGTTATTTAAAATAGTTATGTTGGCTACGTGTATTTGAATATTGTGACTGTGAAACAAATTGAATGATCAACACAATTTTATAATTGTAAATAACATTCGAGTAGCAGAGGGGAGCCTCGAGGATCATGGCCTGCCCTCAATCACATAAAATGTAGACTGAGGACATATGGTTGCCTGATGCATAGAGTGACAAGGTGCAGAGGCTACAGGGGTGCCTGTCTATGACTTCCCAATCCTGTCTTTTGACAAAGACAATTTACATCACTCAAATAGCACTAAGTTACACAATGTGCAGGAATCCACTGCTTTAGCCACACGTGATAAGCATCCTATTAATATACTGAAGTATACCAAGTTGCATTCTGTTTTCAACTAAGCAATTTATCTAGTCGATGTTTCCTCTGGGTAGTGGACATTTCATATTGTGAGTTTATTATTTTCAGCTACTAGATCTATGTAGGGGAGATAGGTGAGAGGGAGACAGATTTTTTTCTGGAATGAAAAGGTGAAGGGGACATTTCCTATGCTGTCCCACTAAAGCTAAAAAGTGGGAGGTCACCCTCATCCCCCACCAATCAATGCCCATGCAAGCATTGTGACAAAACATATACAGATGCTGCCATGCACAAGAGGTTCTTGTAATATGTTAGTATAACAGATTCCACCATCGAGGACGAAAACCCTCTGTTGAGGGTCCCATTAAATGCTTATATTAATACTGGTAAATAATATATAACTTCTATTGTGCCTAAATCCTTAGAAATTATGCTGGTCAATATAAAAATCGATAAGAGGCATTTAATTTGTCAACAGATTTATGTATACGACAGGGATCTATGGTGGTTATGAAGGCGTAACTTTAACTAATGGCTACAATTTTGGAATTTGGCTACTGGTTTTACTGATTTAATACAACTTTCACATGAATATCAGCATAATTACAAGGGGAGTGCAATGTTTCGGTCAATAAACCCATATTTTGCACAAAGGCATACAAGTTGGAATTGAGCCAACAAGTGAAACTGAGACATTAGTACTTACTCTTAATTACAATGCAAATATATAATTCAATTGATTAATCCACATGACAAGTTAATTGTCTTTGTAAAACTGCTTTATTTTATGAATGCATGCCCACTTCTCTCTTGGCTCCCCTTTGTCCAGGTTGGTGAAACAGTACTGGTGACTTACAACAGGTAGAAGATATAACGAAAAAACAAGTTAACAACTACATAATGCTTATGTTCTCTGCAGGAAGTCCATCAGACAATTAAACAACAAGTTGTTAAAAATAAGAAAATTCGCAACATAGCATTTTCATGCCTTTATTATTAAAGCCAATAAAGCATCAATACACTAATTTTTTACTATTTCACAACACAATTATCAATAACAGATTTCTGTTTTTAATAATTGAAACATACATACAGAAAAGAAGACAAAATTATGAATATGTGCATGATATTTTATTTTAGTTAATAAAGTATTTACTAATACAGTGTCTGATTGTGTTCATGCTTGGGGGCTGAAGTACTTGTTAGTACTATTAGTATTCGTGGTTAACCGAGAACAAACTATTATTGTCTTTATGCAATAAGTAAACTGGAAATTATGTTCCGACAATAACATTTTCATCAAGCAGGTAGGTATATAAATAAAAATGAAAACAATCTTATATTAAGAGCTTGAGTCCAAAAGGGTTATGTTTTATTTTTACAATATCCTCATATCAATCACAAATATGACTACTTTCAAAAGTACTCATACTTGTTAGATAAAATCCGCATTACTCATACATATGTCAGATGACTTTTCCTGGTTACACAGTATAAACAAGATACACGGTTTTAGAGAGCAAGCATATATTGCAACATCTTCATTTTTACTGTTTTATATTCGTATAAGTACATCACTCCAAAGAATGTTTTAAAATATTTTTTTTATGAACAACAATCATGGAATTACAGACATAGCACACTGATATACTGTGAAAGATTGTTCTGTTTTGTGTAGTACCAATAAAGTAGTTTAGCCTAGGTAGAGCGAATATTAGTTCTACCGAAGGCTGTAGAAGTCTCATCAAGGCGCTCCACCAAGTCAGCTAGCTCCTCTTCCCTTCCTGCCAGGCCGTCTATGTCGTCGGCAAAACGCAAATTTGTGATATTTCTGCCACCAATGCTGACTGTCCCTTCATGGTCGTTCAGTGCGTCAGTCATAATTCTCTCCAAGAAGATGTTGAAGAGGGTGGGGAAGAGCACACAGCCTTGTCTTACTCCGACGGTGGTTCTGAATCAGTCCCCTATGCTGTTGTTTAGGTAGACTGCGCTGCTGACCTTGTCATAGAGGTTCTGTATCATTCTAATCAGGTTGACGTTGATGTTGAAATGCTTCATGGTGGCCCATAGTGCTGCATGCCATACCCTGTCGAATGCCTTCTTGAAGTCAATGAAGACGTGATAGAGGTCTTGCTGGTGTTGGAGGTACTTCTCGCACAGTACCCTAAGGTTGAAGATCTGCTCTGTTGTGCTGCGTCCTGGTCTGAAGCCAGCTTGTTCCTCGGCAATGATCTTTTCCGCTTGCGGCTTTGGTCGGTTCAGCAAGATTTTCAGCATAACTTTGCTCGGGTGGCTGATGAGGCTGATGGTACGATAGTTCTGGCATAGCTGTAGGTTGCCTTTCTTGGGGAGGGTGATGATGAGAGATTGGGTTCACGGCGTGGGCCACTCCCCTGTCTGCCAGATCTTGTTGCAGATAGTCAGTAGGGCGCTTATCATGGCTTCTCCCCCTGCCTGCACCAGCTCTGCTGGGACGTTGTCCGCTCCTGCTGACTTCCCCTTCTTGAGCGATTTCACCGCTGCATCCACTTCTTCGCGAATGATGGGGTAGTTTGCTGGAGGGACGTTTAGTACTTCTGGGTCTCCTGTGGCTCTGTAGTTGTACAGCTCGGAGCAGTACTCGGACCACCTCTTTAGGATGTCCTGTTCTTCAGTCAGACATTTTCCATCCTTGTCCTGTATGGTGGTGGTTCGCCCTTTCTTTGTGCTGGGCAGGTCTTTCACCAGCTGGTAAGTTTTCTTGCTGTTATTTTTCTTCATGTTATTTTCGATGTCCTGGCACTGATCTTCAATCCAGTCCATCTTTGCTTTTTTCATGCCTTTCTTGATTTCTTGGTTGACTGCCCTGTACTGCCTTATTCCTTCTGCACCTTTCTGCTTCTCCTTCAACTCCCTTCGTTTGTCGCACAGATCAAGTAAGTCAGCTGTGACCTAGGGCTTCTTGACTGGGCGATGTGTGCCAAGGATCTCACTGGCGGTGTTGGTCACTGCTGTGTTGAAGGTGTTGATCAATGTTTCCATGTCTGTACCGTCAGCGCCCAGAATGGTGAGCGCTGCAAATGTTCCTCCTATCATTGCGTGGAAGGCTTCTGCTACTTCGGGGTCCTTCAGCTTCTCAAGGTCAAATTTGATCCTGGTGTGGCCGAGTTTCTTGACCCTCTTCAGATGTAGTTTGAAGGTCATCATGACTAGCTCATGGTCGCTTCCAATGTCAGCTCCAGGAAAGCTCCGTATCTTGGCAATGTTCACACTGGACCGGATGCGCTTCCTTACCATGATGTAGTCTATCTGGTTGTGGTACTTTCCATTTGGGCTGTGCCACGTGGCTCTTCTGGATGCTTTGTGTGGGCCAAAGGTGTTCGCCAGCATAAGGTCGTTGTAGCTGGCAAATTCAAGGATCCTTAGGCCTCTCTCATTTGATCTGGTGTTGCCGTATCCTCCACATGTGCCTCTCCAGTTCTCATAAGCATCTTCTCCTATCTTGGCGTTCCAGTCGCCTTGCACCACTAGGATGTCTTTTTTGGAGTTTGGTCAAGGACTTCCTGCAGTTGTTCGTAGAAGTCTTCTACATCGTTATCGTCATAGTCTGATGTTGGGGCATACGCCTGTATGATGGTGATGTTGAATGGCGTTGCCCTCAGGCGGATGGTGATAAGTCGGCTGGAAATTGGCCGATAACCCATGACGCAGTTCACAGTGTTTTTGTGAATGAGGAACCCGACTTCTTGTTGATGTTTGTCGTCTCTACCACTGTAGTATAGTTTGTGTCCTTCCTGGGTGGATGTCTCTCCGATGTTTTTTCACCGCATTTCACAGAGTCCTAGGATGTTCCAGCGGTATCTGGTCATCTCATGGGTGAGTTCATCTAGCTTGCCTGCTTCTCTCAATGTTCTTACATTCCATGTGCCAGTGATGATGTTGCTCCTGGCACTAATCTTGTTTTTCGGTATATCAGTCGCACTCTTTTCACCTCCGCCCTGGTATACAGCGGTAGGCGCGGCCCTTTGTAACCCGGGCGACGGCCGATCCGGTGTGGGTTGCGTAGTGGTTGTCATCATCATGTGGCGTATCTAGGGCAGATGTCGCATGGCGGAGCCCATCCCTCTCCGTGCCTGACCACAGCCGATGTCCTCCATCTAGGTGGCTCGCCTTGGTCGCGAATACGAGGTCGTTGTAGTTCGTCTGGGAACTCTTCCGCCCTGGCCGGCGTCAAGGAGGTCCTTCGCCCAGTGGTGCCGTGTTAACACCACCCCCTCACATGGTTTGGTCCGCTAGCTGAAGCGGTTTGCCGGGGCATGGCGCTTGAAGCCACATGTGAGAGATTTGGAGGATGGATGGAGACCAATGATGCCTGTCCACCCAAAGGTGCAGCATGCCAGACATCAAAGGTAGTACCCCTAACCAGAGCCCCATATACCCCAGAAGACACTACCTGAGAAATTCTGCAGAAATACCATCCCTCGGAAGAAAAAAAGGAAGAGCAACAGAACGAAGAAGAGCCGTGTAAAGAAAGACGTCGAGGGTTAGGCGCTGAATAAGGAAGGCGGCATAGTTAACATGTTGTTTATTTTGTGATACAAGCACTAAATTTGGTACACACATATCGTAATATATTTTGAAGAAATTCGGATATTGGGCCATTGCAAATTGGCATCCTGATTGTTATGCAAAAATGGCTGCCAGCGGTTATTGGCATAGAACATTTTGCCACCTCCAAGCAGCTGTTTCCATGTTTTCTGGACAATAGCTATTATCTACATACAAGGTACATTGCAAAATAGGTTTATTACCGTATAACACAATAATAATTAGAAGAAAAAGCAACAAAATGGCGAGATTGATCTTAATCATGTAACAACTAACTTCCCATGGATCATGGCGTGGCACTTTAATGTTTTAGTAAATGAGATATCTTAGAGCCAGTTGACAAATTCTCCCTCACAGAAGCAGAGGCCTGTGCACTGAAGTCCACCCTTCTTGCACCTGCAGCGTTTTTGCAACCACTCCTGCAGCCACAAGAGATCAGCTCGTGTCATGATTTTGATGGTTGTGGCAATGTATTCCAATGGGGCTCATATATTTACCTTCTGTCTTCACCCACCCCCCAATCAGTTGGTGATGGCAACACAGGGTCCGGTAGCAGTGTCTTCCCCAGATGTGACCACCCTGGTAGACGGCTCTCTTGACATGCTCCTCTAGAGCAGCTCGGGTAGGTGGGATTTGCTTCACCGAGTTTTGTTCGTGGAAAGAGCTTGTTGCATGGTCCACCTTGGTGCAGGACCTGGTTCTGTCAAACAGAAGTATGACAAACTCTCAATTCTGTTCATTGCATCATCGGGGATCACCTTTGGTCCATCTGCAAGCATCAATAGTGCATCTGTCAGTTCCGGCAGTGACTTCCATGTTGACCATGCTGTCTTCTGTCCATGTCCAGCAAAGCTGGATACAATATAGCAAACTGTCAAAGCATGGAACATCGGTAGGGCACATGACATCTCTGGTCCAAGGCTCGCAGCTATTTGGTGGGCTGCCAGGTAGCGAAAGGTCTTGCCAGTTCCGAATGTTAGCCACAGTTCACATTCAGCGGATAGATGATTTATGGAAAAACACAGCCAAGACCACAACATCGGTGTCAACAGTGCGAATTCGTATATGGTGGTGGCCATGCTATGCAGCGTATGATACGTGCAGTATACGACTGTTAGCTGGTTCATGGCTGCATGGGGCCGGGGTGGACACCCTGCAATAGCTGCGTGCTGCATGAGCACCCATTTCCCATCGGTGAGGACAACTTCCTCGTATTCCTTACAGAACGCCTGAAGGAGTTCTGCAAGAAGGAGTTCTGTCAGTTTCCTGATACGATTGAATTATTTGACATTTACCGACGGACTAATATACCAACAAATAATCTAGCCACTAACCCCAGAATTACCAGACAACATAACCAAATACGTACAGGAAAGCGCAGAACATATTTTTCTTCTAGGTTACTTTTACATCATTTTACAAAACTTTGAATAACCTTGATTATAAGATTCAACATCTCAAATCCCGACATAAATTCAAATCTGTGATACCTAAACACTATCTATCTAGGTACCTTAACCATGTGCATTGCCTAAATTCCAGAAGTGTAGAGAGTAACTAAAATCATTTATTTAAAAAGACAAACTGTTTGGATTTACAAAAGATTATCAATTATTTTAACATTCCCCCAGTCCGTTGTAAAATAAATTATATTGTCAAATAAATTATATTGAGAACAGCGATTTCATGATTCTACGTGTATATGTATATATATATATATATATATATATATATATATATATATATATATATATATATATATATATATATATATATATATATATATATATATATATATATATATATATATATATATATATATATATATATATATATATATATATATATATATATATATATATATATATATATGTATGTATATATATATACCTTATAAAGTTCTGTGAGGGAAATATAGCTGTGTTTGTTACATTTACTATACAATATCCTGCATATTCATCAACGCCAATGCGTTCAGGAAACGAGCGATATCGTTCGGCTTCGGTCAGCCTATGGGCGCCGCCATTTTTGAATTTTCGAAGATCGTTAACACGAAATGAAAATCGCCACGAAGTCTGTCTTTCCAACGAAATACGCTCCAATAACGCGTTAAACAGTTAATAAATATGTACAGACACAAATTATAGCAACAACAAACTAAACTAAAAACTAAAAACTAATCGAACTACTAAAACAACTAAAATCCAACTTTCAAATACAAATCCAATAACTTTCAAAATGCTATAACGTAGAACGATCTTCCCAGTTACAAATTCCTCACAAAATGCAACTTACACTTGGGTAATCAGGAAACTACTTTATTGAACGTATAAATAAGTATGTTAACAAAAATATCGTAGTAAAATCTCAAAATGGACCGAGTGACGGTATATTATATATACTCTATGTGACTGTTGTATTACAGGGTGAAGGCTCGGCAATAATATCAATAGCTCTCCTGGGCCATTTTAGGAGGGCGATTTTTTGCTCTCCAATAGCTCTCCTGGGCATTTTGAGGAGGGCGATTTTTAGCTCTCCAAGGTTTTTCAAACGGCAAGGCCTGCATATATATATATATATATATATATATATATATATATATATATATATATATATATATATATATATATATATATATCGATTTCATGATTCTACGTGTATATGTATATATATATATATATATATATATATATATATATATATATATATATATATATATATATATATATATATATATCTGTACTTTATAAGTTTATGTTTTGGGGTCACACGAAGACGGCACATTATGTACCATGTGACTACCACGTAACAATACTTTTTTGTTTTGATTGCTCATGTACATGTATAATGTATTATTATTGTTGTTACGCGAAATACAATTTGCTTTGATTTGATTTGATCTCTCAGGCCTAGGCTAGTTTTAAATGGTGGCGCCACCGTGCGGAGTACTTACTTATCAAATATAGTGAAACTATTGACTTTGTAGCAAGATGGCGGCACTGTAGCAGGTCTTGACAACCGGGAAGTTATCATAATTTTTGTATCGACATGTAAGTTATGATCGTGGGAATGGCGTACTGATCGGACCTGGTAAGTGCGCTAGTCAGTATGTAGGTGTGAAACTGGATCACACCTGACTTGTCTATAACTGCCACCAAGTGACTCGCCACTGCCACCGACCCCGGCTGTCACTCAGTGCCTGCCCACGACCTGGCCAAGTCCAAGCCAAAACTTAGACGTCTTGGCCTTAGCGCATATGGCCAAGGGCAAAAGCCCGACCCACCGAGCCGGCAGGAAGTAATAACTTAGTACTTCATCATCTTGTTTCCCAATCGTGTGTGGTTCTTTTCGTGTATGTTTAACTTGCATCTCAAACTTTTAATTAAATTTATCACACTTAAAAATAATTATAAATATACTGACATTTGCAAATTCAAAAGCAAGTAATTGTGACTTGTAAGCCTGTAATTAAATAAGTGCACACCTTGTTATACTAGTAATGATATATATTTATTGTAATATGATCGGAGACTTAATGCGTATACCAAAAATGTGTTCTAGCACGATCCTATATTTGTTAATTATTTTGTTTGACAGAATTCTATGTCATGGTAATTGAGTCATTTGCATTATATAAGCAACTATGTAATATCCAAAAGTTTGTTAAATGATGCAATTGTACCTGTGCTTTAGCCTACATGTTTGGTCTTAATTCTTTGATGGATCATATGCTACTATTATATATACGCCTAACATAAAATAGCTGCATGTTGCAGAAAATTCCCATGATTATACCAGTCATTATATCCAATATTCTCATAGATTTAAAAAATCATAATGTCTAAACCGCGGCTATTTGAATGTAACTCCCGCGAGAAATGTGTCTGAACAAATAGCCTGGGGGCTGACATATGCTATTTGTCCTTATATCCGTGTGGATGTATATAGTCACTCCATAATATTTAATATGATTAGCTAATCAACCCAGCAAACAATGACCCGTGTGATTTCACATGTTCTGTAAGTGAATTCACGAGTTCAACTGGCTCAATTCACGTGTTTCCGTACGTGAATTCACCGAATTCTGTGAACAAATTTGGTGAGTCGACACCTGTTTACCGTGAAATCACGAGTTTTTCACGTGATGACACGTAGGGGAAGTAGGGGCATATCCGCACACTGAGGCATGTCCGCACACCCTATTATTTGCGCATCGCGTAACATTTGGTTAGTGGAATCATGCTAAGCGGCATCGTCTAACCCCCAAATCAACCACTTGCATATACTTTTTGATAGAAGTGAATAATTTAAAAGGTTATGACATAAAATGTTATTTTCGTAAACACTGATGTAATTTTACTCATATGCTGTTATGTGTATTACTTTAACTGTAAGACGTGCATATATATGTTCTTTCATATGCATTTTAATGTTTTATGATGTGTGTAATAAAGAATACTTTCATAAGTAGCATTTTCGCGCAATTCAGAATTATTCACGTGTTGGATGCTTGGGGCATGTTCGCACAGGCCTGTGCGGGCATGCCCCACCCGCCGAGCGGACGTATTTCGTGCATCTTTGCTTCTAATATTTTGTAGTCTACTTAGATACATATTTAGATACTTCAGTTGCTTACCACAAATAGTATAGGAAACTTTGATGTGAGATAGTATATGATGATGATTATATAATTATTTAATGATATCAAACTGATTATATCATTCATCGCTTCGTCAATGTGTAATGGGCTATATCGTGCTGACGTCACATTTTCCATGTTGTGTATCATTAGGTCCGTTAAATACATAAAGTTTAATTGATCATTGCTCATAGACTAAAATAACCAAGATGACAAATGATGTATAATCTATAATACAGAACTTTGCCCGTATACGTTAGTCCATACAAAGCCATGCTCGCACAGCCGACAAACTGAGTTATTAGTTTGACTTTGTGGTTTACGAAACTATGCTGTTTTAGCTAGAAGGCTTCAGACAAGCTGGGTTGGAAACTTTGACTTTCCCCGTTACAAAATCATGCTGTTGTTTGCTTTGACTCTCAAGGAGGAATAAACGTGGACTATGATTCAAGGCCACTATATTTTCTAAACTTTTTTTACGTATATATGAAAACTTGAAACCGTTGGTTTGTGTTCTCTGGTGTTTTTTTATAGTAATGCACGTGTCAGTAGTGTACACATACCAATACATATTATTATTGCAGTTAATGGTCAGCTCAGTGAGACCAGCTGTTGTTTCGCCATTCCTGGGGCATAACCGCACACGGTGTGTGGCTATGCCCCGTACCTTGGGGCATCTCCGCACAAAGCTATGCCTCTACATTTGACCAAATATTTAAATATCTGATGGGATATGCGATTTTTTAACTAAGTAAAAACAAAGTAATATGATTGCTCATTCTGAATACTAAATATCACCCTCTTAGCACACACAGTGCATTATCTATAGCTTGTTTCACCTTAAGTGTGCGGACATACCCCTACTTCCCCTACCAGTGAAACCGTACCAATTGTGACACAGTACGACTTCGATCATGTTAAACTCGTTCAAAACTTGTGACAACAGGGAGAACACATGTATTCATGTGAATACACCTGAAAACATGTACTAGTGGAGCGGTACCAATTATGAACCAGTATGACAGGTGCCAACTGGTTCAGAAATGGTTCCTTGTTTGCTGGGAACCACAGCAGAGGTCAATATTTTGATGTATTGTTATGTCAATGGTACTGAATATTAATCATGCCTTGCAAGGACAGAGGTCGAAATAGTGGTAGTCTAGTAGTCCGAGGATTACCAGAAACTTGGTCAGACTACCAAAGATGATGACAGCAGTAGACTATCAAAAAATTTGGGAATATTTTTCAATTTGTTTATTTGTCATGTTATTTTGCTTAAATCTGGGCCATGTGACTATCACATATATCTGAGGACTACCAAATTTCCCAACTAAGTAGTTCCGCTGATTACCAGAAATGTTGGAGTTATTTCTACCCCTGAAGGACATAAATCTCTAATTAAACCACACATTATGTTGCAGTCTCCATAGCAACCAGTTGACCAGATGGCGCCCAGACAGCGGTATCTCCTGTGTTCTGCGTTCGCTTTTGTGTTGGTGGCATTCCTCCTACTTCAGTACTTCCTGTACTCTGGTGGTAAACTAACCACATCTGACTACATCGCACAACCTCCAAGTGAAACAATTTGGGTTGCCGCTGATGATGACCACAACGATTTAAAAATCTACGGCAACTTGACCGATGTTCCACTGAAACACCCACAAAAAGTTCCGGATATACTGACCAAACTGTCCAAGTGTCCAGCGTGTTTTGGCCGTGACATCTGCGAAGAGATTGACAATGGTGTCATCCAGATTGACGTGCCGCCAGAATGGACATTTACGAAGGACAAAGGAGTCTACTTCGGGCGGAGACACGGCACCGAGAATATTGTCATAAAGACGCTAGTGCGAGATAAAGTGTTTAAGAAATTTGACAGCTTCATTTGCCAGAATGTCACCGGCACAGCAGAGTGTGACGTGGGGAACGCGATAGCCAGAAGTTACGTTGTGAGTGAGAATGCGTGGACAAGCAAACACCTACAGGAAACATGGAAGATTGTACACCCCTTTCCACAGCTGTAAGTATGGATGTTTATAAGTTGTTTCATTAGGTGGGATCCTGTTGTCATGGTAATGGGGCACAGGGGTATTGTGGTTAGAACATTGGTATGTAAACTATGTATAGATCCATCCTGTTGTCATGGTAATGGGGCACAGGGATGTAGTGGTCAAAACACTTGTATGTAGATAGATCCTGTTGTCATGGTAATGGGGCACAAGGGTGTAGTGGTCAAAACACTTGTATGTAGATAGATCCTGTTGTCATGGTAATGGGGCACAGGGGTGTAGTGGTCAAACACTTGTATGTAGATTAATCCTGTCATCATGGTACTGGGATGCAGGGGTCTAGTGGTCATAGATCCACACTGGATGTACATCTTGTTGTTTCAGCAAACTCAAGTTAAAGCATTCCACACTGTCATTTGGAAGATACTAAAAGCTGTTGATTCCTTCTACTTGGAAGCCAGGGGTGGTGCTGTGTGGTTGCAGCTGATAACCTAATGAGACAATGGAAATTGGTTTATCTGTGTCAAAACAGTAGAATAAGTAGTTATTTTGAAATATGATCACAGTAGCCCTTTACGCAGGATACGTTTTTTATAAAGTTGATGGCTGTATGTATTCTAACACTCTATGTTTTCAGGCTCCCTAAAACTGTGGTTTAATTGTTTTTGGAAATTTGAATTACATTGATGTGTTCGAATACAAGCAGTCCATACTGACTACATTTTTGCACACAAAACTACTTAATTATATTGCATTTTGTATGATTTCAGACAGCTGACAGTGTCGTTAGTTTTAAGTAACTGGATATACACCTGTTGTCATAGTGTGAGGTGAATGCCCGTCACGGCTGTGACTACACGTGACTATACGTGACTACACGTATGTGTTGTAGCTTCACCATGTGTATGAACCAGAACCAACTACACATGTACACGCGGCTGTTTCATGTCGACCACGAAGCCCCAGGATACAGCAGGGCAATGCTCTACACAGCTTCCGTCATCAACACAGAGGCTGTCAACCTCAAGGTTAGCTTTGTCAACAAGTAGACCCACAATACTGGGTACATAATGATAGTATTAAATAGTTTATAAAGTACACTATCCAATTAGCCTCAGTTACCCAGGCACCGTGAGGTGGCAGCACTTTAAAGCCCATCACACCCGCCTGGGGAAAGAGTGGGTCTGCATTTTCGACCCGCCAGGGCGGCCTTACCCCAGATTAGGGTAGAGACGCTGATTGGCTCTCAGGCTTACTATGAAATAAAAATTAAAATAACGATATATTTTTTACAAGATAATGATATCATATGAAAAGTATTCAACATTGAACTTATGTTAACACAAAAGTAAGTAAAAATTCAAATTTACAGTTGTTTATAAAATAAGAATTACGACAGGATTAACCAGTATCCGTGAGGTGGCAGAATTGTCTAGCCCCACACGGATAGCATACAAATTAAATAAGGATACCTTTATATTAAATAATGCTGTATTGTTAAAAACTATTAAAAATTAAACTTATATTAACACAAAATAAATAGAAATACAAATTTGCAGTTGTTTAAAAAAATATAAACTACGGCAGGATTAACAAGTGCCAATGAGGTGGCAGCATTGTATAGATCACGCGGATAAACAAACAAAAGCCGAATAAGTAACCAGACTGTCTTCTCGGTGTAGTTCCACAGCTGACTGACAGTCGGGCGAGACTACTATCCAATATGCTCAAAGTGCTATACAATAACATTCAAGCTAGTCAACATGTATTATAAAAATCTAAAAGAAATAACGTTCAGATAAAAATGTTGAACACGTTAAATTAAGTTAACACTGTAAATTCATAAAATTAGATACCTGATATGTTGCCAGTTAATTACTATTCAGTGTTTCAGCTAGGTTTTGAAAAGAACAGGGTGTAGTTGGCATATGGAGGGCACTTTTATTCTGAGAGGCAGTAATTGTGTTTCCCAAAATCGACCCCTGGCAATGCCCACCACACAATTTACAAATTTAAACTCTCTGGCATCTGGCACAGTGAGCTTGGTCAGCATACGTGTAGTTAATTAAGATAACATTTGTATAGTCATTGTATGAGAAAGAAAAATATTCTCAGTAACAGCACAGTGTGCAACGTTTGCAGCCCTTATGTACCTAACAAAGGGGGCGTTCCTGGGTGTTGCCCTCAGTGGCTATTCTGCAACTATCATGCTACCATGAGTGGGTCCTGGCCTGCCACAATAACATCAGTTTATCACATCACCCAAAATTTAAACCAATATAGCATGTGACATCTAGGGTGATCTAGTCTCAGATGCTTGGGTTGCTCTTGTAGTTGCACTGGTCATTGGTCTCCAGGCTACTGCTAAAGGACAGGGCACTCAATAGAGGCACCAGGCACATCCAAATGAGGGCAGGATGCAGTGCCCTTGGGAAAAGGTCTAGCTGGAACACTGCTATTGTGTATGCTGCAAATTAGGTCTATGCTACTTGACAACTTGACTTGGTGTGTTGTCAAGTAGATTGACCATACTTAACATGTAGCCAGACAGATCAACCCTACCTGGAACCTTGCCAAGTAGATCCACCCTGTTTAGATTGTTGCCAAGTAGATCCACCCTGTTTAGATTGTTGCCAAGTAGATCCACCATGTCTAGATTGTTGCCAAGTAGATCCACCCAGTTTAGATTGTTGCCAAGTAGATCCACCCTGTTTAGATTGTTGCCAAGTAGATCCACCCTGTTTAGATTGTTGCCAAGTAGATCCACCATGTTTAGATTGTTGCCAAGTAGATCCACCATGTTTAGATTGTTGCCAAGTAGATCCACCCTGTTTAGATTGTTGCCAAGTAGATCCACCCAGTTTAGATTGTTGCCAAGTAGATCCACCCTGTTTAGATTGTTGCCAAGTAGATCCACCCCGTTTGGTTTGTTGCCAAGTAGATCCACCTTGTTTAGTTTGTTGCCAAGTATATCCACCCTGTTTAGTTTGTTGCCAAGTAGATCCCTGTTTAGTTTGTTGCCAAGTAGATCCACCCTGTTTAGTTTGTTGCCAAATAGATCCACCCTATTTGAAAAGTTGCCAAGTACTGGCAAGTAGATCCACCCTAGCTACTTTGTATGTTGTCAGCTAAATGCATTATATATGGTATATTGTCAAGTAGACCCTACTTTGAATGTTGCCAAGCATTCTACAGATTGTACATGGTGTGTTCCAAATAGGGGTAGATCCACTCTACTAGGAATGTTCCAAGTAGATCTGCTCTATTTGGTATGTTATCAAGTAGATGTATGCTACATGGTATGTTGCCAAGTAGATCTGCTCTACTTGGTATGTTGTCAAGTAGATGTATGCTACAAAGTATGTTGCCAAGTAGATCTGCTCTACTTGGAATATGTTGCCAAGCAGATCGACTTTATTGCAAAGTACAGTCACTCTAGTTGGAATGTTGTTCAGTGAATGCACAAGTAGATCTATACTATTTTGGTATGTTATAAAGTAGACCAGCTCTACTACTTGCTATGCTGTCATGTAGGTCCATGCTACTTGGCATGCTGACAGGTAGATCTACGCTACTTGTTATGTTGTCGGGTAAATCCTGAGTACTTGCCTGCTGTCAAGTTCACAGACACAAAGCTTGATCAATTGTTGTGTATACTTTCTTGATACAATATTATTTGTTATTGTTATCATATCAATTGTTGTTAAATAACATTTTGATTTGGTTTTAAAATACTGCAATGACTGTGTATTCAGGCAACTAAAAATAATTGTATTCTCATCCGTTCAAAAACATGCAAAATAATGTAAAACATTATACTCTTTGCTGTCTTGAAATATGAATATTATTGTTACTATGTGTACGTTATATATTTGGACACACAAAATAACAAGTATGAAAAAACCCACACATTTTTGGGTGTTCAAAAACACAGTGTGCTAATATATTTAGTCATTAAATGGTAATACATTTGCATGGGTTAAATTATGCTGGTGACAAGTCTGGCCATTTCTTGTCATGCTCAGGTTGCCTGATGAATAACTAGACAAATTAATAATAATAATAATATCTTCTTTTGTGCCAATATCCTTGAAACTCAAGCTCAGTGGCGTGACAATACCAAGGGATTAAGCAAACTTGTGATCGTAAGACAATGCGTGAGTCGTCAATGGATGGATGAAGATGCTAGGAAGCTAAGGAGGATAGGCAGCATTAAAGAGATAGGTTTTTAGACGACGGCGGAATGAAACGATATTACCATCTGATTTAACACTGACAGGATGCGAATTCCACACAGTTGGTGTGGCAACCGAGAAAGCTTGGGCCCCGGCTTTCGTTTTCACCCGAGGGATGTAAAGAGGGTTACTACTGGTTGAGCGTAGCTGTCTGGAATTTCTTGCTGGAGTTAGTATTGAATTTAGATATGCTGGTTGTGTAGATGAGAGTGCTTGATAGGCTATTGTACAATTACTACTTCAAATATGTAAAGTTAGCAGGCTGTTCCAACATTTGATGATGGTCCATACAGATTCTGAGCACGCTGGAAGTGAGCAAATATTTCCCACCCTACCTGGGCGCCTGTGGCCGGACCATTGTGGCAGGTCACGGGGGCATTGACCTGATGGACTTCATAAATGAAGACTGGGAGACGCGGGCCGACCTTGCACTGCAACTCTTGGTGATGGTGGAGGACTTCCTGGTGAGTGTGTGAGTGTGTGTGTATGAGTGTGTGTGTGAGTGTGTGTATGAGTGTGTGAGTGTGTGTGTGTGAGTGTGTGTGAGTGTGTGTATATGAGTGTGTGTGTATGAGTGTGTGTGAGTGTGTGTGTGAGTGTGTGTGTGAGTGTGTGAGTGTGTGAGTGTGTGAGTGTGTGTGTGAGTGTGTGTGTGTGTGTGAGTGTGTGAGTGTGTGTGTGAGTGTGTGTGTGAGTGAGTGTGTGAGTGTGTGAGTGTGTGTGTGTGTGAGTGTGTGAGTGTGTGAGTGTGTGAGTGTGTGTGTGTGTGTTTGAGTGTGTGTGTGTGTGTGTGTGTGTGTTTGAGTGTGTGTGTGTGTGTGTGTGTGTGTGTGAGTGTGAGTGTGTGTATGTGTGTGAGTGTGTGTGTGAGTGTGTGTGTGAGTATGTGTGTGAGTGTGTGAGTGTGCATTCATACCAGACCCACAGGAGCTAGTCTAGTGAGGGCTCAAATCAGGACTGGGTCAATTCTATTTAATCAATTCCAATTCCTGCCTCAGTTCCTTGCAATTCCTTGATTCAGTTCCAATTCCAAATAAATTCTTGTCAATATATATTTTTTCTTAATTCATTTGATTTTTCTACCCCAATTCCAATTCCGTCTATAATCATTCATTTCCAATTAAACTTCCTGCTCCAATTCCACATATGCACTTATCAATTAACCAAACATTTCAGTGCACCAATCAATGTGAACCATCAATACAGGCAAAGTGTGACAAACCAATTGAGTTAATAGAAGAAAATATAAAAAACACTGAGTGACCATTGGTCGAGTACTGGCAGGGTAAAATATAATTATATATTTTATTGTTACAACATTTACATAAATGATGGTCATTACGTTCTGGTTACAATCTACAAACCTCTTCAGTCTTCACTAGGCATATGTTTGCATTGGTAATCTTTGGAACTTAACAAAAGTATCATATGCTCAATTATGTTTCATTCAAAAGCAATTCAATTAAAAATCATTCAATTCCAATTCAATTAATTTTGTTCCAAAACTTTCAATTCCAATTCCTTCACCAATTCTGGAATTGTATTGGAATTGAATTGATCAATTCCAAATTATTTTCAATTGACCCAGTCCTGGTACAAATACCTACAATTGCACCTGTTGTGAATGTTGACTCAGCTGTCGGATCGTGACATTGGAAGATGAGGCAGATGCTGCTGACAGGTTTTAACTGCAGCAGCCAGAAAGTCTTCCAACTAAAAACAGTGCTCTTGTGGAGCATGAAATGGGGCAAATTTAAAATGGTCTTGAGAAAAAAAAAGATTCCTAATGTCTAGGGGGCACATGCCTGAAGGCCCCCTGGATCCAACTATGTTCACTGACTGAACATCCCAGATAACATGCAAACATTAATCTAACGTCAATGTAACATTAGCAGAAACGTTAGTTTAACGTTTAATTGCAAATGTTTTTTAATGTCATTTTGCTCGTTTGTTTAATGTTAATCTAAACCAAAGCAACCAAAAACTAACGTTTCTGAAACATTACAGATTTAACCGTAACCAAAATCAAACGGTTCTAACTAAATGCAAACGTTAATGTAACGTATGCATGCTATGTGGGATGTTCTACATGGGAACTAGTTATGTTTGGTTTAATGTACATATTTTTCATTGACTGCTGAAATTTTCCAACATTGCCCCCTCACATAGGCATGTGTACAATCATCATATATGCGGCAAATAAATGTTTGTTTTATTAAAATATTGTGCATATTATTTGTTTTATTTTGTTCATTAAATTGTTATTCCACACAGTGCTATCTGATTGGATTTACACGAATGTCCACCTAGAAATGGTGACACACATGGTCATCAGATAAATAATATATCTTATGTGTAATTATTTAGGGTGTTTTTCAATAGTTATTTTAAGTGATATAATGTATATTAGATGACATTCTCTGGACCTACAGTTTCTGTTTATCAGTACATAACATACATTACTTGAAAAGTCTGATACAAGAACATTCATTAAGGCACGACTTCAATATACTGTGATCTCTAAATGGGGCAGTCAAATATAACCCATTAAAGGCTAGACAAATTTAACTAGTTCTGTTGTATACTGTGCTTCTACTGGGAACTGTGTTCTATGTGAATATTAGACTTACAACGTAAGTATTGAGTATCGAACAAAATTGAGGTACCGATCGGTATCGAACAAAACCTGGTATCGAACCAGCACTACTATATGCACAATGCTAGCTATTTGTCACATATTTAAAATATGCATTTGTTGTGTGTGTGACTCTGGATGGAGGATGATGACTATAACTGGGATCTGTGATTCATTGGTTGCAGGAAAAAGATCCTAACTGGGTCATCTTGTTTGTTGACTTCATAATGGCACAGTTTCGAGTGAAGTCAAATGGCAAAGTGCTCCTGATTGATGCAGAGGACATAGGTATTATTGACCGGCGGCATGTACAGAAATGTAAGTCACTACAAAGAATATTACAGAGACATACAGAAAGAAACATTACATTGGTACGATGTTAACTTATGTGTAGTGAACCATTTCATTGAAGGTAACTATGACACAATATAGAGCAAAAGTGGGATGCTGCAATGGAGATGTAATAGAAATATCACAGCTTCAGAGAAAATAGAGTTGCCTGTGATATGCTCAACATTGCAATGAAGCCAACTCATATAATAAAACACTTCAAACAAGAGAAGAGAATTAACATAGTTGAAATATAATCCCTTCAGTGAAGATTATGGTGAAGCACTGAAACGAAGTTAATTTGTACATGTCAGGAAACATTAGAATATATAATGTGTATACATACATACATTATTGTGTATAAATATTGTATTATAATGTCCCTTGTGTGTAGAGTGCAGTGGCTCATGGGTAGAGCTTTGGACTCTCGACTACGAGGACCAGGGTTTGAATCCATTTGTTACAACCTTGGGCAGTTTTTTCACTCTACATTGCTCTAGCTCACTCAGCTGTATAAATGGATACATGGCTATAGACAATGGTGGATATGTGTATGAGCAGCCTTTGCGCATTAATTATAGCATATGGCTTGATGCTTCCCAGAGAAGTTGAGATGGTGTCAGATTGAACAGGTCTGTCATGGAAGTAAAGTGTATAGCACTTTGAGCAATCCTGAGGATTAGATACTTCATTATATAAGAACTTCCCTTTACTTTATAATACATATTTGCATGTAGATATTGCCGATTGGTGATTTTACTTTTCGTTTATATAATATACTCAATTCTGATTTCATTTGTTAAACTATTTTTGAAGGTAATGGGTTCCTTTTAAGTGGATATTCTTTACATGGAATCTATAATGAATATCCACTGTGTGATTCGTTAATTTATTACTCTTTTACATACCTTTTTAACCGTACATTTTATCAATTTTTTGTAATACATGCACAGGTTTGTAGTCAAAATATTAAAGGCAAGTTCTTATATAGCGCAGTATCCAGTCCTCAGGATTGTTCAAAGTGCTTTACCCTTTACTTCCCTGACAGACCTGTTCACTCAGACACCATCTCGGCTTCTCTGGGAAGCATCCAGCCATATGCTACAGTTAATGCGCGACGGCTGCTCGTACATATATCCCCACCTCTATAGCCAGGTACTCATTTATACAGCTGAGTGAACTGGAGCAATGTAGAATGAAAGAACTTGCCCAAGGTTTTAACACCGCAGCACAGGATTCGAACCTGGGTTCTCGTAGTCGAGAGTTCGAAGGCGAAGCTCTACCCCTGAGCCATTGTGCTCTACCAGTGTTTGTATATTTCCGTTGCCAGACGGGACACACAAACCGAAGCTGCCGTGTAACAGCGAATGCTTCACGGAGTTTGCCAACTACTTGGTCAACAGAACAAGCTCCGTGCAGGAGGAACACGACCGGTGGTGCGCCAACAGTGCACAGGTGGTGGGGGGCGCCATGAAGGCCCTCGTCTGCACCCGCATCCTCTCTAACATCCCCGAGCACAAGAGAAACGACACCTTTGACACGAACAAACATCACCATCATGACGAGACAGGTGTGTGGCAGTTACATCTACACAGATGATTTCACCGTAATGATAAACCTGGTTGTACACTGTACAGTGGAACCCCTCTTTTAAGACCGCCCCACTCTGATCAATGACTAACATCAACACTAGGGGGCGCTTACAACCACTAAGTAGTAAAATACACGAAATAAAAAGTAGAAAATAAAAAATGAGACAACATATTAACAACAAAACAAATTATTTATTCTGTTTATTTTATGTGTGACACGTTTCAGTATAAGTTTTATTTTCAATTGTATTAGATATCCTACAATTGAGTGCACTGAAATCTGACCACACTTACTGATAAAATTATCATTTGCAAAAATTGTGCATTAATATTAACTAGCACAAAATATCTGATATTGAAATTGGACCGAAATCCTATTGCATGGCGAAAACACAACCAAGTTTGACAAAACAACATTATGAATAGGATTTTATTTATAAATCATATGTAAGGTGTAACATTTTCGGTAAGAGCTGGCTTTTAATGTAACCTGGGGTAATGATAAACTGAGCTATGTTAGAAATCATACAATCAAGTGCACTGAAATCTGATCATGCTTGTTGATATAGAATTATAATTGGCAAAATTCCATACATTAATATTAACTAACCCCAAATGTCCAGCATTGAAATTTGGCCTGAATCCTATTTATACCATAACAATTAACCACAAAAAACACAGTAGAGTGGTGTCTCTTTCTATCTATTCTTTTTGGTACAATTGTGGAAAACTCGTAGCGTGTTGTGAACGATTGTACATCCAGAAAAATGTTTCAAACTCTCTATACCTCAAAGTCCCTTAAGATAAAGAAAAAATTACATTTAACTTAGTTTCACTATCATAAATATTATGAGTCATTAGCTAAGCTGTTGCCCTGACCCTTAAGAGTCTGTGTTTACCCACCAGGTCTACTACACAGTATTCCTGTGGAGAGAGAACGCATCGAGTCTCTCCTCACGGAGTGTGTGCATGAGACAATAGGCGGCGGTCGAGACAAAGCCTTCAAGGAGCTTCAACTGGTGCTTATTCAATACGCAGAACACAGCAAGCGAGCCGTCGTGTTAGGAGTGCCTCAGAGTTAGCGTCCGTCACACCGACGTCTTTCCAGGACTCTTATTTCATATTCCTCAGAGTGTTTTTAGAAAAGGCTTGTAGATATGCATTTGAGTAATTTTTTTTATCTCATTCAAAGTCTGTGTTAACTTGTCTATGTTAATGTGTATAATCTGATATTTCTGTGACTAAATGTGAATTTCTTTGACAAAAGCCATGACAAATTAGCAAGAGTACTGTATTTGTAACTACGTCAGTACAGATAGTCTGTTTCTGTGACAAAAACCATGTGGCGGGAGAACTGAAGACTACTGCATTTGTACTACATCAATCAGTACAGGTAAACTGTAGATTAGTACATTGTATGTGTATCTCAGGTGATTCTCCTCTCAGACACCAAAGACAGGTGTGTGAGAACACTGTCACACTGTAACACTTGTATTTGGACAGGTAAAAATAATAGGTGCTTGAAAATAATTGTATTTGTAAATATGATGGTGTCCAAGAACATAATGTCTCAGTCATTGACTCATTATGGTATGGTCTCACTGACCAGTGATAAAGGACAGTGGTCACCACAACTCATGATGTCACAGCATTGAGAACGATGGACAAACTGATATTTCTTAAAATGAAACTGTATAAAACTGAAAGTGAAACTGATCATGAAGCAAAACGGCAGCAAATAACTCTGATGGTTTGTAGAGTTACCAAGATAAATGTAAACTGTGATATATGTACTAGGGATGTACTGCATTGCAGTGTTCATTCATGTGGCCATATTTGTTACATTTAAGGTATAATTGTAGTTATCATTGCAGGGCGTAACAACTGCAAGAATACAATTTTTTTTTGACTTGCACCGTTTGTTAGATTATTTCCTTAATGGAATGTGATATTTTATTAAATATTTACTAATTAGAATTAGAGACTGATGCTCCTGTTTGTGATGTCTTCATGTTTTCTGGACAAGCTCCTTCAAAGAAATGTATGTTACATATTCATAAGATAAATTTATTTTTTATGCAAGGTAGAATACTTTACAAGGCAAAACATTACCTGTTGTATATCATGTACATTTTCTTTATGGAATATACTTATATTTTTTTAAACGGAACTTACATAACCTCGCATTATTGGCTTTGCAAAATTGAGATGAATTAGTATTTAGATTTGATATGTAAGATAAACAGTCCGGTGCATATAAATGGTGCTAGTGTGTGTTATTCATGTAGATGGTGCTACAGTGTGTGTTACGCATGTTGATGGTGCTACAGTGTGTGTTACGCATGTTGATGGTGCTACAGTGTGTGTTATGCATGTAGGTGGAGATATTATGCAAGCATTTGAGGAAAGTAACACTGAATATTAATGTTGCCATTAATAATGTAGCGCCTGTTATAGTTTTGTAAACAAATGGAGTACCAGGGAATTGATTGACCTGTGAATTCACACAGCATGCATTAGACAGAGTGCACTACGCGTAGTTTTAATATTATTATAATAATAAATGACAATGTCTGTTTCACAGTGCATTTTCTAATGAACAGATTTATTGTCATTACACCTGTAGCACAGATTTTTTTACAGAACTATGAATCTGTATTTGCAATAAAAGTATTCACACCGTATACCCTGTCTTGATAGCAATCTTGTCATATGTCATTAAGCGTGAACTGTGAATGCCATCGTTATGCTAGACAAACCATATGTTGTAGCCTCAGAGATTGTGACAATTGCAATGCCATTAACCAACTGAAACTTTTATGAATATTTTCTACTTTTTTCACATGATTTCAAGTAGAAAAATACGCATTCAGCCAGAGTATAGTGACAGGTCTGACGTATTCAAACTCTTGATTTAACCACTACTTCAGTTTTTCACCTCTGTTGCCTTCTTGCTAGGACTACTACACCCCTCCCTGTGGCAAACTGCAGGGATCACAAGATAATGGTGCAGAAACTGGAATGTATAATACATATAACTGACAGCATTTTACTGATACTTTCAGTAATGACCAAACAAGATGGCATACATTATTCTACATGCATAGGAAGTACACATTCTTACAAATAATGTAAACAATTTAAAATGCGCATATATTAATAAATAGCTGTTTCTTACTCAAACATTTAAAAGGTGACGATAGCGACACTCCAAATATACAATCTAATATAAAAACAAAAAATAACGGTTTTATTTGAGTTGCATAGCGTGATCAGTTGTCATCTTTCATCCCTCGGTCTTCCCCTGGGAAGCGATCCCTCAGATATTCCCTCGAGCGGAGGTCTGCCTGTAGAAATAAAATAGGGTACCTTAGGTCACTGGCCCATTGTGAAATATCAAACTTTAAACAGTATCCATCATGTCTTGATAATATTTAACATGACGTTGTGTTTAACAGCAATATGAAAAGGCATTCATGAAGCAACACAATAATCAATGATAGCAACCAGATTATCTTAGAGAGCTGATTGTGGTGGTTTTTATCGAATTCCATCTTAAAAATTAAATTTTAAAAGATTTCCTTCTTTGTTTAGGCTGGGCTTTTTATAGTAAAGGGTAAACATGGGGTTTTGCTAACACACAATTTGAACACTCAAAAAAAATAAACTGATATAGTTCATACAATATAATTATAAACAATGCACAATGATACGGTACACCTAACTGTGCCTGTGCACAATGACTACACACCTGTCGAACTGGTTCTGGGACACAATGACTACACACCTGTTGAACTGGTTCTGGGACACAATGACTACACACCTGTCGAACTGGTTCTGGGACACAATGACTACACACCTGTCGAACTGGTTCTGGGACACAATGACTACACACCTGTCGAACTGATTCTGGGACACAATGACTACACACCTGTCGAACTGGTTCTGGGACACAATGACTACTCACCTGTCGAACTGGTTCTGGGACACAATGACTACTCACCTGTCGAACTGGTTCTGGGACACAATGACTACTCACCTGTCGAACTGGTTCTGGGACACAATGACTACTCACCTGTCGAACTGGTTCTGGGACACAATGACTACTCACCTGTCGAACTGGTTCTGGGACACAATGACTACACACCTGTCAAACTGGTTCTGGGACACAATGACTACACACCTGTCGAACTGGTTCTGGGACACAATGACTACTCACCTGTCGAACTGGTTCTGGGACACAATGACTACACACCTGTCGAACTGGTTCTGGGACACAATGACTACACACCTGTCGAACTGGTTCTGGGACACAATGACTACTCACCTGTCGAACTGGTTCTGGGACACGATACAAACTGCAGGTTGTAGCAATCCACACGGCTGTGTCCAGAGACACCTGGTGGCCAACTGACACGTACACAGGCTTCGTGGCTTTCTCACAAGTCTTCAGAGCCTTCAACAACATTGACAGGTGAGAATACAGGTGCAGCAACAACATGACATGGTGACAACATGGATGGGGTGACATGGATTGGGTGACAACATGGATAGGGTGCCAAAACAGATGGGGTGACAACTGACACTGACAACATTGATAGGGTGACATGGGTTGGGTGACAACATGAATGGTGTAACAAAATAGATGGGATGACAACATGGATGATGTAACAAAATAGATGGGATGACAACATGGATGATGTAACAAAATAGATGGGATGACAACATGGATGATGTAACAAAATAGATGGGATGACAACATGGATGATGTAACAAAATAGATGGGATGACAACATGGATGATGTAACAAAATAGATGGGATGACAACATGAATGGTGTAACAAAATAGATGGGATGACAACATGGATGATGTAACAAAATAGATGGGATGACAACATGGATGATGTAACAAAATAGATGGGATGACAACATGGATGATGTAACAAAATAGATGGGATGACAACATGGATGATGTAACAAATTAGATGGGATGACAACATGGATGATGTAACAAAATAGATGGGATGACAACATGGATGATGTAACAAAATAGATGGGATGACAACATGGATGATGTAACAAAATAGATGGGATGACAACATGAATGGTGTAACAAAATAGATGGGATGACAACATGGATGATGTAACAAAATAGATGGGATGACAACATGGATGATGTAACAAAATAGATGGGATAACAACATGGATGATGTAACAAAATAGATGGGATAACAACATGAATGGTGTAACAAAATAAATGGGATGACAACATGAATGGTGTAACAAAATAGATTGGATGACAACATGAATGGTGTAACAAAATAGATTGGATGACAACATGGATGATGTAACAAAATAGATGGGATGTCAACATGAATGGTGTAACAAAATAGATTGGATGACAACATGGATGATGTAACAAAATAGATTGGATGACAACATGGATGATGTAACAAAATAGATGGGATGTCAACATGAATGGTGTAACAAAATAGATTGGATGACAACATGGATGATGTAACAAAATAGATTGGATGTCAACATGGATGATGTAACAAAATAGATGGGATGTCAACATGGATAATGTAACAAAATAGATGGGATGACAACATGGATGATGTAACAAAATAGATTGGATGACAACATGGATCATGCAACAAAATAGATGGGATGTCAACATGGATGATGTAACAAAATAGATGGGATGACAACATGGATGTTGTAACAAAATAGATTGGATGACAACATGGATGATGTAACAAAATAGATGAGATGTCAACATGGATGATGTAACAAAATAGATGGGATGACAACATGGATGATGTAACAAAATAGATGGGATGACAACATGAATGGTGTAACAAAATAGATGGGATGACAACATGGATGATGTAACAAAATAGATTGGATGACAACATGGATGATGTAACAAAATAGATGGGATGACAACATGGATGATGTAACAAAATAGATTGGATGACAACATGGATGATGTAACAAAATAGATGGGATGTCAACATGGATGATGTAACAAAATAGATTGGATGACAACATGGATGGTGTAACAAAATAGATGGGATGACAACATGGATGATGTAACAAAATAGATTGGATGACAACATGGATGATGTAACAAAATAGATTGGATGACAACATGGATGATGTAACAACATAGATTGGATGACAACATGGATGATGTAACAAAATAGATTGGATGACAACATGGATGATGTAACAAAATAGATTGGATGACAACATGAATGGTGTAACAAAATAGATTGGATGACAACATGGATGATGTAACAAAATAGTTGGGATGACAACATGGATGATGTAACAAAATAGATTGGATGACAACATGGATGATGTAACAAAATAGATGGGATGACAACATCAATGATGTAACAAAATAGATGGGATGACAACATGAATGGTGTAACAAAATAGATGGGATGACAACATGGATGATATAACAAAATAGATTGGATGACAACATGGATGATGTAACAAAATAGATTGGATGACAACATGGATGATGTAACAAAATAGATGGGATGACAACATGAATGGTGTAACAAAATAGATGGGATGACAACATGGATGATGTAACAAAATAGATGGGATGACAACATGGATGATGTAACAAAATAGATGGGATGACAACATGGATGATGTAACAAAATAGATGGGATGACAACATGGATGATGTAACAAAATAGATGGGATGACAACATGAATGGTGTAACAAAATAGATGGGATGACAACATGGATGATGTAAGAAAATAGATGGGATGACAACATGGATGATGTAACAAAATAGATGGGATGACAACATGGATGATGTAACAAAATAGATGGGATAACAACATGAATGGTGTAACAAAATAGATGGGATGACAACATGGATGATGTAACAAAATAGATTGGATGACAACATGGATGATGTAACAAAATAGATTGGATGACAACATGGATGGTGTAACAAAATAGATGGGATGACAACATGAATGGTGTAACAAAATAGATGGGATGTCAACATGGATGATGTAACAAAATAGATGGGATGACAACATGGATGATGTAACAAAATAGATTGGATGACAACATGGATGATGTAACAAAATAGATTGGATGACAACATGGATGATGTAACAAAATAGATTGGATGACAACATGGATGATGTAACAAAATAGATCGGATGACAACATGGATGATGTAACAAAATAGATGGGATGTCAACATGAATGATGTAACAAAATAGATGGGATGACAACATGGATGTTGTAACAAAATAGATTGGATGACAACATGGATGATGTAACAAAATAGATGGGATGACAACATGGATGATGTAACAAAATAGATGGGATGACAACATGAATGGTGTAACAAAATAGATGGGATGACAACATGGATGATGTAACAAAATATATTGGATGTCAACATGGATGATGTAACAAAATAGATCGGATGACAACATGGATGATGTAACAAAATAGATGGGATGTCAACATGGATGATGTAACAAAATAGATTGGATGACAACATGAATGGTGTAACAAAATAGATTGGATGACAACATGAATGGTGTAACAAAATAGATTGGATGACAATATGGATGGTGTAACAAAATAGATGGGATGACAACATGAATGGTGTAACAAAATAGATGGGATGACAACATGGATGATGTAACAAAATAGATGGGATGACAACATGAATGGTGTAACAAAATAGATTGGATGACAACATGGATCATGTAACAAAATAGATGGGATGACAACATGAATGGTGTAACAAAATAGATGGGATGTCAACATGAATGGTGTAACAAAATAGATTGGATGACAACATGGATGATGTAACAAAATAGATGGGATGACAACATGGATGATGTAACAAAATAGATGGGATGACAACATGGATGATGTAACAAAATAGATGGGATGACAACATGGATGATGTAACAAAATAGATGGGATGTCAACATGGATAATGTAACAAAATAGATGGGATGACAACATGGATGATGTAACAAAATAGATTGGATGACAACATGGATGATGTAACAAAATAGATGGGATGTCAACATGGATAATGTAACAAAATAGATGGGATGACAACATGGATGTTGTAACAAAATAGATTGGATGACAACATGGATGATGTAACAAAATAGATGGGATGACAACATGGATGATGTAACAAAATAGATGGGATGACAACATGGATGTTGTAACAAAATAGATTGGATGACAACATGGATGATGTAACAAAATAGATGGGATGACAACATGGATGATGTAACAAAATAGATGGGATGACAACATGAATGGTGTAACAAAATAGATGGGATGACAACATGGATGATGTAACAAAATATATTGGATGTCAACATGGATGATGTAACAAAATAGATCGGATGACAACATGGATGATGTAACAAAATAGATGGGATGTCAACATGGATGATGTAACAAAATAGATTGGATGACAACATGGATGGTGTAACAAAATAGATTGGATGACAACATGAATGGTGTAACAAAATAGATGGGATGACAACATGAATGGTGTAACAAAATAGATGGGATGTCAACATGGATGATGTAACAAAATAGATGGGATGACAACATGAATGGTGTAACAAAATAGATGGGATGTCAACATGGATAATGTAACAAAATAGATGGGATGACAACATGGATGATGTAACAAAATAGATTGGATGACAATATGGATGGTGTAACAAAATAGATGGGATGACAACATGAATGGTGTAACAAAATAGATGGGATGACAACATGGATGATGTAACAAAATAGATGGGATGACAACATGAATGGTGTAACAAAATAGATTGGATGACAACATGGATCATGTAACAAAATAGATGGGATGTCAACATGGATGATGTAACAAAATAGATGGGATGACAACATGGATGTTGTAACAAAATAGATTGGATGACAACATGGATGATGTAACAAAATAGATGGGATGACAACATGGATGATGTAACAAAATAGATGGGATGACAACATGAATGGTGTAACAAAATAGATGGGATGACAACATGGATGATGTAACAAAATAGATTGGATGACAACATGGATGATGTAACAAAATAGATGGGATGACAACATGGATGGTGTAACAAAATAGATGGGATGACAACATGGATGATGTAACAAAATAGATTGGATGACAACATGGATGGTGTAACAAAATAGATGGGATGACAACATGGATGGTGTAACAAAATAGATGGGATGACAACATGGATGATGTAACAAAATAGATTGGATGACAACATGGATGATGTAACAAAATAGATGGGATGACAACATGGATGGTGTAACAAAATAGATGGGATGACAACATGGATGATGTAACAAAATAGATTGGATGACAACATGGATGATGTAACAAAATAGATGGGATGTCAACATGGATGATGTAACAAAATAGATTGGATGACAACATGAATGGTGTAACAAAATAGATGAGATGACAACATGGATGTTGTAATAAAATAGATGGGATGACAACATGGATGATGTAACAAAATAGATGGGATGACAACATGGATGGTGTGACTAACACCACTGACAGGGTGACAACACAGAGATGGTGGCAGCACAGGTGCAGTGGCAACATAAACAGGGAGGTGACAACACGGACAATGTTGTGATTTTAGTATGATAGTCTCACCTTTCAACATTCAATATATTTTCATTGATAAACACTCCCACACTAACAGCGTGCATTTTTAAACCGACACATTTCAAAACAATAGAAAAATTACCTTGTTTTCTAAAAAAAAATAACTTTACATGTTTTTGGCAAATGTTTAATTCAATTTTTGGCAAACAATTTAAAACTCCTGAAATTATTTCAACAAATGAGATGTCATTTTAAAGATAATGATGAATGGAATCCACAATGGCAAAACCTTAAATTTTACAATTTTGCAAGTAAATACCCTCTTTAATTGCTGTGGCGGTACATGACATTACCAATGCACACAGCAATATGTTCACCAATCACTGCATGACTGTTCTCTACATACTCCTTAAAGTGAGGGTGCCAGCTCCTGGGTTTAATTGCGATATTTGATATTATGATCTTATAACTACAACGTGCATATTGAAGATTTACTGCCTGCCAAATTGTGTTTAGTCACATTATAAAGCTCAGAACAATCTTTGCAATTTGAAAAATTCTGCCTGCCCCACGTTTAAATGGTAAACAAAACATCCAATTTCAAAACAAAATGTATTGGCAATAATGCGATTGTGAGCAACTGTGTTAACTGCAATACCCTTTGATGTTTAACCACATTCTATTCCCGTTACAAATTACTCCTTGGCCAAATCTGGGCAGTGGAGCTGGCACCCTCTCTTTAATATGATGTTGCTTACTACAACGAAGAAATAAATTTGAAAAAATACTGGGAAAGCCATTGTCTGACTTGTCTCACTCACCATCCCCAGGGTGCGACCTGATGCCCCATACAGGTAGAAAGTGTCTCCAGTCCTTTGTAGGTCGTCTATCTGTCACCAGAATGACAACATCACGTCTCACAGGTGTAAATAAATAAAACAAATATACACGGGGTAAGAGGTCACAGACGTGATTCAACAAGTTAGAAGACTGAAGTGGACCTGGGCAGGGTACATCAGCAGGATACAAGATAACTGATGGACACCGTGTATCACCACCTGGAAACCCTAAAAAGGGAAACGATCTAGAGGAAGACTGGCGAGACGATGGTGAGATGAATTAGCTGAGTTCTGGATGGGAACAATCTGGCAGAATAAAAGATAGCACAAGATAGGCAAATGTGGAAACAGCATCCTGAAGCCTTCGCCCAACCACGAGAAACTACGGTTGCACAATGATGATAATACCAGATAAACATTTCAAGCCGAAAATTACCTACTTCATCTCCCACAAAACAGTTCAAAGTCGAAAACACGGATTCATAATAATTTCACTAACTTAGTAATTATTATGTAAATATTTCCACCGACACTGCAGCCATGGTGTAGGCAGCCAGGTACTTAGTAAACACGTTCTACAATTCCTACCTGTGCCTGGTGAGCTTCATTTCTCTCAAGTCCATCTATTTGGAAGAGATTCTTGGCAACGCCAACTGTAGGAATGCCTTGTTTCACCCCCAGGTGGCAGGCCAAGCCAAAGTCTACAAGGTCATGAAAGGTCTTCACCAAGAAATATTATATATTCCCTCACATAAGTGTTGCAGACAAACCAAATGAAAAAGGTCGTACTAGACTATTAGATCATGAAAGTAATTAGTCTGTAAAGTCATAAATAAACACACAGTTTCTTAATTGGTAAGTCAAGTTGGTGTAGTTATTTAAACGACATCAGTATCCTCAACACAATGAGCCTTACCACTTTTAAGAAAAAGAACAGCTTTAAACACAAAAATCAATGCAACATTTATCAACGCATGTCCTTTATCATATTTAATTATTAGTTTAGATGTTTGCGATGAAAAAAATTCATTATGAATGAATTCATCTAACATAAATAATATGATGCTCCACCTAAACTTTGGTCTCTTTGGTCTGATGAATACAGGGAGTAATGTTACTTACATCGGGGATGTAGAACACCATTGCCATCCACCAGTACCACCTGCAACAGGCGTTGTAGATAAGTCAATGTGTAATGATAACTTCACTTTTCTTCTATTCTGTTACCTTGAAGAAGTCAGCTGATAGCTATTATAAAGGATACAATTAGTATTATTTGCACTAAATCAGATTACCAGTCACTTGATTCCAATTTATGATCTGCAGCATCCATCTTCAATGCCATAACTAGGCCTAGCTAAAAACGATACACAAATGTACACGTGTAAGTACATTAAACTGCCTCCGTTTAATCAAATGTGCCCTGTGTTCTATATGATAAAAGTACCACATAAAGTATTACCGGGTACATGCTCAGATTGTATTGTTGGTTGTTTTAATGAATCAGTGACATCAAAGATGACATGAGAACATTTTCTAGTCAGACAACCATGTTCACAACTTTGGACCTATGTTAATTTTATCCATGTCATTTGTTTATCATGCCATGTTATCTGGACATTTAGATAAAGCATCCATTTATCAAACCTAGATCATAGGTTAACATTTTTCGGCCTGGCTTGGGGATATATGAATGACTGAAAAATGAGAGCGGAAATATTAAATAAATTTTTCACAAACACATCTATGTTTGACCAAGCAATGAGTAGACACAACAACTCACATATATACATAGAACAAACACATAAACAAAAGTGTACATGTACATGCATGACTGCACACACAATACCTGCACTAAAAATGTACATATTTCTAAAGATGATGAAAATAGAATGGGTAATATCATTGACACCATTTAATTTTTTAAGTTCAACATTGTGTAGTTGTTATGTGTGCATGTATGTATCACCTGTGTGTGTGCGTGCGTGCGTGCATGCATGCATGCATCACCTGTGTGTGTGTGTGTGTGTGTGTGTGTGTGTGTCTGTGTCTATGTGTCTGTGTGTGCATGCGTGCATGCGTGCATGTATGTGTGTGTGTGCATGCGTGCGTGCATGTCTGTGCATGTTTGTGTTCGTGCGTGCATGCGTGCATGTCTGTGTGTGTGTGCATGCATGCGTGCGTGTGTCTGTGCAAGTGTGCGTGCGTGCGTGCGTGCGTGCGTGCGTGCGTGCGTGCGTGCGTGCTTTTGTGTGCATGCATGTATCACCTGTGGGTAAAACTCAGGGGCGTCTTTCTTCAGTTTCTTCAGTTTTTCTTCAAGAAATTCTACTTCCCGGAAGGCGAGGAACCCTGGGATATACGGAGCAGTCAGCGCCACCATGGACAAATCTTCATAGACTACCTGGAAATAATTACGTATGCCTGGTATACATCAACATAATTAGACTATAGTTAAAAACTGTTAATATTATTCATTATAAGATGGTTGGGTGTATCTCTATAGGTAAGTTAGTAGGCCGATTTGTGTACCAGAGTTATCCAGATTACCACCTACCCGGTAATTGAAAGCAGATAAGTCAGTAAGTTTACCTACAGGTAGATCTAAAATTAGTGTAATGGGAAAATTGTAATTACCAATTCAGATATGCAACAAAGATTTTAAAATGACAGTCCTGTTGCACTGGCTGCTAAAATATATTTACAGCTGCAATACATTTTTATTTATTACTAGTTTACTACCACAGTGGGTACTATATAATATCTGTATGTATTTATATACTATGTTTTCGAAGACTCTAAAACATTATAAAGAGAATTATTTTATGTATTGAACTGTTTTTGGCCTCACACCTGAGTACATCTGACAGTTCTGACATTGCAGTGAATAGAATCTACAATGTATCCCACACGAATACTGTACTATTGAGCATTACAGTTAAATTAACTTACGCTACAATTTATTAATTACAATGTGATAGGGGTATACAAACTCATAAGACAATTTCTTCAGTATACCCCTTTTTCTAACATTATATACTATGTTCTGTATTGTGTTCGGTGTTGGAAAATAAACATATTGACTGATTGATGTGAGTGAATATTCAACATGACAGCCCCACCTCTATGAACCCTGCTCCACAGAACTTAACATTAACAATAGTGACGACTGCTGCTTTTATAGTGATGCTAACCAAATCACCTGTTTTCAGAACATTTTGCACAGCACTGTGAGGAAAAATATTGCTGGAATGGTGCTTTATAAATGTTGTGATTCGCTTTGATTGGGACTGCATGTTTTTGGACAACAAAATAAACGATTTCTGTGCACTGTACATTTTTGTGCAGCTGGAATAGTTATTTTAGGTGACTAAATACATACACAGTAATTTTATTAACTGTTGTCAAAGCAACAGTAATAACTGTAATAAGAAGATGTGAAACGGTGTCACCAATAAATAAAATAACACATATCTACCCATACATACACCAACTAATGGGCACACACAAGTGCACATATAAGGTAAGTTCATATATGGCACAGTACCCAATCCTCAGGATAGCTCAAAAATGCACTTTACACTTTACTCCCTGGCACACCTGTTCAGGTGAACACCATGTTGGCTTCTCCACACAGCAACAGTCATGCTGCAATTAATGCACAATGTCTATTCAAATACAGATATCCAACACTGTCTGTAGCCAGGTACTCATTCATATAGTGGAGTTAACATGTGTGACAAAATGTAGAAAGGTTAACTACCACCTCTGAGCAGGTTTTCTGACAAAGACATATGGCACATAACAAACATAACTACATGTATAATAATAATTTTAAAATAAATAACAAATTAGACACCAACCTCCAGGTCAGGTAGTTTCACCACAACCAGTGCAGCACAAGCGTTCACATCGTCTCCCTTCACAAAGGACAGGTCAACACCACCCACATACTGGAGGAGCTGGTCATCGTCACCCTCCCCCCGGGCGGCCATGTGATGTCTTGACCAGTAGTGGACGTCCTCTGTGACCAGCTGCTTCTTCAGCTCTTCCTGTTCGCTGCAAAGTATTTTTTTAATCTCTCCAAATTGCTTAAAATAAAATATGACGTATCACAACGATTATGACCCATTAACATAAAGTTGAAGTATCGTAATAACCACTGACTGTTTTTTGATACTTTAAAATCGACAAATTTAATACTTTTGTTTCATGTTTTCGACAGCTTAAAAAGATATTTTATTGTTCTTACGTATTCACAAAACAATTATTTGTGATTGTCTTATTAAGTGTGTCATCTCATTGATGATGTCATAAGGCTCAGTCTATACTATAGCACTAGTTGGTAAAAAAATCAGGATTAATTAGAAGCATTTGTGGATAGTGTTTCTGTGGATTATTTTCTGTGTGGTTAGTCTTTGTTTTCAGACAGGTGAAAATTAAATTTTATATGTCCCCATACATACAATTATTGTTGTACAACCCTGTAATTAGAACCATAAAACAGGTAGACAAAATGTTTTCAACAATTAGATGTTCTAATTGGCACTGCTTTAGATATTTGCACAATATCTTATGCATTGTTGAATTCTACAATAAATGGTTTGGAAATCTGTCAATTCTTCACGGTCAGGCTTAAGATTGGCAACACACCCAACGCCTAACTAATAAACTGGAAAAATGTGAACTTATGAAATGATCTCCAAATTCAATTTTTGTGTGCAAATTCAGGTATTACTGTACTTTTCGACTCCATAGTCCATATACACCCCACAGTTTGAGTTCTCATCTCATAGGGCATATTGCATAGTGCACTCTTCACACTATATGAGTTCTTGATATCGTACAGTAACCTTATCCAAGGGAGAGGATCTACCAGTGGTTTTAAAAGCAACAATGGTAAAATTAGTTTACAGTTTTCATGACGATGCTCATTAGTTTAAAATAAATAAGTAAACATATAATTTATTATATTTTACATTTAATATTTTTTTTAACAAAAAACTAATTTAAATCTGCTTAAAATAAATAAATCTATGTGCTAGAAAAATGCAGGTACCTTAGCCATACTTCTTTCACTTTCTCATCCACAAGTTCCTCTCTGTTGTTGCCAGGCTGCTGGGGGTCGTGGCAGGCAGAACTCTCCATCACAATGGCAGGGACTGGAGGAAAGTTGACAAATTAGTGGTTGTACATAGATCTGAAGCGATTCTGGTCCAGAATCATGGGCTATTAATTTCTAGTTCCAACTGTGCAAATAGATTCAGGCAAGGTGTTGATACGGGACAAAACCAGAACTGGTCTCTGTGGAATCAGAATCGGTTGATTTGAAGGCAGCAGAATCAGAATTGGTTCTAATGGAATCGGAATTAATACGAGTCAAACTGGATTTACATATTTACATTAAAATTGTGCTTGATTTGACATTATTATTTTTTATTTTGCTACTGCAAAAATACAGTAAAAATGCATATAATTAAAGTCAAGTATGGAGTAGAACCAAGAAACTCTAATAGCCTAGTTAAGGCTCAACTGATATGTGTACGTGGCAAAATCTCACATTTTTATATTTATGTACACTAAAAAAGATGGCATTAATTATAATATAGTAGTGTCCCTGGTTTTTTCAAGCAAAGTCAGGTTGTGTTTTTTATAAACAAAATATTTGTGAAATATAAATGCATCATTTGTATATCTAAATCTTATATCAATCAGGGCTGGGTTCTGATCCTCTTGAGTTTTGTGGCTAAATTACCCATACAAATTGTCCTGAGTAGTTGCCAATATACATTGAAATATACTGATAGGTAACCAGTCAGCACATCCACTATTACTACTACAGGCAGTGCCACCCCCTCTTCCCAGCAAACAACGACCCGTGATTTCACATGTTCTGTAAGTGAATTCATGAGTTCAACTGGCCCAACCGCCCAATTCATGTGAATTCACCAGATTCTGTGAACATATTTGGTGTGTCGACATGATGTTTACCGTGAAATCAAAAAAAAAAAATTCATGTGCCAGTGAAACGTACCAGTTCTGACCCAGTACAACTGGTGTCAAACTCATTCAAAACTTGTGACAACAAGCACTCCACCCTACAGTAATTAATCAAGCCTTTCTCAGTGACAGTCAGCCACAGAGTTAGATCATTAATCTTTCCCCTATAGACTAGAATGACAAGCTGGCCTGCTGCACTGAAGCCACTGTGGATCACTGGCTGCCATCTACTTGCCAGGCAGAAAGTGCTGTACCCACTAGTAGGTAAAACAAAGTCTCCTCAGATGAAATTTTTAACTTGGTCTTGGATATGTGTCGCTATGCCCCTAGCCCTAGGCCTACCAGGTAGTTAAGACAGCTCATGATTAATTTCTGGAGTAGGCCAGCTGTTGAATGTTTTGAGTTGGTTCACTGAGTTGGTGTAGGGATTTAAAATCTAAATAGTTGTCACTGTGGTTCAATAATGATCTGGAGCCTCCAGCTTAGTCATTAGGGGACAGACTGTGACCCAGATTATATAGAGCCCAAACACTGGACAGTTCAGTGGTTGACACTGATATGAGCAACTTTAATCCATTTGGGGACATGCTGGCTACAACAGTCATTGTGAAGTAGCAAGTATGGTTAGTTCCTGTGTAGCGTACAACTGTACCAACCGACAGAAAACAGGATCCGGAGTCTCTTTCCACAGGTTATACAATATATAGCTTAGGTTATAGTCTTTGCGAACATATTTATGTTCCACTGCCATTAATTTAGGAAATTAATAGTTTTAAAACATTACAGTCATATGTAAATTGACCAACAAAAATACATGAAATGACCAAACTAATTCTGTTTAGGGGGACATGAAAAGGAAACTGTAGTCATTTTACGGAAACCTGTTACTATGACATCCCTGCTATTTTGTTGTAGTTTGCCTAATTTTATATAATTATTGTTATTACTATTGACACAGTATATAATTAGTTGACTACTTTTCTACCTTTCTACCTTTTCTACTACACTGTAGAGTTGTTGTTAGTAATGTTGGCAGCTCTGTTTTGTTGTTGTTTTCCCTATTCTCTCATCCAATTTGCATTGTCTGTTTTTTAATCTGTGAAATTATAATTAATTATATAGGTGTGGGTGTTCTCACCAACGTCTTTGGAGGACGGACTTCAGTTGGTTGATTTTTAAATGATTTTTTTGTAAAACACCTCAACAATTGTGGATCTGGTAGAATAATAAATTAGTACTAAGCTGTACTCACCCCTCACACAGCGAGACACTGTATACTAAGTATAAGCCTGTTGATTTGTTTCATACTGGCATATTAGTGAGGCAACTGTTTGAACACATTGTATACAATTAAACAACACTGGCTAACTGCTGTCAGTTAATAAATAACGTGATAAGTATGTAGAAAACTTGGTGCAGTCCTATGTATATACAGGGACTTCAGTGGCTTTCAGCCTTGGAGTAGCATGGCAATTGATAGTGGCCAAGGAATCTTGTTCTACTGGTGAGTTCTATTTATATCAATTCCTGGCTGTAACTAAATCCCAAGTCATTAAAACGTTGATGAATTGTTTGTTTCCCTTGTCTGGGTTTGCCCCCCCCCCCCCAATCACCACAGCAGCCACCCACTTCATTTACTGATAAATTGCAAGGAGTGAACTGTTACATTTTCTTAGGCACCACATACCACTGGGTATGCACTTGTCAGGACATTAGTTTAGTGTCATCAGTTTTCATCTCAGTACTACAGAAGCAGTGTCCTGTGTCCATAATACCGTAATCTGATGTCAATTTCCATAATGATTACGAAAAATCCGGAACTTGGTAGGCAGCCCTGGACAATGAAGCTGCTGCTCAAACAGTAATAATAATAATAATAAAGCTTTATTGCCATATTCAACATGCATTACATGATGAATTGGAATGTAGTCTGGCGTTGACTCATATAGTGCCTATATAATAAATTATACTATAAAATGAAATATGGCAAATAAATATAAGATATAAGATATACATTGTACATAATTTTTTCTTTAAAATGAAAAAGAAATTAATATAAAAATAAATAAAGACAAAATTAAAATAATATATTATCTATTTAACAATAATTGTGGTGTAGGCTAGTTAATAAATCAATCAATAAATATATATATATATATATATATATATATATATATATATATATATATAAATATATATATATATATAAATATATATATATAAATGATCTTCTAGTACCCAGTAATTAGTCAGTGGATGAAACTGATGAATGTGTGAAATATCTGCTGGCTGGGGACTGCATCAAAGAACCATTGAAACTGCCCTGATAACAATCACACATTCCCAGTATCACATGCTAAGCAGCAAACACTAGGGTTTGTACAAAAGACATCAGGGTACCTCCAAGCAGTAACCTATTAAGGTCCAAAGATGACCAACACAAACACAAGCCCAATGAAGACTGAAGAGGCTTGTAGATTGTAACCAAAATGTGACCACTGCAATAATGGTAATTGCTAATTAGTTGATGCCAGAATGAGACTAGACTCAGTAGAAACTATAGACTCAGACATTTTAATTATGCAGTGATGCCTGGATTAAAATCGTTTTCCTAAAATGTCACTGAATGAATTATTTTTGTTTACTCATTTCTATGTACCAGCTATATATGATTATGTGTGTTTTTTGTATAATGATTATATAATCATATAAATACATCATACATGCCATGTTCTAGCATATTAATCATATAAGCTTAGTCTTGGCCAACAGTGTCGACAATGAATAAATATGTGAATTACATTAGTATTTATTTATTCTATAAATATATGACGATAAGCATAGCTTAGGGCTGCCATTTATTGATCATTTGCCAAGGAACTGGTCATATGATGGATACGCCAATTACGTGTTTGTTCTTCCAATCCACTAAACTAAAACCCTTAGCCTCTGGGTACGACTCACACTTTGTGTCTGTCTGTCTGTAAGTATGTCTATATATCTATATGTATGTCTGTCTGTGTCTGATTTGATACTTTTCATTCTGCTTCACTGAATGAAAAGGATGATTTGCCATAAAAGCTGGCAATTAGTAACAATAGACAAAGACAGAGAAGTTCAGCGCGGTGAATGATGGGTCACCATCTGGTCATACTGGTATCTTGTTACCTATTATACATACAATCAACGCACCATCATAAACATGGTAAAATTATTAGTGTTTTTTGCAGGTCCCTAATAGTATGGGTGGAATTGGATTTAAAAATACATTGGAATCAGAAATGCAATGATGAGGATGGGATTGGAAACAGAAACATTAGGGTGAATCAGTTCAATTTGTTGATGTGGAATCAAGTCCCTATCTGATAAGACATAACTTAAAGGACAAACAAAGTTAACTTTTACGTGGCATACACCTAATAGAGTTAATATAAAGTAACAATTTCCACATATACTCAATTTTTTAACGCCAGCGGTTTACCAGAAAAATATTTTTTAACACCCAGCCATCCAAATTCTATGCGCTACCCCATCTTAGACGAAGAATGACGTCACGACGGTGATCGAGACGCTCTCCACGTAGATTCCCTGTATAGGGTTTGGCTGTTGTCATGAAATGGCTGCAACTCGGCAACGCGCGTAACATGCTGATGACAGTAAATATAAAGTTGTCTATTATTGTTATCGCTGAAATCATCCCATCAACTGATGATACATGTCTACATCAAAGCATTTCTCCTCAAAATGGACCGAGCAAAGTGCCAAACAGTACGCCCGCAAATCACCAACGTGAATCCATGGGCATTGCTTCAATACTACCGGTTGTTTCAACTATTATTGCAACCGTATGCCGAACACGAAGGCATAATTACTAAAGTTTACCATAGATTTAACCACATATTTAGATATACGTCTATAAACAGCTGCTAGATGTCACGCCAACTGAATGAACTGTCGAAGACTCGAAGTTGTTGACCCTTAACAACGTCGCCGGAAACTGACCGAGATATAGAATGCTGCGCGCTGAATGGCCAAGCCAAATTAACCCTTCACCTATGGCGGCGTCTAGACCATCGTGGATTTCGTTAGAATTTTTGACTTTAAAGTCACATTCTGAATAAACCGCTGACGTAAAAAAATTGAGTATATGTGGAAATTGTTACTTTGTATAAACTCTATTAGGTGTATGACACGAAGCCGTAGCCTTTTTTTGTCTTTTAAGTTCATAATAGTAGGGCTAGACTCCAGATATTTATTTTGTTATCTTCTTATCATTACCATTTAATTTTTTTTATGATTCAAACTATGAATATCTTATGGAAGAGTTTGTCCAGGTGTTGTTAAGCTATTTTCTTAAAAATAAAGCTCGTCAATGACGCTGAGTCTGAGTGACTGACACTGACAATGTAATGACGGCACTTATGTACAAGTCGGACCCACCTCAATTTTGCCATTATAACAGTATTTTTGCCAACATTTGATACTTGATTTTGTTAATTCAATCAATTATAATCATCTTGCGCATATTTATGTTTTATAAACAGTGCGTCTTGGCATACTTTTGAGGTCGAAAGACAGCACGATTTGTGCCAGTCGCAAGCGCAGCGGTGCATGTTACTGCGCTGTGCATATGGAATGAGCGATAAACAGTTTGTTTATGCCCACCACGCTGTCTTTTCAACCTCAAAAGTCTGCTAAGACGCGCTGTTTATAAAACATAAATATGCGCAAGATATATCTTGCCAAGATGATTATAATTGATTGAATTAACAAAATCAAGTATCAAATGTTGGCAAAAATACAGTTATAATAGTAAAATTGAGGTGGGTCCGACTTGTACATAAGTGCCGTAATGACTAATCTAGACGGTCTCTACTCTAGCCTAGTCTCTACTCTAGAGACTAGACTACTTAGTAAAAAGTTAGTTAATAACAAAATAATAGTAAGTGGTCTAACTGACATAAGTTGTCATTTTTGATTAATAATAGTAAATTTAAGCGCTGTGAATTAATTATTAAACTGAATACAGTATACTACACATACTTACTCACTGGAAACCGTGAACAGAACGCAAAAATCAAGGCCGACTTCTGTAGCTGCTTAGAAATTATGTGTAATATCGTTACCCCATGGCGCAATAGTTGGTATGTTTACCATGGGCGATAATAGATCACCAGTGGGTCATCCTAATATGCGGAATAGATCTACCTAGCCTCGACTCCGCCTGGAATATTATGACCGGCCGATGTAACCGAGACGGGGTGGCCTTTTCTCAGTATCTATATAGGTCTTACCTAGCCATGTGCATGCATGTGCGCTTGCACGAAGATGTGCGTTTTCCGTCACACCCCAATCGATCTCGTGCAGGTATTCGGATAGGTACATGCGCAGGTCGATGCGAGCTTGAATGCTTGTGTGTTCCCTAATTTATTGCATACAGGCATGGGGGCCATATTGCAAGAAGGATATTGATATGCTAGAAAGAGAATAATTAATGGAGAGCAACTAAAATGATATACCAAAACTCAGGAATATTAGTTATGAAATGCGTCAAAAAGAATGTGGTTTAACAACACTAGAAACCAGGAAATTGAGATGAGATCAAATAGAAGTGTTTCAAATATTGAATGGGAATGAAAATATTGACAGAATATTTTTTTCTCGGTTAAGGAAGAGAGAAGGACTAGAGGACAAGGCGTTGCATTAGCAATTTGAAGAAGCAGTGTAGACTAGATATTAGAAAATTCTTATTTTCACAAAGAGCAGTAAATAAATGGAACATAAATTTTTATCAGCTGATTGTGTAGGTGCTATAGTGTTTAACATTAAAATCGACATAAAATTATACCTAAGAAGGGCGGGGTACATTTATATAGATAGGTTGGACTCTCGATAAGCCAAAGGGCTTCCTTGTCCACCTGCCATCTAGATCGCGTTGATTCTCTATAGGTAGCAATCTTGTTAAATCTAATATTTGACCTACAAACTATGAATTACGATACAAAAATGTTAATTAGCCTGCCAACAGGTGTCATTCATATTCAAGTAGATTAATTGATTGTGATGATGCTGAACACGTTTATAATATTTTATAACGGCAATAGTAGCAATGCGTCTTTTGTGAAAACCTGTTGGCTCTGATAAGAACCGTTTGTTTTGCGTCACTACGAACTGTCGATGGGCTGTGATTCTTCCACTGAAGTTTCACCGAGAATCATCTCGTCATGCAGCGAGGCGAGTCTGTCGGAGCATACAGTCGCGTACTCGTAGAACATGGTACGTGTGCCCTCGAGTACAATCAGACGCAGTCGCTGGCTGTACAAGAACGCCCTCGCTCCGTTCTTCTCGGCGCGTTCGTAGCGCGTTCTCAGAGCCTCCATCTCGTCGTTGATGAGCACCACCTGGCGACAGGCATAGGCAAACCTATCGTTGATCCGGCTGAACTGTTTCTCGAAGAAAGCGTCGTTGTTCATTGTAAACGTAGTGGTGGTTGTTATCTGATCAAGAGCAGAGTAGTAGTGATGGTTGCACCACGTGCACATCTTATATACACCTGCTGATGGTGACATGTGACATGTCAAGTTCTTTCCATGTGTATGTCAGCAGTTCATAAACAATATTTCTTGTGACTTTTTTCGTGACACGTCGATTCTCGTACAACTCTAGAGTCAATTGGTTTGACATCTGTCGAGTTGATAGGACAATGGGTGGCAGCACCGAAGTGTCAGGCAGTGCGTCGGTTGAGGTAATTGTCTCAGCAATGCACTCAATACACGCACCTGTTAATTGCTCTCTTTCAAGAGGTGTCACAATGTGCACTTGGTGAACTAAGTACCTCGTGTCAACTTCGCACCACTGGTTAGTTGTGTCTAGTTACAATGGGACTGCGCGAAAACCGTTGCCGTGGACGCACGTACGGCAGAAGTCAGTGTAATATTGTTTTTTCTCGCATACATAAACCCCAATTTGTATCAACGAAGCAGCTAGAGCCAGCTTTATAACTTAACCGTTCAATCTTTGTAGAGCGTTGTCACTCAAATTCCCGAATAGCGAGCTCGGATAATTACCAAGAAGGTCGTTACCCAACGAGGTGGAGTTATACATGTCAACACCTCGCTATCAATATGGATTTCGTCGTTCACCCTTGATTGTTCAGAGGGTAAACAATTGATTCGTCACGAAGCATAACATTTCTTCTTTTTCTTTGAAGCTGTTGCATGATTCTATGTATATGGCCTACGCTTTATTGTAATGTGTGTACGCGCCTATGAATGGGCTGGACCGACCCGGAGATACGGCGCTTTACAAATGTTTGTAATAACAATAATTTCACCAACCACAAATGGTTGATTAAACACATATTTGTGCTGTCGGTACGCTATAACATGTAGCATCACAGTAATGTACAATACAACACAGGAGTAACAGTCACTTAAAAGGATGACACCATGCTAGCAATTGTAAGTGTGTGTGTGTGTGTGTGTGTGTGTGTGTGTGTGTGTGTGTGTGTGTGCGTGCGTGCGTGCGTGCGTGTGTGCGTTTGTGTGTGCGTGCTTGCGTGTGTGTGTGTGCGTGCGTGCGTTTGTGTGTGTGTGGGGGGGGGGGCGCGTGTGTGCGCGTGCGTACGTGCGTGCGTGCGTGCGCGCGTGCGTGCGTGTGTGTGTGTGTTCATAACGCTATCTGCAGGGAACGTCACCCTACTGGTCAGTTGATCGAGGGAGGATAACATGTTTCCATAAGCGAAATAAGAAAACGACTGATATTTAACGCAATAAAGTTTCAGAAGCAATACCCATCGCTTATGTATTACTATTAGTATTATTATTATTATTTTATAAAAAACACCAGGGTGCGCCAATCTAAAAAGTTTGGTTAGATTAACTGGACGATGACATCACACAAACGTTTATGGAGCATGCTGTGTGTGTGGGGATGGGGTATGGGGGAGAGGGTACGTGGGTGTGTGCACGCGTGTGTATGTGAGTGTGCTAGACAGTCGTTCCTTTCGTGTTTATCCCCAGGGTGAATATGTCATTTATAATGTTCCTCCCGTTTGGTTTTCCTTATTCCGGCACAGTATCAGTACGGAAATCTAAGATTCAGTTTTTACCACATAGAAACCGACTAGATGACCACTTGTGTGCAACTGTGTATGCAGTGGAGGAACAAACACACGGCTGATCGTCAAATGGATAATGCGAGATTCAGTAGACAGTAGACGCACAAGAATAGTTGAGTGAAAGCAATTGCGCAATCGTTTAAGGCGGGCCTAAGGTTTAACACAAAGCAGGCTGTGTTTAATATTTTTATTCTTAGTCACCAAAGGGTTTTACAATATAGTATTATATGACAAAAAAAGGTACCCTTTAATTTTTCTTCAAATTCGTCATGGGAGCCTACGAGGCTATTCTTTTGGTGGAAATTTTTCATAAATCTATCCTCCCCTTTCGGCATACAGCACTTGGACTCAACACTCTTTTTTGTAAGAAGATGTAATGTGCCGGAGTGACGTGGGAAGGATTGGGACTTAATTGGCTTACGGCGTTCGGCCAATCGTGCGAGTCTAATGAAATTTAATAAATATAAAATGGATGTGACTTTTTCGTTTGGGATATCATTGTCGCGTCGTCTTTGGCATAGAGGCATAGTTCACTTGTATCGGGAATAGTTAACTAGGGTTAGGATCATTCATAGCGCCCTCTGCAGGCAACATCACGCAGCTACTTGTCAGTTAGTCGAGGGAGGATAACAAAAAACAGTCATGTTTCCATAAACGAAGATGCGAAATTAAGAAAACGACTGTTATGTAATGCAATAAATAACCCGATGCAATACCCTTCGCGTATGTATTATTATTATTATTATTATTATTATTATTATAAGATACACCAATTTAGAAAGTTTGGTTAAATTAACTTGACGATAACATCACGCAAACGTTTATGAAGCATGTTGTATGTGTGTGTGTGTGTGTGTGTGTGTGTGTGTGTGTGTGTGCGTGTGCGTGTGCGTGTGCGTGTGCGTGTGCGTGTGCGTGTGCGTGTGCGTGTGTGTCTTTGGTGACGTAGGGGGACGGACTGTGACCCAGATTATATAGAGCCCAAACACTGGACAGTTCAGTGGTTGACACTGATATGAGCAACTTCAATCCATTTGGGGACATGCTGGCTACAACAGTCATTGTGAACTAAGTATGGTTAGTTCCTGTGTAGCGTACAACTGTACCAACCGACAGAAAACAGGATCCGGAGTCTCTTTCCACAGGTTATACAATATATAGCTTAGTCTTTGTGAACATCCACTGCCATTAATTTAGGAAATTAATAGTTTTAAAACATTACAGTCATATGTAAATTGACCAACAAAAATACATGAAATGACCAAACTAATTCTGTTTAGGGGGACATGAAAAGGAAACTGTAGTCATTTTACGGAAACCTGTTACTATGACATCCCTGCTATTTTGTTGTAGTTTGCCTAATTTTATTTATTTATTGTTATTACTATTGACACAGTATATAATTAGTTGACTACTTTTTTACCTTTCTACCTTTTCTACTACACTGTAGAGTTGTTGTTAGTAATGTTGGCAGCTCTGTTTTGTTGTTGTTTTCCCTATTCTCTCATCCAATTTGCATTGTCTGTTTTTTAATCTGTGAAATTATAATTAATTATATAGGTGTGGGTGTTCTCACCAACGTCTTTGGAGGACGGACTTCAGTTGGTTGATTTTTAAATGACTTTTTTGTAAAACACCTCAACAATTGTGGATATGGTAGAATAATAAATTAGTACTAAGCTGTACTCACCCCTCACACAGTGAGACACTGTATACTAAGTATAAGCCTGTTGATTTGTTTCATACTGGCATATTAGTGAGGCAACTGTTTGAACACATTGTATACAATTAAACAACACTGGCTAACTGCTGTCAGTTAATAAATAACGTGATAAGTATGTAGAAAACTTGGTGCAGTCCTATGTATATACAGGGACTTCAGTGGCTTTCAGCCTTGGAGTAGCATGGCAATTGATAGTGGCCAAGGAATCTTGTTCTACTGGTGTGTTCTATTTATATCTATGCAGTCAGCCAATTCCTGGCTGTAACTAAATCCCAAGTCATTAAAACGTTGATGAATTGTTTGTTTCCCTTGTCTGGGTTTGCCCCCCCCCCCCCAATCACCACAGCAGCCACCCACTTCATTTACTGATAAATTGCAAGGAGTGTATTGTTACATTTTCTTAGGCACCACATACCACTGGGTATGCACTTGTCAGGACATTAGTTTAGTGTCATCAGTTCTTATCTGTGTACTACAGAAGCAGTGTCCTGTGTCCATAATACCGTAATCTGATGTCAATTTCCATAATGATTACGAAAAATCCGGAACTTGGTAGGCAGCCCTGGACAATGAAGCTGCTGCTCAAACAGTAATAATAATAATAATAAAGCTTTATTGCCATATTCAACATGCATTACATGATGAATTGGAATGTAGTCTGGCGTTGACTCATATAGTGCCTATATAATAAATTATACTATAAAATGAAATATGGCAAATAAATATAAGATATAAGATATACATTGTACATAATTTTTTCTTTAAAATGAAAAAGAAATTAATATAAAACTAAATAAAGACAAAATTAAAATAATATATTATCTATTTAACAATAATTGTGGTGTAAGCTAGTTAATAAATCAATCAATAAATATATATATATATATATATATATATATATATATATATATATATATATATAAATATATATATATATAAATATATATATATATATATAAATGATCTTCTAGTACCCAGTCATTAGTCAGTGGATGAAACTGATGAATGTGTGAAATATCTGCTGGCTGGGGACTGCATCAAAGAACCATTGAAACTGCCCTGATAACAATCACACATTCCCAGTATCACATGCTAAGCAGCAAACACTAGGGTTTGTACAAAAGACATCAGGGTACCTCCAAGCAGTAACCTATTAAGGTCCAAAGATGACCAACACAAACACAAGCCCAATGAAGACTGAAGAGGCTTGTAGATTGTAACCAAAATATGACCACTGCAATAATGGTAATTGCTAATTAGTTGATGCCAGAATGAGACTAGACTCAGTAGAAACTATAGACTCAGACATTTTAATTATGCAGTGATGCCTGGATTAAAATCGTTTTCCTAAAATGTCACTGAATGAATTATTTTTGTTTACTCATTTCTATGTACCAGCTATATATGATTATGTGTGTTTTTTGTATAATGATTATATAATCATATAAATACATCATACATGCCATGTTCTAGCATATTAATCATATAAGCTTAGTCTTGGCCAACAGTGTCGACAATGAATAAATATGTGAATTACATTACTATTTATTTATTCTATAAATATATGACGATAAGCATAGCTTAGGGCCGCCATTTATTGATCATTTGCCAAGGAACTGGTCATATGATGGATACGCCAATTGTGTGTTTGCTCTTCCAAGCCACTAAACTAAAACCCCTTGCCTCGGGGTACGACTCACACTTTGTGTCTGTCTGTCTGTAAGTATGTCTATATATCTATATGTATGTCTGTCTGTGTCTGATTTGATACTTTTCACTCTGCTTCACTGAATGAAAAGGATGATTTGCCATAAAAGCTGGCAATTAGTAACAATAGACAAAGACAGAGAAGTTCAGCGCGGTGAATGATGGGTCACCATCTGGTCATACTGGTATCTTGTTACCTATTATACATAATATAATGGGAACGTCACCCTACTGGTCAGTTGATCGAGGGAGGATAACATGTTTCCATAAGCGAAATAAGAAAACGACTGATATTTAACGCAATAAAGTTTCAGAAGCAATACCCATCGCTTATGTATTATTATTATTATTATTATTTAATAAGAAACACCAGGGTGCGCCAATCTAAAAAGTTTGGTTAGATTAATTGGACGATGACATCACACAAACGTTTATGAAGCATGCTGTGTGTGTGGGGATGGGGTATGGGGGAGAGGGTACGTGGGTGTGTGCACGCGTGTGTATGTGAGTGTGCTATAGACAGTCGTTCCTTTCGTGTTTATCCCCAGGGTGAATATGTCATTTATAATGTTCCTCCCGTTTGGTTTTCCTTATTCCGGCTCAGTATCAGTACGGAAATCTAAGATTCAGTTTTTACCACACAGAAACCGACTAGACGACCACTTGTGTGCAACTGTGTATGCAGTGGAGGAACAAATACATGGCTGATCGTCAAATGGATAATGCGAGATTCAGTAGACAGTAGACGCACAAGAATAGTTGAGTGAAAGCAATTGCGCAATCGCAGGCTGTGTTTAATATTTTTTATTCTTAGTCACCAAAGGGTTTTACAATATAGTATTATATGACAAAAAAGGTACCCTTTTAATTTTTCTTCAAATTCGTCATGGGAGCCTACGAGGCTATTCTTTTGGTGGACATTTTTCATAAATCTATCCTCCCCTTTCGGTATACAGCACTTGGACTCAACACTCTTTTTTGTAAGAAGATGTAATGTGCCGGAGTGACGTGGGAAGGATTGGAACTTAATTGGCTTACGGCGTTCGGCCAATCGTGCGAGTCTAATGAAATTTAATAAATATAAAATGGATGTGACTTTTTCGTTTGGGATATCATTGTCACGTCGTCTTTGGCATAGAGGCATAGTTCACTTGTGTCGGGAATAGTTAACTAGGGTTAGGATCATTCATAGCGCCCTCTGCAGGCAACATCACGCAGCTACTTGTCAGTTAGTCGAGGGAGGATAACAAAAAAAAGTCATGTTTCCATAAACGAAGATGCGAAATTAAGAAAACGACTGTTATGTAATGCAATAAATAACCCGATGCAATACCCTTCGCGTATGTATTATTATTATTATTATTATTATAAGATACACCAATTTAGAAAGTTTGGTTAAATTAACTTGACGATAACATCACGCAAACGTTTATGAAGCATGTTGTATGTGTGTGTGTGTGTGTGTGTGTGTGTGTGTGTGTGTGTGTGTGTGTGTGTGTGTGTGTGTGCGTGTGCGTGTGCGTGTGCGTGTGCGTGTGCGTGTGCGTGTGCGTGTGCGTGTGCGTGTGCGTGTGCGTGTGTGTCTTTGGTGACGTGTTCTCTTCGTTTTCATATCATAAGTGTTACCAATTGTGTTTCATATTCTACATCACGATAAATTTATGATAAAGGTTGTCCTCGAGAAAAAAACCCGTGTCGCTAAGTCCACACGTCGAGACAAATCGTTGCCGACGTGTCTAGAACACAACAAATCAGTCACGTCGTGACGTATATGACGGGCATAACAAACATGTTTTATATTAAAGCAAATTAGCACAAACAACTACTCACGTCACAACGTGGAAAAAATCGTGGCAAACAAATCGGTGCCTGTGAGTTGGCCGAGCCGTGCCATGCTTCCGAAATGTCTTTTGACAGTTAGCCAAGTGGCGTTAAGTGTGAAGACATAAGAATGATATGCTGCAGTGGACCTCCATAGCCTTGATGCATATCAAATTAACACCTGTGTGCACCAAAATCACGTTGTCAGGACGAAGCAAAAGACCTGCCCCATTTTTTTTTGTTCCCCAGTAAAGCGTGCGTGCTGGGCGCTGAATTTATCAACGCAAAACAGACAGCTCCGTCATTAGCTAGACTAAGCACGTCCCTTCCTCTCTACGCCAAGTATACGACCTAGTGAATTTTGCATTATTAACTGCGTCAACTGACAACTCAACATGAAGAAAACACAACGCAGCACAGCGCAGCAGCAAACACATTCAGAAAGGTGGCACAACAAAGAGCAACTCAATAGAGTGTGTGCAATGACGTCAGCACTATGCGTGCACTCAGTGCATGGTAGCAACCGCCCGCATTGTGGATGTTCATCGAACCGCTAACTTCTTTTCATTGTGATTACACCGCGCAGTATGGCTTCAAAGGCTGTGGTTAAAGTACCTTATATTGACACGTTAGACGTATTGACGAAGCAGAGGTATTTAGCTAAGATCCAAATCGTTGATGGCGTAGATTCATACTCTTTGCCGAATTCGGCGTGGAGTAAAGAGGAAGCATGCTTCCCGGCTGTGTCATACCCGGACATAGTGAATGATCTCATTTTTAACAAGTCGTTCTACACGATGGAAGACATGAAGGCGTGGAAGAGCCTAGAGGCATACAACAAGTTGACATCAGGCTGGATCAGCGACGTGATGGTACGTATTTGTGAAGAATGACTACCACATTGTACGAGCAAAAGTAAGCTTAACTTTGAGTTTTAAGTAGCTATAGGCCCCATACAACTGGCTTATTTTAATGAGAATAATTGTAAAATTAACTGTCATAAAATGTGTAGTTATACATAGGAGACAAGGTGTCTTTGTAAAAACTATAGAATAAATGTTAAAATGTTTATTTACCAACTTAGTTAAACAGAACATAAGTACAGCCATGACTAATTGCATGTCTTAGACTTATATAGTTATATATTTATGAATTGTAAGGCCTTATTTTTGTGTATAAGTTTTAAATTGAATTTTATAGTTAATTTGCTAACATGTTACTGTTTGACAGCTAGGTTCTTCATTCGCAGAGGCTTCGCGAAAAGCCGCTGCAGCCATGGGTTATTGCACATAAAGCTGGCACTGTGTGCACCGCCCACTGTGACTGCATGGCTGGGTTGGGTGAGGCCTGCACCCACATCGCCACACTTCTGTTTGCTGTGGATACCACAGTGAAGATCCGGGACAGCAAAACTGTCACCCAAGAGCCAGCTTATTGGCTGCAGCCAGCTACGCATCGACAGATTCGCTATAGGGAGGTTGGTGAAATAGACTTCACATCTGCCATGACGAAGAAGCAACTAGATGAAGCCATTGCTAGTTGGTCGCCAGTGTCTTCCCGGGTCACCAGCCAAACAACATAGCAGCACCGAGTCCTGCCGAGTTTGACAGTTTCTTCCATGGCCTTAGCCTGGGTGATACAAAGCCTGTTGTGTTGTCACTTCTGTCCCCACACAGTGATTTGTTCGTTCCAAAACAGGCCCAAGTATCATTTCCGGCAATGCTATGTGACATGTTCCAGGACAATTTATACAAACAGCCATTCCACATTGTCCTGGAAAGGTGTTTTACAATCACTTTGGCTGTGACACCTCAACAGGTGGAGGCAATGGAGATGGCGACGAGGGCTCAGTCCAATTCACGACTGTGGCACAAGTTCCGTGCTGGCAGAGTAACCGCGTCACGATTTTATAAAGTGTGCCACACCGACCTCACCCAACCAGCATCCAGCACCATCAAAGACATATGCTACCCGGACCGACATCTGACCACGCCAGCCATAAGATGGGGTGTCACACACGAGAACACTGCGAAGGCTGCCTATCGAAAGACGATGACTGGCCATGTCAATTTGTGAATGCGGGACTCTGGGTTTGTCATCGACCAGCATCACCCAGAGATTCTCCCGATGGAGTCATACAATGTGATTGCTGAGGGGAAGGCAGCCTTGAAGTGAAATGCCCCTACCTTGTGCGTGACGAGGTACTGTCTGAGGTGAAAGATGGCGCCACATGTCTGGTGAAGAAACCAGATGGCACCCTACACATGAGGAAGACACACGCCTACTACTACCAGGTTCAGTGTCAGCTGTTTGTGTGTGGTCATAGCTATGGAGATTTTGTAGTGTGGACGCAGCGGTCATATCACTGCGAACGCATCTACAGAGATGATGATATCTGGGAAGAGATGCTACAAAAAGCGCAACACTTCTTCCGAGTAGGTGTACTGCCCGAACTGCTCGGGAAATACCACACACGTCCACCCCTGGTCGGCTGCGCTGTGAACAGGGGCACTGCGAGTGTGAACACTGGTGAAGCCGGTGTGAACATAGACAGTGCGAGTGTGATCAGTGGTGAGACTGCACAGACTGTGTGGTGTTACTGCCGAAAGGAGGAGTATGGCGAAATGGTGGCCTGTGACAGTGGCAGCTGCGTGTATGAGTGGTTCCACTATAGTTGTCTAGGTGTGTTATCGGAGCCGAAGGGAAAGTGGTTTTGCCCTGAATGCCGAAAAGACAAACGTCGGCAGAGAATGACAAAGCGGTGAATCGGCATATGAATGTCCCAAGAAAAATGAAAAACGGAAAAACAAAATAGCATGTCTGACATGTCTGCAGTTTTTCATTTCACATGAAAATCCTAGCTGCACTGATGAGTCCTGGAGGGACGAAACATGTTACTAAGACAGGTGCAAATACTATCACAGTGACACACCACTTTCACAAAAGAATTATTTCTTTTAACATCTCTATTTATAGTTTTCCATCCAAAATTAAATTGTTATAACATTCTTAAGTGATTGCTAGAAGTCTTAGCATATGTAGACAATTTTAGTGCTACACAGTAGCTAAACCAATATTAAACAGACATGTTTCGTCCCCCCAGGACTCATCAGTGCAACTAGGGTTTTCATGTGAAATTAAAAACTGCAGACATGTCAGACATGCTTTTTTTTCTGTTTTCTATTTTCTTGAACATTCACACCACTCCGTGCCATCTCCCTAGTCAAATGGGACAATGGGCCCATTCAAGTTTGTGAGGGCACAGCAGACAGTGGCTATTTTGTCAATCGTGGTGATCCCCATTGACAAAGAGATAGTCAATTGGCACTGTTTCGCTCAAAAAAGTGTACTTCTGACGAAGCAGGCCAATGACACGCTCAACATGTATCCGCAAATGGGCAAGTTTGCGTGACTTTTCCAGCTCGACTGCTGGCATTTGGCTCTTCCCCTTTGTGAAGGCAGGCATTTTGATGGTTGCCGTCAGCAGTCCCACACTGTCACTCACATCAAATCCCCTGTCAGCCATCACAACGTCGCCTGGGAGGAGATGGTCTAGAAAACCACAGTGTTCAGTGAGGTACTTGTCACTGACTCGGCCACCCCAAGCTCTCGGCAAGAAGGAAATGGTCCCTTGTTGCGTGATTCCAACGAGGAACTTCACGGTATTGTGGTGCTTGTAGGATGACCAAGTCAGTGACCTTGCTTCCAGGTTTGAGGGTGTCTCGATGTACACCTCGAAACAGTCGATGATGACAACCACTTTCGGTTCGAGATAACGCCTGAACTCCATCGGCATTGTCTTCTTCAATTCATCTCGGCCTGGCCATACGATTAGTGGCTGAATCATGACATATAGAATGTCGAGTGTACTCAAGAATGTTCTTGAAGTGGTCGACTGTGCTACATTGAACATGAAGCCCAACAGTTCGTTTGACACATTCAGGCGGAGTTCATCAGTGTCATCAACAATTGTTGAAACTTGCTGGGGGACGATCTGTGTGTCTCGTGTAGACGGGGTGATACAAAGTTGTACAGCTGCATGAAGATGTAGTGGGTTGGCAGGCCGGAAAGAAAATTCACCTCATCATCGTTGCCAGCTAAGCTGCACTCGGTCAATTTTGCCGATGCCAACTCAGTCTCTAAGGTGCTATTTTCTAGCGTCAGCCTCCTCATCTCTTCTTCCATCCCATGCAGTGCATCACCACTCATGTCAGTCTGACACTCTTTGGAAACATCATCGGTTACTGGTGGTATCACATCATGTGCTTGGTCTTCCACTAAGGAAGTCTGCATGGACAGTAGTCTGTTGGCCGTGTCTAAACGAGATCTCTTTGCAGCTCGACCAACAGTACGTTCATATCGGGCCAAACTTGTTGCTCCATGTAACGGCTTGAGTTTGTCATGGCCAAGGTTAATGGTGGGCGCCCAGTCACAATTTGTTTTATCATACAAATTGGCAGGCTTGCCTGTACAACACAGAAGATAAAAAATTAATTATGCACTAGTTGAGAATATTTAATAAATATGTACTGTATAGTGAATTATTTTACAGTCTTATGATAGACCATAACATTTGTTTTAAATAAAACTAATGCATCCATAAAATCAATAAGCATGAATACATTCACTGTCAATAGTTACTTTTCAGTGTTTATGTTACTGAAGTCTTAATGCTATATTTTTCATCATAATAGTATTACCAAAATAATTTTATTCTAAGTATGGCAAAACACAGCCAAAGGCAGCTATAGGCTAAGGCTGCGGCTAGGTGGCTGACACTGTCACTGGTAGTGGTAGGCTGTTAATTAGTTATTGACAGTCTTGTTACATAAACCTGACTTAATTTATGTATGTATAATATGTAGTAATTTATATAGCCATAATATCACTTTTACTTACCAGACACAAAGTGTAATGAGCATACACGAGTGTATGGGTAGTTGGACAGTTTGATGTCTGAACGGTCTATGTTAGAAAGCCAGACACACTGTCGGTCCTCCGAAAGTTGTCGAGTTTTTTCTCCCTCATTTTTGCGAATTGTGGGCAGTCTGTAGAAAGACAGATGCCTGTCCCTGTCAGCTCGTTTTCCACAAGCAAATGCTGCGCAAAAGTTAACCATGCTTCGCGAATAACGGCGCAAGGATGAAAAGAAAACGATTTACTGCATCAGTGAACATTCACAAAGCGGATGTTGGGGGGCGGTTGCTACTCACCGCTTGTACTCCAGGATGGCCGACCGCAAAAGTAGTGACGTCACACGCATAGCCTCTATAAGGAAAACTTGTAGCAAGACTGAGGCGTTGGGTGCATCTGTATGTCAGAGGTTACCTGGCGAACGCATCAATGAACGTAACTAAAAGGGCGGTTTGCGATAAAAGCCGTTGATTACGGTGAAAAGACGCGATGAACGACGAGTCACATGCTGGTCCTACTGGTCGTGGGCGTGTACACATTTCTGGTCATTCCCGGCTGGTTTTCAAGAACGTTTCGATGGCTTGGATGACAGCAGGCAGTTGCAGATATCTTATTTGCAGGCAGTTGCAGATATCTTATTTGCAGACAGTTGCAGATATCATATTTGCAAGCAGCTGCAGATATCTTATTTGCAGGCAATTGCAGATAGCTACGCTGGCAGTTGCTACGTCGACTTTGCCCCATTCAGAGAGTTATTATGAAAAAAACTCGTTAAAGAAAATTTTCGCAGAATGTGACTCCACATATACTAATTGATATATGTATATTACATCTGGTTTCACGGTATGTCGTAATTAAAATTGCGCACGAGGCCTCCATCAAGCTTCGTTTTGGCTAACACTGTCGGCAACAATTAATATGTGAATTACATTACTATTTATTTATTCTATAAATATATGACGATATGCATAGTTTAGGGCAGCCACTTATTGATCGCTTGACGGTGTTTTGCCAATAACTGGTCATATGATGGATACGCCAATGGTGTGGTTGCTCCTCCAATCCACTAAACTAACAGTCTAACACCCCTTGCCTCGGGGTACGTACGACTCATACTTTGTGTCTGTCTGTCTGTCTGTGTGTCTGTGTGTCTGTGTGTCTGTCTGTCTGTCTGTCTGTCTGTCTGTCTATCAGTCGGTCTGTCTATAGGTCTATGTGTATGTATGTCTGTGTCTAATTCGATGATTTTTATAGGCCGGGAGCCAGGTCCAGGTCTCAGGATGTTTTCTGCTAAGTTTTTTTCACTATGATTTCCTGATAACCTATACCGTGGGCCATCGCAAGTTTGTAATGACCACTCTCAACTCGGGGCCTTTCGCCCTCAGGGGGCTAAAAAAACCTTTCCGGGCTTATTCAAATATTGTATATTCAAATATTGTGTCACTGTGACGTCAGAAATAGACATCATATTTGACAGAAAGCATCTATAGATAGTAGGATAGGCTACTATGTATGATGTAGCGGCTTTCCACAAACCAATTCCATAATTTGAGCCTTTGCGCCACAAAAATGATGAAAAATCGTCCTCCGCCTGACACGTTCATGTCAGAAATTAATATTTACAAGCCTTTCGAAATGAACGACTTGGACTCTTTTCCAAATAGAAAACTTCCCAAGGGCATACACTTCTATTTGGTGCCAAGATAACCTCTCTATCTTGAAAATTGTGCCCGCTGTGGGTGAAAAGCCTAACGTAGCCCCCTAAATCACTTATATTTCATTGATCGGATGTCGGGTCTTCTAATGTGTTATCATCTTTAATTTTTGGACAATAACCTTGATCTTTAAGTTGGTTTAATGTTTATCAGTGTTGTTCAAGTGTACTGTGCATATTTGAATTTTATATAAGGTCAAGGTCAACGATAAAGGTTCGAGGTCAATTGATTTTTTTCCCACGCATGGACTGCGTGGGCGCAGAAATTAAGCTATGTGGCATGTAGTACCTCGTTTTGAAGCCATGCACATCTAGATGTCGATTCTATACTTTGTTTCGTCATATAATCAAGTGTGGTTGAGTATATTCGTAGTTAATAATGCGCGGATTATAATATTCGTTTATCTGATAAAGCCAAATGATATGGAAAAGAGAGCCTTCGAATAATTTTCCATGTATTATTTTATTGTACACTATGCTACAGGTTTGCGTAAAAGCAGAATAACGCAGGCAGACTAAATACAGTTGTATGCAACCATGTTAGTGAAATCCATCACTAACATCAGATCATAAAACTCCAGAGGAATTCTATACCGAAATAAGTATCATAATTCTCACCACGCCGAAAGATGTAACAGGTATGTGAAGAATGGGCAGCAGCAGCAATGACCATGTAGACATCGATACGCTAAAACAGGACACATTACCTTCTCTAAGACACCAAGTGTGTATCAGAAGGACGACTACTACACAATAGAAGAACGCAAAGATGGTGCTAATCTTCATGAAATGAAATACCAAATATACAAAGAACTACATGCATATAGCATATATTATTATCAAACACCTATAAAGTATTCTAGAAAATGCAACTGAAAGGCTTGAAAAGACAAAAACCAACTAAGAGAGCAATCTGTGTTTAGATGCAGATACTCAGTAACAGAGTACGTCCATGTCACTTCAAATCCAGATGTAGAAGTCGTGATGATGATTAATTGTCATCGTACTCATCGTTCTTGTTATCGTCATAATCATCAACAGTGTGGATTTCATCTGTGATTTCTTCGTCATTTCCATTTTATTCTAAGATATCAACAAGAACCTTCGGATTGACGTCCCCCTCGAACTAAGGTGGTTCCAGTTTTCTCGCTTCTGTAACATGATAACCATGGTCAAGAGGGGACGGTATATCTGGAAAATTATCGAGAGCCCTGCGCCAGATACATACTTGGAAATTGACTATCTTGATGTGCTCGGCGAGAATCCGTCTGCATGGCGGAAATGTGGAGAGATCAAAGGAGAGACCAGGCCGAAGATCGACGTTTGAACCACATATGTTCTTGACTTTGATCTCTCTAGCCACATCAACTTGCTTCACTCGGGGTCCAACTCCATACAAGCGACACGTATATTCCTCGATGCCATTGACAATGTGATCAATGTGATTGATTCGAGGGGGACATCATTCCGATGGTTCTAGTTGATATCTTAGAAGAGAATTGAAATGACGAAGAAATCACAGATGAAATCCATACTGTTGATGATTATGACAAGGACGAGAACGATGAGTACGATGACAATTAATCATCATCACGTCTTCTACATCTGGATTTGAAGTGACATGGATGTACTCTGTTACTGAGTGTCTGCATCTAAACACAGATTGCTCTCTTAGTTGTTTTTTGCCGAATGTCTTTTCAAGCCTTTCAGTTGCATTTTCTAGACTACTTTATAGGTGTTTCATAATAATATATGCTATATGTAGTTCTTTGTATATTTAGTAATTCATTTCATGAAGATTGGCACCATCTTTGCGTTCTTCTATTGTGTAGTATTCGTCTTTCTGATACACACTTGGTGTCTTAGAGAAGGTAATGTGTCCTGTTTTTAGCGTATCGATGTCTACATGGTCATTGCTGATGCTGCCCATTCTTCATATATATGTTACATCTTTCGGCGTGATGAGAATTATGATACTTATTTCGGTGTGGAATTCCTCTGTAGTTTTATGATCTGATGTTAGTGATGGATTTCACTACCATGGTTGCATTCGTCTGCCTGCGTTCTTCTGGGTTTACGCAAACCTGTAGTATAGTGCACAATAAAATAATACATGGAAAATTATTCGAAAGCTCTCTTTTCCATATCATTTGGCTTTATCAGATATACGAATATTACAATCCGCACATTATTAACTACGTATATACTCAATCACACTTGATTACATGACGAAACAAAGTATAGAATCGACATCTAGATGTGCATGGCTTCAAAACGAGGTACTACATGCCACATGGTCAAGCATAGCTTGATTTCTGCGCCCACGCAGTCCATGCGTGGGGGTAAAATCAAATGACCTTGAACCTTAACATTGACCTTGACCTTATATAGATTTCAAATATGCACAGTACACTTGAACAACACTGATAAACATTAAATCAACTTAAAGATCAAGGTTATTTTCCAAAAATTAAAGATGGTAGCACATTAGAAGACCCGCAGGCAGGCAGGCAGGCAGGCAGGCAGGCAGGCAGGCAGGCAGGCAGGCAGGCAGGCAGGCAGGCAGGCAGGCAGGCAGGCAGGCAGGCAGGCAGGCAGGCAGGCAGGCAGGCAGGCAGGCAGGCAGGCAGGCAGGCAGGCAGGCAGGCAGGCAGGCAGGCAGGCAGGCAGGCAGGCAGGCAGGCAGGCAGGCAGGCAGGCAGGCAGGCAGGCAGGCAGGCAGGCAGGCAGGCAGGCAGGCAGGCAGGCAGGCAGGCAGGCAGGCAGACAGGCTCAAATTAAGGAATTGGGTTGTGGAAAGCCGCTAAATCATACATAATAGCCTTCCCTACTATCGGAAGATGCTTTCTGCCAAATATGGTTGTTCTATGTCTATTTCTGATGTCACAGTGACACAATATTTGAATATACCTAATGTTAGGCCCGAACAGTTTTTTTTGGCCCCCTGAGGGCAAAAGGCCCCGAGTTGAGAGTGGTCATTACAAACTTGCGATGGCCCACAGTATAGGTTATCAGGAAATCATAGTGAAAAAACGTTGCAGAAAACATCCTGAGACCTGGACCTGGCTCCCGGCCTATTGGGCGTGTATGTCAGAGAGTACCCGGCGAACGCATCGCTGTACGTAATTAAAAGGACGGTTTGTGGTAATAAAATCCGTTGATTACAGTGAAAAGACGCGATGAACAATGAATCGTGTTTTTCATTTACCTCAGAGTCGATAGCCTGGAAAACAGCAGGCAGCTGCATATATTTTATTTGCGTACCTAAGCAGGCAGTTGCTTCGCCGACTGTGACCCACTCAGAAAGCTATTCGGAATAAACTCGACAAGGAAAACTTGCGCTGAATGTGACACCGCTTATAATTGATGTATCCAGTACATTGCGGTTTCACGCCTTGTCACAATCAACTTTGTGCACAAGACATCCGTCAAGCTTCGCCTTTGTCAAGACTGTTGACAAGGGTTAAATATGTGAATATCATTACTACTGTGACACGGCATCTTCTAAAGCAAACATTACTGCATATTTAAAATTTACGTTTTTGTCATGAAGATAATGTTTTTTGAAACAAAAATTTCTATACGATGAAAAACGTATGTGAGGACGGCCTTTTATTAATCGGTTGACGGTATTTTTACCATGTAACTCTAAGACCATCGCCTCGGTGTATCTTTCTATCTATCTATCTATCTATCTATCTATCTATCTATCTATCTATCTATCTATCTATCTATCTATCTATCTATCTATCTATATGTCTGTTTGTCTGTCTTTCTGTCTATATGTCTGTCTGTCTGTCTGTCTGTCTTTCTGTCTTTCTGTCTTTCTGTCTGTTTGTCTGTCTGTCTGTCTGTCTGTCTGTCTCCCTGTCTGTCTCTCTGTCTGTGTTTGATCGATCGATCGACTGACTTTCATATTGCTGAACGTATATCTGATAGGACGTTGGCAATACAGGCTGGTGAATACTGTGAAAGAGATATACGTCACACTCTGAGCCCACACTTCTCGGGGCTGTGTCCACCCTTCTGGTCACTCACGTCTGTTTTTCAAGTTCCTACACTTCCATCCGTCAGTGGCTGGCCTGGCACACAACAGACTGCTGCATGTGTCTCATAAGCTGGAAGTCGCTGCGTCGTCCTGAGAAAAAACTCGACATGGAAAACTTGCGCCGGAAGTGTTAAAGCATATAATTATGTGGTTACTACATCAATCAATCAATCAATCAAATCGCAGCATTGGGTCTAGGGGTATGACTCATGCACGCCTAACTGTGATTGGTTGGCTTTCATATTGTTGTATCTAATTAAAAATAAAAACGGTTTGCTTTAAAGGCAGGCGATTAATGAGAAAAGTCAGAGACATCCAACGCTGAACGATGGCTCACACTCTCGTCATATTGCTCGTGGCTGTGTCCACTCTTGCGGTCACTCAAGCCTGTTGGCCTACAAGCCCGTCCTGCACCAACAACTGTCAGTGGACGGCCTGGTCAAAAAGAGGCAGCTGCAGGTAAGGATTGTCTATACATTAACACGTCAACATTGATGCTTTATTGTCGTTTCAGTCTATGTTCACTTCCGCCACTGAACCATTGATCTCTGATCTACCAATCGGAGCTCTATGCGTTAGAAATATTAAGACACAGTAAGTTACAATTAGTCATACACATGTATGCAATGTGCTTTTCTTGTGGATTTTTCTCCAATTTGTTCCGTTGTCGCCATGCATTACGTGCATATAAAAATGACGGGTTAAATTGGTTTGAGAAAACGCGTTTAACAATAATTTAACTACGATAAAGGTTGCACGCCCAAATGCACAGTCTTCGAGCGGTAATACAGATTGTAATCGTTTCCCGTCATTCATATAATTTTTTCTTTATATCGATATCTAATTGGAGATGGGCTAATTTTTTATATATAAATTAACGAGGGAGTGTTAAGTAACTATGCGTAACCAGACTTCGTACGCAACATCGTCTTTAATCTGTTTTAAATTTGAATATGGACCTCGAACAATCAAGACATGCACAAACATCTTTTTGCAAGAAACGGTGTTACGATACAGATAAAATTAAATTAAAGCAACTCACTATCAGAATTGAACCGGTTAATGTTAGTAGTGATGATAATCGCGCGGTCTATGCAAAACAAATACAATTAGCAACGGTCTGACAAGAACAAACTTTACGCAGATGGGAACCCATTTGACACTAGATGAGCGCAACGTTTTGTCGTCCATGTGTCGACAAAACCTTGCAGCTTTGTTTGTCAATCTTGTCCCATCTGGTGAACACGACTGCAACGAACGGCTTTCCCATAACAGAAACACAACGAAAACCCGAATATAAGGTCATGGAAAATACTATGTAATTGTCGTAATTACCAACGCAGATGTTTTTAAATTTGCAGCGCTCCGTGCGGCGTAGGTGGAACAGAGTTTATGATTCGTACTAGGGTACAACGTGGTACATGTGCCTCGTTCCAATGCCACGGGATGCAGACTCAATCCGTCAGCTGCCTAACGCCCTGCGGTAAAGAATGTACGTGTATTTGTATTGAACATGACAATATTCACATCCTTCTCGATATTTGGAACCGTAACTTCCAGCGCCGTATCATTTTGAATTTAGTTGAATTCGTGTGTATGAATTGTTTTAACTTAATGCATTAATAATTATATATATTATTTGTTGACTAATTTCATGATTTTATCACTAACACGAATAGTATCGACGCACGCTGTAGCAATATCTATTACTGTTTAGTGTGTAAACTCAGAAGCAGCGTTGACAATGGTGTTGATATTCATTACAAAAATGTAGGAGCCTTTTCAACATTGTCTTACATTTCTCCTATTATAACGAACTGAGCATATTCTATATACGTCTGTGCCTGGGGACTGTGTATTACTCTTTGTTATTACATCGTAACGTCTTTACTTTCAGCGGCCCGTCCTCTCTTCGGTTCAGGTAAGACTTAATACTTTTCTGTTATATGCAAAATAAGTCTATTTAGGCCACAACTACTCCTCCCACCAAAACAACTACTACAACAACAATAAAATAACTACCAATAACGGCAACTGTAGATACAAAATGGACCGCAGAAACATAATTTAAGCAAATCATATCCATATGTGTCTAAACCAGCATCTAATATATATCTACATATCTATACATCTTATGTCGTTTCACCTTTTATTATTTAATATTTGACTTTCACATGGCATTAACTAAATAGTACAAAAATCATGCCATGAAGAACCATCTTCGGATAAGTAATTCTGCTGACTGAGTTCCTGGGAACATGAAAATAGAGTTTTACGTTATAGCATAACGTCGTTTGTTCAGTAATAGGTAAGTGCAGTGACTTAGACATCGTGAGCCGCTCGGAGTGGGGAGCGGAAAAACCGAAGAAGACGTCGACGATACCACTTCCGGTGACGAAGCTGGTCATTCACCACACGGAATCGCAGACCTGTGACAGCAAAAACACATGCGCGAAAAAGTTGCGAAACATACAACACTATCATATGTATGAGAGGAAAGACAAAAGTAAGTTTATCACAAATATCACAAGTAAACTGGGTATTATTCTGATAATTCCTCTCAAACGCTTTGTAAAACACAAGACAAAAACCATGAAAATAAAAACACACGATAAAACAACATACGAAAACTGTACATTGTCGTTCAGTGGATTAGCTCGTATTTTCCATGCAGGTCCACTATTTTGTTCACAAACAAATTCCATTTGGATTTCCTCAGGGATCTGTCATTAGTCCAATTCTATTTAGCATCATCATACAACATTACTAATCATAACATCAATCATCACTTATAATGCTGAAAATACAACGGTTTACATATCACTTTCACCAACACATACAGAGGCATATATGCATCTACTTTGCATCCAGGTTTCAATGACATCTTGCTATGGATGGATGCAACTTTCATCGGTATATATCTCACGCCATTGGTAGAATTATAAAAATTCCAACATTTCGCACATTATTTACAACCGGGCTGAAAGCTTCAATAAGTTTACACGCTCAAATTAACAAATGTTGGAAGAAAGTGATACATGTGTAGCTCTGTCTTCTTCTTAGACGGCAACCCTGACACATTCTGGGACATTGGCTACAACTACCTGGTGGGGAGTGATGGAAGGGCGTACGAGGGGCGTGGCTGGGGGTACGAGGGAGCACATACCAAGGGTCACAACCGTGACGCTATCGCCATCGCAGCCATAGGCGACTTCGGGACCGCGAGCCAAGAACGCGCAGTGCGTCAGGCCATCGCCAACCTCATCGACTGTGCACTGAAGGAGGTGTGTCTTGTGCTCATTTCTCTCACGTTTTACATAGTCACGTAACAAAGTCACGAGAATGTGCCTCATTCGTGTACACATCCTCAAGGTATTGTCTGTGACCTAAAACATCAGCGGCACGCATTCATACATGCAATTTCACTTATTTGCATACGTGAGAATATAATACCAGTGAAACTTTGTGTGTGCAGTGGTCATAATTACGCACCCAAATACGCATACCACACGCACACGACATACAAACTACTCGCACACCACACGCACACGCGCGCACACATGCACACACACATGCACACACAGAAACACACACACACACACACACACACACACACACACACTCACACACACACACACAGAAACATACACACAGAAACACATAAGCACACACACACACACACACACACACACACACACACACACACACACACACACACACACACACACACACACACACACACACACACACACACACACACACACACAGAAACATACACACAGGAACACATAAGCACACACACACACACACACACACACACACACACACACACACACACACACACACACACACACACACACACACACACACACACACACACACACACACACACACACACACACACACTCGACTAGTATGTATGTATGTATGTATGTATGTATGTATGTATGTATGTATATATATATATATATATATATATATATATATATATATATATACATATATATATATATATATATATATATATATATATATATATATATATATATATATATATATATATATATATATATATATATATACAATTTGGCCTTATACACAAATTCCAATAATGAATAATTTGTTTTATAAAGTTATATATTTAATATGATATATGTTGTTATATATAATGTTATATATAATGTATATACGTCATATATATATATATATATATATATATATATATATATATATATATATATATATATATATATATGTAATATTTGTTTACTCGACAGGGTGCTCTCAGTCCCAACTTCAAGATGTATGGTCACAGAGATCTTGAGAGTACAGAATGCCCGGGAAGGTACCTGTACGAGTACGTCAAAGAATCTAGCCACTTCGCTGGATAAGTCGGCCTGAGAAACCGTTGATGGTCACGTGTATGCCTCCGTCAGGGGTGCATCATTATTTTACAGAAACCGCTTTTATAAAATGCCAGTGATGTAATATGCACATTTGCTTAGGTATGTGCCAATAAAATGTCAACTTGATCAATCGTCTCTAATGTCATTGTTTCCGGCTTCACAACACTAATTAACCTATCCATCACGTGACTTGGTTGCACCACAATCAAAAGTTTGCGCGCGACCTCCGTTAAGTTGTGCCACGCCAACAATGTTGATAACGATAAATATGTTAATCACATTAATATTACAACACACGCACGCACGCACGCACGCACGCACGCGCGCGCGCACACACACACACACACAAAACAGTTTGCTTTAATGATACCTTTACGATGGTATTTGTTAATATAATTACGTAACCACACACCTATGTCATATCGCCACAAGATTCAGTCAGGCCTGTGGAATAGCGAGGGTCAAGTGATATGTATCCTAAGTAAATAGTTTACACTGTGCTTCGTTTCGACACATCAAAGATAAAAGGGCGTTGTGTAGTTGTTTACCATGATGCATTTTTGTTAAGCAACCTTATGGATATAATTAACTCCACATGCTCTGGTTGGGTGGCGACATTACCTTTGCGTGCCGAAATGACTTGAATTTAGCGCTTCTGATAGCTTGTGAACATTTCGTCACACAACGTCATCGGCTAAGGCCAGTAGTCAATAGACATGGGTAGGAAGCGTAGGACTAAAACACAATTTCACGTGAAACACGGCCGCCATATTGCTTATTGCTTTCCTTATTGTTACGTGTAATGGTAGCCTCGGTTACGCAGGCTCCGTGAGGTGGCAGCACTTTTAAGCACCTCACACCCGCCTGGGGAAACAACGGGTCTGCATTTTCAACACGCCAAGCGGCCTTACCCCAGATTAGGGTAGAGACGATGATTGGCTCTCAGGCCAACTATTAAATAAAAATTAAAATAACGATATACTTTTAAAGATAATGATATAATATGAAAACTATTCAACATTGAGTAAAGATTCAAATTTACAGTTGTTTATAAAATAAGAATTACGCCAGGATTAACCAGTATCCGTGAGGTGGCAGCATTGTCTAGCATACAAATTAAATAAGGATACTTTTTATCAAATAATGCTGTATTATAAAAACTATTCAAAAGTAGACTTATATTAACACAAAATAAATAGAAATACAAATTTGCAGTTGTTTATCAAAATATAAATTACGGCAGTGTCCGTGAGGTGGCAGCATTGTATAGTTCACGCGGATAAACAAACAAAAGCCGAGTAACTAATCAAACTGTCTTCTCGGCGTAGTTCCGCAGCCGACCGACAGTCGGTTAAGCGAGACTAGTGCAATGGCTGTACTGGTCTGCATCGCATTTCCCGTCTGGGATGAAGCGCCGCGTCCGTTTATGTGTAAAGTTTTTATCCTTTTCGTGTGAGGGCGCTGTGTGTTGAAGAGCCCCAAATCTTGGGTATATTAGCTATCAGAATGCTTGTCCTCAACGTAGCATAGTGTCGCGCGTGACTACAGACATTTAATTCGTTTCAGTAAACATGATGCAGAAACGCAAAGTAGTATACCAATAGTACAAAATGCGATCAAGCAGTACCTTTTAACATAACTTTTAGCAACGTTCTAATCGAGATAAGGACATAAAAAACCTTTTGCTTAGTATTACAACTTAACAATAAAGTGCTGTTTGAAATGCATCAGTTACAAATTCAACACTTAATAATTAAGAAATAATTGTATTTCACCCCTGTGCTATTGACCACTTCTAAATAAAATGTAAGACTCAGTTTTGTTTCATGCACAAACTAGTAATAACTACACAGTATAAAGTATTAAAAAATGCATTGACTCAGGTATAAAAACATGCACATTAAATGAGTGTCATCTGTCTCTGTTGTAGTTCATATGTGATGCTGACATGAGGATTATGAACTGCATTGCCATTTGCCAAGTGGCCGGGTTCAGTGCAAGATACCAGAATCCTGAGGGAATAGCAGCTGTTTCAGCATTCGAGTCGCCACGAAAACCATTGACTGATGTGTTTCTTGGGGACAGTGGGTATATATTCTCTCACCGATCCTCAACACGTGGAATCAACACGAACAGTCATACACAGATGCCCATTGTGTCAACGTAACTGTCAAAGTAGCAGTAACTGCTGCTTTAGTGACTCCACCTGCATAAACCAGCTGGCACCTGGCTCAGGCTGTGGTGGAGGTTCTGGCAGTGGTGCAGGCATCACAGATGATGATACATCTGGAATGCCAAAACATGTTGCTTTAGTAACTTATTTGAATTAACACATGCACTTTGTTATTGACATAGTCAATCCTGTTTTCTGTAACTGAAGAATAGAGTCACTATACCTGTATGTTACCATGGTTCAGTCTTACCCGACATGTTGTTTACTCACATAATATAGAGTTAAGATGTTCATTTAATTGATCAAAAATGTGTATATACTCCCATACACCAACGTGTGTGTGTATGTGTCTGTGTGTTTGTGTGTGATATGTAAGTATGATTATTGTTTAGAATTTAGAAGGTGACAGATCATTGTAGATGTGACAAAGTGTGGATACTGACCTCTGTCCTATTATGTAACTCTACCAGTCACCAACTCTAGGGCTGGCCATGCTCTTGTGTATTGCTATTGTAGTATAATTGCCCTGGTCATGGATGCCTGCCACTTTAAGGTGGCTGCCTGTAACTTGAGTTCCCCCCACTGTGCTATTTTTATGATGGCTCTCTCTCTCTCTCTCTCTCTCTCTCTCTCTCTCTCTCTCCTGGTAAGTTGCCATTAATAGGATGCTTGATGCAACCCACATTGTTTACATAAGCTGTTTGACATTGCTAATTAGATATGAAAATCAAAGATAAATAGAGATTGCTCACCCCATGCATCATCGACATAGCCTGGCCATCACCTGTGTCCAACATGAAGCTGTCTGTGCCTTGCACTGAAACGTGAACATTATAAGTTTTGTAAATATTACATATTTACGCATTGTGTTAATATATTATTTCCATTGTATCATGTATGAGTTGCGTGTTACTGTACATAAGAATTATTTCTGTATAACAGTTCTGCATAAGAGTTGCTTTCACAATACAACTGTCTGTAGCATTCATACCATTATAACAATTTGAATATAGGCATATGTTTGATTTACTAATGGATATTGAACTATATAAAATAAAGTTTCATATGTGTCATTAATGTATTTGGTTCATTTTTATCGGAATGAGAATTATAGCTGTGACAACTGTACTCCAACAATAATTACATATATTCCAGTATATGTTTTAATATAAATTTATTTTATGTTATAATAATTATGCTATCAACAAGTCTGAAAACAGTCAGTTCTCGCTTTAGTGCCATTTAGTTTTGTTGTAATATGTCACAAGCACACATCACAAATTAAAATAATAAAAATTAAATAGAAAACACTGATTGGGATTTAATTTCCTTTGTTTAATTTTCTATTATTTTTTTAACCAAAAAAGTCACTGTAGTAAATAAGGAATTGTACATAATACGGTGACACTTGAAAGTACAACACACACCACAGACAGTAATCATTCATTTGACTAGTTATGAATACTCGCCATCAATTCCCGTTGTCACATCGGTTCCTTCACCAGTTGTATCCATGGTGATATTCTGATTCTGATGGTTTGTAGTACAAAACCCCTACTGGGGCATCACGCACTAGTTCAGCATACATCAGCATACAGAGGTCAATTTGGTGGTCTGCCTCTCACTTTTCCTTGATCACGTAGTGCGTTTTAAGACCGCAGATTTAAAATGTTTCCCCTTTTGTTTAGGTTGTCCTCCGTTCTTGCGCCACCGAGCGAATTCACTTTAGCGGTGAACTCTCGTCAAACTTACCATTTTCTTGATTGTTGCCGAATTTTGTAACTTGCTCATCAAAATAGTTTTTTAGTTGCCGATTCCCTCAATTAAACATATTATTTCGTCATCTCGACAGGGCGGCTTACGCTTAACTTTTTTCTCCATGCGCTTCCCACCTTCGCCGACTTCCACGCCAAGCTTAATGTAAACAAACACTGACCACGTGCGATGAACCCCTATTTGACCCCGTGCGTCACCGCGCGCGTGCGCAATGCGGCAAAATTCGTGGGGAATCCCTGTTTCGAAGCTCCTCAAATAGCCTCGAATACTCCTCAATTGACTCTCAGAATCGCCGTCCGCAGACTAACTATACGGCGGCTAAATCGCGCTGCGACAGGTTCATGCATACCGACTGAATCACTCGCTGGGCCACGGCACAGTTAGTCTGAGGGTAGCGCCTGTGTGGCGCCTAAGCTAGTCTGAGGACATGCATATCACCCCTGCAGCCGACCGACAGTCGGTTAAGCGAGACTAACCTCGTTTATGTCTCTATCATAATCTTATTTTATATAGCGCTTATATCCATAGCGTTCAAAATGCTTTACATATTACTTATTACATAGTACTAAACATTTTACAAATAAAAATAAATAAAAATATATAAATAAAGTAAGAAAAAACATGTTGTGTAAACATCATTGGACTATAAATGATACAATTATCGTGGCAATTAAAGTACTTTAAATGTTCTTTCATAGTTAACCGAACAAAATTATGAATACACTATAATAACAATTAATAAACAAATAAATATAAAATATGAGAATTGGTAAACAAAACGTTAAATCATTACACCAATGTAGGGGTGTGCACTATATTTTTTTTATTACGGACTTCAAACATTGAGACGAGGTTGTTGGATGGTTGTTCTCTCGTTACTGCGTTCCATTCGAGAAGTTGTTCGTTTAGATTTACGTCTATGCGCGGTAACAAAACGACGTGGGGGGATCATGTAGGCGTGTTTATCCAGGGAAACCAACGTATGCGAGTTATATAATGTATATCCATACGCTTCGAAACCACCGATTTTAAACGTGTTCTGCTAAGACACGCTGGCGGACGTGACGTTTGCAGTCACATTACGTCACACTGATTACGTGAAGCCATTATCCA
>OZ024863.1:17866471-17871471 GCA_964017155.1 Oasisia sp. SBJ-2009
CCACTAAACTAAAACCCTTAGCCTCTGGGTACGACTCACAATTTGTCTGTCTGTCTGTCTGTCTGTCTGTCTGTCTGTCTATCAGTTTGTCTGCTGTAAATATGTCTATATGTCTATATGTATGTCTGACTGTGTCTAATTCGATGGTTTTCATACTGTTGCACTGAATCAAAAGGATGATTTGCCATAAAACCCGGCAATTAGTGACAATACACAAAAACAGAGAAGTCCAGCGCGGTGAACGATGGGTCACCACTATCTGGTCATACTGTTCGTGGTTATGTCCACTTTTGTTAGTCAATCTCTCCTGCTTTTCAAGTTCTTGCCCTTTCAATTCCGAGTCGCCGGTCAAGAAAACAGCAGACAACTGCATATGCTGGTATCTTATTTGCGTACCAAAAGATGAAGTTGCTGCGTCGTCTATGCGCCACTCTGAAAGTTTTCCTGTAAATAAACTCGATAAGGAAAACTTGCGCCGAATATGACAACGCATATAATTGGTTCACATAGCTGATGTATCATATTTAATTTCTTATTTGCTAATCTAAGCAGGAAGTTGCTGTGCGTCTGTGGCCCATTCAGAACGATGTCAACTCGATAAGGAAAACTTGTAGTGTGACTCAGGGATCGGGCGTGTATGTCAGAGATTACCCGGCGAACGTATCGCTGTACATTTTTAAAAGGTCGGTTTGCGATAAAAGCCGTTGATTACAGTGAAATGACGCGATGAACGATGAATCACAGGCCAATCCTATTGTTCTTGGTTGTGTCCACACCTTTGGTCAATCCCGCGTGTTTCTTAGTTACTTTTGAGTCGATGGCCTGGAAAACAGCAGGCAGCTGCAGATGTTTTATTTGTTTACCTAAGCAGGACGTTGCTGCGTCGACAGTGACCCATTTAGAATGCTATTCTGAAAAACCTCGACAAGGAAAACTTGCGCTGAATGTGCGCCAGACATCCGTCAAGTTTCGCCTTTGTTAAGACTATCGACAACGGTTAAATATGTGAATTACATAACTACTGCGACATGTTTTTGTCATGAAGAATTTATTTTGGAAACCAAACTTTCTACACAATATACGATGAAAAGCATGTTAGGACAGCCTTTTATTAATCGGTTGACGATGTTTTTGCCAAGTAACTGGTCACCCGACAAATAAGTAAAATGCTCCTCCAATTAACTAAACTAAGATCCCTTGCCTCGGAGTACGACTCACTCATTGTGTCTGTCTATCTGTCTGTGTGTCTGTGTGTCTGTGTGTCTGTGTGTCTGTGTGTCTGTGTGTCTGTGTGTCTGTGTGTCTGTGTGTCTGTGTGTCTGTGTGTCTGTGTGTCTGTGTGTCTGTGTGTCTGTGTGTCTGTGTGTCTGTGTGTCTGTGTGTCTGTGTGTCTGTGTGTCTGTGTGTCTGTGTGTCTGTGTGTCTGTGTGTCTGTCTGTATGTCTGTCTGTCTGTTTGTGTGTCTGTGTGTGTTTGATCGATCGATTGGCTTTCATATTGATGAACATATATCTGATAGGACGTTTGGCAATAAAAGCTGGTAAATATTGTGAAAGAGATATACGTCACACTCTGAGCCCATACTTCTCGGGGCTGTGTCCACCCTTCTGGTCACTCACGTTAAGTTCCTACACTTCCAACCGTCAGTGGCTGGCCTGGCAGACAACAGACAGCTGCACGTGTCTCGTGGGCTTACATAAGCTGGAAGTTGCTGCGTCGTCCTGAGAAAAAACTCGATAAGGAAAACTTGCGCCGGAAGTGTTAAAGCATATACTTATGTGGTCGCTACTTAAATCGATTAAATTGAATCATTGGGCCTAGGGGTATGACTCATGCATGCCTATCTGTGATTGGTTGGCATTCATATTGCTGTATCTAATCAAAAGGACGGTTTGCTATAAAAGCAGGTGATTAACGAGAAACGACACAGACATCCAACGCTGAACGATGGCTCACACTCTCGTCCTATTGCTCGTGGCTGTGTCCACCCTTGCGGTCACTCAAGCCTGTTGGCCTACAAGCCCGTCCTGCACCAACAACTGTCAGTGGTCGGCCTGGTCAAAAAGAGGCAGCTGCAGGTAAGGATTGTCTATACATTAACACGTCCACATTAATGCTTTATTGTCGTTTTAGTCTATGTTCAATCGCGCCACTGAGCCATTGATCTCTGATCTACCAATCGGAGTTCTATGCGTACGAAATATTTAGACACAGTAACTTACAGTTAGTCAATTTGTTCCGTTGTCGCCATGCATTACGTGCATATAAAAACGACGGCTTAAATTCACTGAGGAAACGCGTTTAAAAATAATGTAACTACGATAACGGTTGCACAGTCTTCGAGCGGTAATACGAATTGTAATCGTTTCCCGTCATTCATATAAATTTACGTTATATCAATATCTAACTGGAGATGAGCTAAACATTAAAAAAAATAACGAGGGAGTGTTCAGTAACTATGCGTAACTAGACTTTTCGTATGCAAGAACGTCTTTAATTTTTTCTTGAAAAAAATATTCAAGCGATTGGTGTTGGTAATTTGAAATCTCGTTTTTTTTTATCCCAGTGTCAGTTTGTATGGTGAGTTCTAGGGGCGCCAGCGCGATAAATCGACGGATACATTTCTAGAATGAATAGCCATATATTTCCACCAGAAATTATTTCCTGCCCGTCTTGAACGAACCAAACGTGTGGCTTCCAGCATGTGAACGTTTTATGTGGTAGGCATTCACGTCTATCACAACCATCACTAGCTAGTTTAGTATTTTTCCAATGACAAACCAGTATCATTTGAGCTATGTTTTTAATTAAAACTGATCCATTTGATTTGTGTTGCTATCAGTAGTACCAACGCCGTTCGTTAATATAGGCTCTTAGATTTAGAACCATTTTAATCCAGTGAACAGATGGCGTACCAATTGTAACTACCCGTCATAGTCAGGTTTCTTGCTAACACCCTGCATGCCAGGGTGTTCGTTTGTGTTCTTACGGACGGGGAAGATCATGGCTTCTACTTTCCGGTCCATGTCATGTACGAAAGGGTTGTTTTGTGTAGTCGTCATGCTAAAAGCGGGAAACGCTATATGGAAGTGACGACTAAGGTATAGTCATTAATAGTAACAATTCGCTGCGATAATAAACCATACGTTTGATGTAGTGCTTTTGTGCAACTCAAATAGCCACGTTGTTAGCACATAGCAAATGATTACTGCTTCATATGACTCCACCGAGATAAATAATTTTGCTGTATATAAAATATCAATGTTAACACTGTTAGTATATGCACCAGCGAAAGGAGACGACCACGGCCATTAACTCGACTAAAACTGCTAATTTCTGGTGGCGACGCCTTAACCTACATTTGTATTGCCAAGTGCATAACGGGCGACACCTTCTTGATCTTGTAGGCGAATCGTATGGCATCCAAATAAAATATATATGTGTTACATATGTAATCAGTTTTAAATTTGAGTATGGACCTCGAACAATAAAGACCTGCACAAACACCTTTATGCAAGAAACAGTGTTAACGGGATTCGAAAAAAAGAAAAAAACTTCTTAAATATAACGTTGAAAGAAAGCAACTCGATTTCGATTTCTATAATTATGAGGAAAGCAAATACAGTTAGCAAAGATCTGACACAAACATCTTTATGCAAAAAACGGTGTTAGCGAGATACGATACATATAACATTAAATAAAAGCATCTCACTATCTGAATTGAACCGGTTAATGTTAGTAGTGATGATAAACGCTGGGTCTATGCAAAACAAATAAGTTAACTACGGTCTGACAAGAACAAATTTTACGCAGAGGGCAACCCATTTGACACTAGATGAGCGCAAGGTTTCGTCGTCCATGTGTCGTCAAAACCTTGCAGCTTTGTTTGTCAATCTTGTTGCATCTGGTGAATACGCCTGCCATGAACGTCTTTCCCATAACAGAAACACACAACGAAAACCCGAATATAAGGTCATGGAAAATACAATGTAATTGTCGTAATTACCAACGCAGATGTTTTTTATTTGCAGCGCTCTGTGCGGCGTACGTGGAAGACAGTCTATGATTCGTACTAAGGTACAACATGGTAGCTGTGTCTCGACCAAGTGCGGCGAGATCCAGACTAAATACGTCAGCTGCCTAACGCCATGCGGTAAGGAACGTGTCTTTGTATTGAACATGACAATATTCATATCCATCTCGATATTTGGAACCATAACTTCCATCGCCGTATCAGTTTGAATTTAATTGAGTTAGTGTGTAGGATTTGTTTTAACTTAACACATTTATAATTATATATATATATATATATATATATATATATATATATATATATATATATATATATATATATATATATTATTTCTTGATTCATTTCATGATTTTAACACTTACATGAATAGTATCGACGCACGCTGTAGCAATAACTATTACTGTTTAGTTTGTAAACTCGGAAGCAGCGTTGACAATGGTGTGGATATCCACTACACAAACGTAGAAGCCTTTTCAATATTGTCTTACATTTCTCTTATTATAACGAACTGAGCATATTCTATGTACGTCTCTGCCTAGGGACTGTGTGTTCTCTTTGTTATTACATCGTAACGTCTTTACTTTCAGCGGCCCGTCCTCTCTTCGGTTCACGTAAGACTTAATACTTTTCTGTTATATGCAAAATAAGTCTATTTAGGCCACAACTACTCCATCCACCAAAACAACTACGACAATAACAAAATAACCACCAATATCGGCAACTGTAGATACACAAAGGACCGAAGAAACATAATTTAAGCAAATCATATCCACATGTGTCTAAACCAGCATATAATGTATATCTACATAGCTATACATCTTATATCGTTTCAACTTTTATTATTTAATATTTAACTTTTACATGGTATTAACTAAATATTACAAAAATCATGCCATGAAGAACCATTATCGGATAAGTAATTCTGCTGACAGAATTCAAGGGGACATGAAAATAGAGTTTTACGTTA
>OZ024863.1:17876471-17883971 GCA_964017155.1 Oasisia sp. SBJ-2009
GTGAACTTGAGGAGGCGGGCCGCATATATCACGGCGTACACGCGTGATTTTGATACTTATCTGCACCCAATGGTGGCCTTATTACTACGACGTTTGAATGGGCTTCGTTCAGTGGCAGCTAGCCAGCTACGGCCGAGAAGGCATAAAGGGTTTAAAGAAGTGTGTCGACGTGCGATATATAACTTCTAGCGTTACGTCTACATACGTCGTTCGAGAAGATATCCTCTCGACCATTGCACTACAAGTGTCAGGTAAGCAACAAGTAAACTTTTGTAAACTCGTCTAAAACGTAAAATACCTGAGAAAACAGTGACATTGAGCTGCTAAAATTGCGTGCCAGAGGAACGATAAATTTACGACGTGACATGACATAGAATTTTTAGACCTAGCGTGTCTCGACATGCGCCTCATAGACCGCCCTGTGAGATCATGGGACGAATATTGTCAGCTCTCGGTTATAAATGCAAAGCAATCGACTTGACGGGCAAACGCAGCATTCTACATGTATCGTCGGTCATTAGGTAGGTCGTTCTTGATTCCATCACAGCATTGTCACCGATCAGTCGTGTGTGAGGGTAGGCCTACAACTGTCCAGCCACAAAGCAGCCCGCCGTTATCCAGGTGCCACAAGCTTCATGTCGACCAATATGGAGATTCGATATCTCAGAGTAAATGTACTATACCTATTTTCATACATTGTGTTTGCCAATGGGTGCACACACACACACACACACACACACACACACACACACACACACACACACACACACACACACACACACACACACGCACCACACACACATACTCACACACATACCCACCCACCCACCCACCCACCCACACACACACACACATACACACACACACACACACACACACACATACATACACACACACACACACACACACACACACACACACACACACATACACACACACATAACTCACTCAGACACCCACACTCTCATACACACACACACTCACACATACATACACACATTCCCACACACACACACATACACACACACACACAAACACACACACATACACACACACACACACACACACACACACACACACACACACACACATACACACACACACCCACAGTCACTCTCACACACATACACTCACATACACACACTCACACACACATACATACACACACACTCACACACACACACACACACACAAACACACGCACACACACATACACATACACATACACACACAAACACACACATACACACACACACACACACACACACACACACACACACACACACACTGTTCGTAAATCAATACATTATTTAAAACAAAGTCAGGTTAATTTATTAATTATTTATTCTGTGTTATTATTATCATCATTATATCCTGATAATAATAATAATAATTATTATTATCACCCTAAATTAAAATATACATGTATAAATGCCGCAACACACATGCATACGGTAATGGTAACATTTCTTGACGGACGCCATGCAAAATGGCCGTCTGTTTGGTGGAATGTCGCTCGCAGCAGTTACATGGGTGAACAGAGCGGCGCGCTCGCGTGATTTTGATACTTATCTACATATTAACTTTGTCAATAGGCCCACGATAGCTGGTTTGATTCACTGCAGAACAAAGGCCACTATAAGTGGTTAGTCGATAGTCAAATCATGTGTCTGCGCGTGTCCGTTAATTTGCGCGTCAATAATACGTGAGGATAATAATTATGAGACTGTATACAGGGCCTACGTGTCTGTAAGATAGTTTGAACATTTAGGAATCGCACGAATTATACATATCTTAAGGTCTACGTGATTGGTAGCTGATTGCCGATATGTATGCAGTAATAATATGCTAGTCTAGCCACCTGTCCCTGACTGAGACAACAGGTATGGGGGCGGGATGGGGAGCTGTAGAAGAACGACTCATAATAAAAACGTCGGCAGGAACTTCTTCTTCTACTTGTCCGCTGGATATGTGTGTGTGCGTGTGCGTGTGCGTGTGCGTGTGCGTGTGCGTGTGCGTGTGCGTGAGCGTGAGCGTGTGCGGGTGCGTGTGCGTGTGCGTGTGCGTGTGCGTGTGCGTGTGCGTGTGCGTGTGCGTGTGCGTGTGCGTGTGCGTGTGCGTGTGCGTGTGCGTGTGCGTGTGCGTGTGCGTGTGCGTGTGCGTGTGCGTGTGCGTGTGCGTGTGCGTGTGCGTGTGCGTGTGCGTGTGCGTGTGCGTGTGCGTGTGCGTGTGCGTGTGCGTGTGCGTGTGCGTGTGCGTGTGCGTGTGCGTGTGCGTGTGCGTGTGCGTGTGCGTGTGCGTGTGCGTGTGCGTGTGCGTGTGCGTGTGCGTGTGCGTGTGCGTGTGCGTGTGCGTGTGCGTGTGCGTGTGCGTGTGCGTGTGCGTGTGCGTGTGCGTGTGATGTGAAACTCGAGTACACTTGTTTCATTATAGTTTGTGCACTACTATTGCTACCCCGTGGCTGAACAAGTGCAACATATCTGCTGTATGTTTGTGGAACAAGTAGATAGTATTCATATCAGATGATGCCAACCCAAGCATATCACAACACAATACAATGATCGCTGACTCACTCACTCAAAGGCGGTCGGTCGGTCGGTCGGTCGGTCGGTCGGTCGGTCGGTCGGTCGGTCGGTCGGTCGGTCGGTCGGTCGGTCGGTCGGTCGGTCGGTCGGTCGGTCGGTCGGTCGGTCGGTCGGTCGGTCGGTCGGTCGGTCGGTCGGTCGGTCGGTCGGTCGGTCGGTCGGTCGGTCGGTCGGTCGGTCGGTCGGTCGGTCGGTCGGTCGGTCGGTCGGTCGGTCGGTCGGTCGGTCGGTCGGTCGGTCGGTCGGTCGGTCGGTCGGTCGGTCGGTCGGTCGGTCGGTCGGTCGGTCGGTCGGTCGGTCGGTCGGTCGGTCGGTCGGAGCAAACATTTAAACTTACAATATTAATAGTAACAAAATATTTTCTGAAGCCATTGCCAAATTGTTACTCAAACTTTGGCGGCTTTTGCACAAATTGCATTTTTCAGGATTTAGACTTGATGCATCTCTGGAAGTATACTAGCTATGCTAATGATGTTTATATTATTGGATTTTAATATGAATGGGGAGGGAAAACATGATACAATTGTCATTTTAATAGACAAAAGAATGTATATGTATTAATAAAGACTGTTATTAGTTGATGGTAACTGGCTGGCGTCATATTTTTGTACGTGGATGCACACGGACTACAAAATCTAGCAATACTTAGGTAAAATAACCATCTGAACAGGATTCTTTACATGATAACCTATCTATATTGCATTCAGTGTGAATATTTGATTTAGGTATCCTGATACAACCTATTTAGTGTGTATTCTAAGTGAAAACTGGCTAAAATAGTGCATCGGCTATGATTTCTTGCATTACAGATTATGGGGGTAGGGGTAAACAATAACATAATTATGTCGCTAATGATTAACAATTACTGTTACAAACATATAGATATTGTGTATAAATGGTAAGGCTATAATGTGGATGCTTATTTGTAAGATCTGATGTTTGCAACATATTAAAATGTCTCAGTTCATACTTTAAGTGCCGTTTTCTCAGTTATCACTTTTTTCAGGTAAAAGTGAATAGAACTCAAAAACTAACCAAGTAATGCATACCAACTTTACATAGAGCAACAGTACCATAAATATCTACATTCCTGTGCATTGAAATTATGATCAGTCATGTGAGTCACATAATAGGGGGGGTTTGAATATGAAAAATTTGAAGATAAAAATAAAATATTTATAAAAAATCGTTAAAAAAAATCTAAGTAACATAGACAAATGGCCATGCACAGAAAGTTAGAATGGTACATTACCTACATAGAAACACTTGAATAATGTAAATGACAATAGGGGTTTCGGTGTTCTATTCATTTAAACTTATGCTATTTTTCGACTTTTTTGTTCGATTATTACCCCCTCCCGCGCCAAAATATTTGAAAATAAAAAAATTAAAGATGCCATCTTCTTAGTTTCAATGTAGTGACTCCCTGAAAACAAGTCTTGGAGAGATTTATAAGTGTTTTTCAAAAAAAAATTGGTCGTGTCCCGTAACTCCTTAATGTAAATTACTATTGTGTAACTTCATACGTTTTTTACAGCTCACTCCCAGATTTCAATGAAACAAACATACACCCATACACCCACACACACAGACACACCCCCCCACACACCTCACACACCTCACACACCACACACACACGCACGCACGCATGCACGCTCGCATACACACACGTTATGTGTGTCAAGTGGGGACATTAGTTTTTATCTTAAGACTGGTGTCTACATGATTGTAAACATAGATATGTTCTGATAAATGATATATATGCATTTACAAAAATGTTGTTTTTATAAGCCCCAATGTTTTTGTACACCCCTAATAATAAAATTATGAAATGCGCTCGTGGTTACACACAAAAAACGCAACAAATAATAACTGGTATTTGTCTCATAACTTTATTGTTTACAGCAGTGTAGTTTCCACATTGCACTATTGCATGCAGTGGCATACATTGACTGAAACTGAAAAGCTCTTTGGGCCTTATATTCTCTACAGCCATAAAAGAGGTGTGCACTGATTCTGCAATGTCACAAGTGTCCTCACAATAGAATGCATAGATCCACTGCTATCTCTTCCACTTGTACTATCAGTTCACTTGCCGCTAGCACACATTCAAGCCAAGATGAGCATTCCATCAAAAGAGGGTTATGGCTGCTTTGATATCCTTGGCCTAAGAAATAACTGAATGGATGGATGGTATTTGTAGTCCTTTGGGGCAATTTTTTTAAATGTAGAAATATTATCTCTAATGTTGTATTTTAGTGTCACTATGATTCACCAAAATCACAATATAGTCCAAAGGACTTCAGTGCCTCTTGGCCCATTTAAACACAAGCTTAGGTATTGAACGTGTTCTCTCTCATGCATGCACTCTCTCATAAAAATCCACCTTCTGTGAAATGTGGTTCTGCATAAAATCCTTTTAGACATGTCATGTGTCATGGGTGTTGCAAGTTGCTTAACCAGGCCATCATGACAGGATTCAAGTTTGGGTGAAATACATAACATTATATGAAATTAGTGTTGACTAACCATCAGTTTTAACTCATAGAAGGCGCATTCATAATCTCTGTAACAAAAGTATAATAAAGCTAAGATCTAATATAGCACAGTATCCAGCCCTTAAGACTACACAAAACCCTTCACACTTACATTTGGAAGCATCCCACCATGATGCTATTAATGCACAAAGGCTGCTCATGCAGATATCCACGACTATCTATAGCCAGGTACTCATTCGTACAGCTGAGTGGACTGGAGCAATGTAGAGTGAAAAAACATGCCCTCAGTTTAACACGGCAGGATTTGAACCCAGGTTCTCTTAGTCGAGAGTCCGAAGCTCTACTCCTGAGCCACTTGCTCCGGTATATATAAAGTTCATAATAAATGTTCTCTTGCATTGTTGCAGATACAGTGAAACGGTTTCATCACTACAATGGGAACATCACCAGCTATAGGCCACGATTACGGAGGCAAATTCATCACCTCCACTTTCTGTGACCTAGAGAAATGACCACTTCATTGCTACATATCACCTTTTAAGGTTAGTCATCTTATGTATTTTATTCAAATATATTCAAAAACTGGCATCCATATAAATCGATCACTCCATAATGAGAGAGAGGATAATTATATAATTCATAACCTCAGAAAAGTATCAAAAATAGTGTTGTGGAAGAAGGAAACATAACCAACCCACAACTGTGACACAGTGTGTGTGTGTGCGTGCGTGCGTGTGTGCGCGTGCGCTCGTGCGCTTATTAAAGCAGTTGTTCATATCAGTATTGTGTTGGCACACAAATGTTGTGATTATAGGCCACAAGGCCGACACGTATGAATGAACACACTGTACCAGGCTATTGTTTTTGTTCTGTGCCATTTGGACTATACCCTTTTGTTTTTACATGTACCACAGTGATGCTATCCGCAATTTATGAAACTCGGGAAAAAATCTTTATATAACATGATTATCATTTAATCATATTGGATAGTAAAGATGATTACAAAACAAAACAAATTCTAGGAAATTAGTCGCCATTTGCATACCAACAGAGCATTATGACTGTTCTTATTGCCTATATTTCAGCATTAATGTGGGCGTAAGAAATGTTTTGAAAATTCATAACTCCCGAAATATTCAATTATGCATGATAAAACTTCTACAGATTCTTGCTACATATGTATGCTTCAACATAAAAAATCACCGATATCGGAGGTTACATGTTTTTTGCTAGGTCAGGTCAAAGGTGAAACATTTAAAAAAATGAATAATATTTTTATTCCGGTATTATTGTGTAAATAGATAGATCATTCTAATAGCTTTAAAATGACACCAACACCACATAGATCTGTAGGTCACCTAGAAGTGGAGTTATGAATCCTAGAAGGTCGTCAGTTATCAAGGTCAGATGAAGGATTGATGACCTTTGTCTTTGGACCTGAAGGTCAGATTGACCTAACATTTGGTGGGAAGTATACTCGTGATCATTAACCAGCATGCCAAATTGCATTGAAATTAGAAGACGGTCATGTACATGCATATGATATAACATTTACATTGAGTAGATAAAATGCAGCTTGCAAGTAATATGGTGTTGCCCAGTGATGAATGGTATCCAAGGTTTGAGAAATTTATATATAATATACCATGGTTCGTTGCTCATTAAGATTTAATCATGGTCACATATCCTCTAAATGGTATATTATTTCATATGTTTGGGCAATGGTTGTTAAAGGATTCCCTTTTAGACATAATTTATTTACAATATATATATATATATATATATATATATATATATATATATATATATATATATATATATATATATATATAATATATATATATATATATTTACAATATATATATATATATCATTATATAGTTTTACTTGTAGCCTAATAATGGCTCTTTTGAGAGTCATGTATATATAAGTATTTGTCAGAGTTACTCATATATTTGTGGAAGAGTCTTCTTTCATTTTAGGTGTTTGTTTTATAAGGAATAAATATAGCCATGCACATAACAAACAGTTGTTTAAATTAATTTCCCACATACACCTGGGCATTTTCTTCATTGAATTGAGGTATTAGTTTTATAAAAATAAGTAATTGTACATTCATTTAGCAGTGGTCTGCACTTAGACCATATATCATCTCCACTACAATGAGTTACACTGACAATTATTTTAAATCAATAAAAGTTACCTGTCCTGCTCTTTAATGGTCTAGTTCAATGTTTTTAAAAGTATCTTCTTATGTGCAGTACTTAACGAAGATTTGAATACATTAGTATTGTTCCATGTCACCTACCAAAATCATACACTGGCATTGAATTGTGTTGATGACTGGTAATTTACAACTACGGTTAGTTAAATGAGTATGGAGCAATGTTTGCAAATAATTGTGACTATAATAATAA